>OU015498.1:119612226-119712226 GCA_907164885.2 Dolomedes plantarius | reverse complement strand
TGGCGCTGTAGCAGAAACATCGTTACAGGTAACAGAATTTCAATTTTCCCCATACTTTTCTCCGGAGTACTTTTCGGTTGAGGCTCTCGTTGTTAACAAAGTTACTTCCCCTCTTCCAAACTTCAATCTGGCAGCGCATGGCTGGCCACATAAAAAAAATCTTGTGTTAGCTGACCCTGTATTCTACTTGGAAAAGCCAGTGGACATTTTATTGGGAGCGGACTCATTCCCATCACTCATTTATGGGTCTCCAATTCTTGGAGGGCCCGGCTCACCAGCAGTTATTCCAACCAAACTTGGTTATATTTTGTGTGGACGAGTGCATGTTCTTACAAAGTGCCATTCTTCTTTAGTGTGTCACACAAACACAAGTATTGATAATATTCTTCAAAATTTCTGGCATCTTGAATCGATTCCAAAGCCAGAACCTGATAACGTAAAAGAAGAGCAATGTGAAAAATTCTTCAGCGAGAATGTGTCCAGAGACTTAACCGGCAGATATACAGTCAAGCTCCCTTTAAAGGAAAATCATGATTTTAGGAGAGAGCAAATCTAAAGCATTGAAAAGATTCATGTCGTTAGAACAAAAACTGAATAGGGACTCTCACTTGAAAGCACAATATGCAGAATTCATGAACGAATACGAGAATTTGGGACATATGACGCCTATCGCTCCTGAAGAAGATAATTTGGTCCCGAAATTCTAATTGCCACATCATGCCGTTACCAATGACGGCAGCACCACGACAAAGATGCGGGTGGTATTCGATGCCTCAGCAAAAACCTGTAATGGAAGGTCCTTAAATGATATCTTGATGAAGGGGCCTAAATTGCAAACAGACATCTTCGCAAATTTAATCAAATTCCGATCCTATCCATCCGCTTTTTCAGCCGATATAGATAAGATGTATCGTCAAATTTTAGTCGCAGATGAAGACTTGCGGTATCTTCGAATTTTGTGGAGAAAAAATTCATCTGATCCTCTTTTAACCTATAAACTTAATACAGTGACATATGGCACAGCTTGTGTCCTTTTTCTTTCACTTCGTACACTACAACAATTATGCCAAGACGAACATATGAACTTTCCCCGTGTATCCGAAATTGCACTTGAACATTTTTACGTTGACGATCTCCTGGCCGGAGCAGTTTCAGTCGATTCAGCGAAAGCTCTTATCAAGGAAATGCAAGAACTATTGAATGCAGGCGGTTTTACACTTAGAAAGTGGTGTCCTAACGATCCTGAAGTTATTTCGGATTTGCCAGATGCGTTAAAGGCCAGCACTTTAATGCATTCGTTCGATGGCGAATCATCCCAAAAGATATTGGGACTATATTGGAAGAATCTTCAAGCCGACTCTCTTCAAGTTAAATCTGTTGACAACGATAAAATATCAACTAAACGACAATTATTATCAGTTATTGCACGAACATTTGATCCTCTAGGCCTGGCATCACCTGCTAAAGTTCTACTTAAAATTTTCTTGCAGGACTTATGGAAATCAAAACTTTTGTGGGATGATCCAGTTCCCACATCCATTCTAGATATCTGGAATAAATTCAATTCGGAAATGAAACATTTCCAACAGATACAAGTTCCTAGACACATCTTCCTCTATTCAGCGAATGAGATAGAATTACATGGATTTTGTGACGCATCGTCTAAAGCATATGCTGCCGTTGTCTTTATGCGGACAATCTCAGACACAATTCAAGTTTCTTTGGTTGCAGCTAAAACCAGAGTTGCACCAGAGTTCCAATATAGTCCCAATATCTTTTGGGATGATTCGCCACCTTTCCAACCCGTGACTCTCACTAGGCTTGAGTTATCCGGCGCTCTTCTATTGTCTGAATTAGTTGATGCCATCAAAAGATCGCTTACTTGTCGAATTCATAAGATTTTTCTCTGGTCAGATTCAACTATAACGTTGAGTTGGATTGCCAATCCCCCTGTAAAGGGTAATCAATTCGTGCAAAATCGAGACGCTAAAATTCACTCTTTAACATCAAAGGAATCGTGGCATCATATTCCTGGTAAGGCTAATCCGGCGGATTGCGCCACTCGTGGAATGTTTCCGGAGCAACTCAAGGCCAATTCTGACAGGTGGAACGGGCCAGTCTGGCTTCAGGAGTCACATAGCATTCCATTTATTCTAGATAAAACACAACCAGCCGTTCAGTTCAATGAAAGTGATGAGTTAAGCCAGTCTTACGTGACTCAGTTTGATGATAACTCTGATTTCCTACGAAGGTTTTCATCATATTCCAGATTAGTTCGTGTTTTTGCATGGATCTTCCGCTTCATTAAAAATATACAATCGGCATCTAAATCCAGAGGTCAGTTGCAAGCGCTGGAATTTGAAAGTGCAAGGAAGAGCGTTATCAAGATGATCCAAAGATCAGAATTTGAGGATGAAATCAAACTTCTAACTCAACATAAAGGCATAGCCACATCGAGTAAACTTAGATCTTTGAATGTTTTCCTAGATAAAGAAGGGATCCTCCGAGTTGGAGGACTTCTAAATAAGCATCAGACTCTAGCCTTTGATCATAACTTCCCGATGATCATTCCCAAAAACCATGCTGTAACGACAGCCATCATCAGACATTTTCACCAAAATAGTCTTCATGCTGGACCAGAGTTAGTTTTATCCTTAATTAGACAAAGGTATTGGATTCCTGATGGACGATCGGCCGTGAAGAAAGAAGTGAGACAGTGCATAAGGTGCTTTCGGTCATCAGCACAACCCAAATACCAGAGGATGGGCGAGTTGCCACTTTCAAGAATCACCCCCTCCAGACCATTCGAGAAGATCGGTGTGGACTTCGCTGGTCCAGTTAACAATAAGTGCCACCACCAGAGGAAAGCAAGCACTTTCAAATCGTGTATTTGCATGTTTGTGTGCATGGCTACCAAGGCGGTGCACATAGAGCTAGTATCTAGCCTCACTACCTCAGCATTTTTGGCATCACTGCGTCGCTTCATTGCACGTCGTGGTTTCCCCTCTGAAATCTATTCCGACAATGTGATGAACTTTGTTGGTGCAGGCAAGTACCTTAAGGCTTTAATGGAACTCACCCGAGAACCTACAGTTCAAGATTTCTGTGCACAAGCGAATATTATTTCGCACTTCATCCCCCCATATACCCCGAACTTTGGCGGTTTGTGGGAAGCGTCAATCAAACTTGCCAAAAGGCATTTAACCAAATCATGTCGGGGAACGTTTTTAATCTTTGAGGATCTGGCAACATTACTCTGTCAAATAGAAGCATGTATCAAATTGCGACCTCTTACCCTCTTTCAACCGAGACCACGGATTTATGAGCCTTAACACCAGGGCACCTTCTTATTGGAGAGCATATATTGGATTTGCCTGAACATAATAATCATTCTGTCACTAATAATGTTCTGAGTCTTTCTTCCAGGTGGAAACTCCTCCTGAAGGTAAAATCCAATTTATGGAGTAGGTGGACTCGAGATTACCTTCATCTTCTCCAGTCACGACAGAAGTGGCATCAGGGAAATCAAGACATCAAGGTTGGCGACCTCGTCCAATTAAAAGAAAGTTGTCTCACTCCCTTTGATTAGCCACTTGGTCGAGTGGTCTACATCCTGGGGCAGATCAAATTTGCAGGGTGGTCACAGTAAAGACTCAGTCTGAAGAGGTTCTTCATCCAGTGAACCGGTTGGTGATTCTTCACGTTTCTCAGGATTGCCCCCCCCCCCGGAGGTTATGTTCCGAAAAACCCGGTAGAGGGAGCTAAGGACTGCTACATGGCGGCGCTCGCGATTTCCGTGAGAACCGCAACGTTAGCTTATCCTGTGTGGCAACCGAAAAAAGAGAAATGTTTACTTTTAGATGTAAAGGGAGAAATAAAAGTCGCTTGCATACAGTTTAAATGGCTACGTTTTATTTTTTGATGTGGTCTTCTCTCGCCGTACGGATTGAAGAAATTTCTGGAAGCAGGGATAAGTGCCCCCATACATTATTCGTATTCAGATCTCTATTATTCGATTTCCATTACCCACAGATCGCTCCATCATTCGTATTCAAAATTCTATTCGTAATGTCGCCATTTCTGCGACATTGTTTAATTCTATTCGTCGGGTCACCATTGCTGCGACAATATATATTTATATATATATATATATATATATATATATATATATATATATATATATATATATATATATATATATATTTATATATATATATATATATATATATATATATATATATATTTATATATATATATATATATATATATATTTATATATATATATATATATATATATATATATATATATATATATATATATATGTATGCATGTATGTATGTATATGTATATGTATATGTATATATATATATATATATATATATATATATATATATATATATATATATATATATATAGAGAGAGAGAGAGAGAGAGAGAGAGAGATAGATAGATAGAAATTTCTGTTTTCAAAATAATGTGTTCTAGACAATAGGAAAATACTGAAATACTTCCAGCTCATGTTTTATGTTTGAATACATACTCAGTATTCCTTGAAACAAGTACAAGCAAAACTACGGCAAACGAATATTAAACAGACACTTTATTCTCTGATTATGCTATAATAATCCTGCAACGTAAAAATATTATTAATTACCACTCTTTCAGCATCAGCCGGTTCTCGTCCTATTGCATAAATCTGTTATAAGTGTCGAAAAGAGTTTGCGATGATGAATCTGTCTTTGAAGATGATATACAACATTGATTTCAGCAGCAATAAGGATTAATCGATTATTGGTTGCTATATCACCATCTGGTGCAGATAGAAAGAAAGAAAAAAACTGTTGCACGTCAAAGGGCAAGTTTTCAAATAAAGTCGTTGACACGGGACATTAATAAATGCTTTTCCTAGGTGGAGAGGTAATAACAGGCATTTTTAAATACTGTAATCGTAAATATAGCTAGAATAAAGGTGGGAAGCGTATTTTACAGTGTCAAATGATTATAAGTTTAGGTTGTATAAATTATTGTGAAAAAAACATTGTTTGAATGATATTTACGGAAATTAAATTTTGTTTTGGAAATGTCTATGCAAGCCAGGAGTAAATGAAAATTAGAGTTTATCAAAAGTAAATTTTAAATTTTAATTAGCGTACTTTAAGACAATAAAATTGTTTAGCTTGTTTTTTTAACATAAATGGTATCTTCAAACTGTAAGAGAGAAAGAACATTGTCATAGACAATAATAGAAAGAAAAATATTCCAGGTAGTCTCATCTAATGGAACTACAGCGGGTTATTAACGTGGGATTACTCATCGTTCGCTTACCGTTTTTTTTCTTTTTTTATGACGCATTTTGGTACTTTTCTGATTAACCGTTTACTGCGGTTTGGAGCACTGCTAAAATTATAACTCGCGACGCAGGACAATTTTTTTCTCTCCGAATGACCGTTATTGAGTAACGTAATCCTACGTTAAAAAATTTCAGGTAGTCTCCTCTAATGAAACTACCACGGGTTATTAACGTAGGATTACTTATCGTTTGCTTACTTGTTTTTTTTGACGCATTTTGGTACTTTTCTGTTTAACTAATTACTGCTACTCGTTTTGGCGCGCTGCCAAAATTATAACTCACGACGCCGGCCATTTTTTTTCACTCCGAAGTACCGTTACTGAGGAATGTAATCCTACGTTAATATAAAATATGAGAGTGTGTAGGAAAATTCAGAAAAAAATTGAACTATGGAATAAAAATAATAAAAGAAACGGGGAAAGGAGAGAGGGCTCAAGGTAGCCTAATGGTAGTGGGTCGGCTTTTGGTTCTGAGTGTGCTCGGATCGTATCCCGGCAAGCTCCATTAAATACTTCCGTGTCTAGGTAGGATATGGACACGTTAAATTCGTAGATCGGGATGTCCCTCTATGAGGTCAGAGAGGGTGAGAGAGTCCTCAATCCTCCCAGATGCCGCTCCTGGGAATGAACGGACAAAATTACGGTGGTACCTGGCTAAATCGGACTCCGGCCTTTATGGTGCAGTTATAAACATGAGCTGCACCTCTCAAGCCTATATCTACCAGGTCTGAAATAAATTCCTGCTAGGGGGCATTAGAAACAGCAAAAACAAAGAGAGAAAAATTTTTCAACGAATAGCCATTAGAGTCATATGATCTATTTCTTAGAATAGACACAGTGAATTTATTTATGTCAATATTTATAAGTTTGCTTTCTGCGATCGTAAGGAAGTTTTATTTTTATACAGTCCCCTTAAGAATTTCAACCAAGTAAAATTAAAGTGCATAAAGCATAAAACTTCTTAATATGCAATGAGCTGTAAGGAAGCTTTTTGAAATGAATGGAATAATAACCCAATAAATCGCCGGTATATTAAGTCGACAGTAGAAATTTCGTCCGAGGTGGTCTTGTTGTACAACGCGCTGGCTTTTGCTGATATGAAGTACTATAACAAGTAATATGTAACGAGATGAAATGTTGACTCTCGATTAATTAGTCTCAATTTAAGTTTTACTAATAACATATTTAAATATAAAATTTTAAAATAACAAAGCTATATAAATACCAACAATTTTAATTATTACATTTAATGTAATATATATATATATATATATATGTGTGTGTGTGTGTATACATACATACATACATATATATATATATATATATATATATATATATATATGTGTGTGTGTAATAAATTTTAACCACCTCTAATCGCCTGAAATTCGAGTTCTTTCTCACAATGGTAAACTTTCCGTCGTTTACTCCTTTACAATACCTCGCCAATTTCCTGCAACCCGTTTTACAGCTACTTCGATATGCTCGCGCCGATGAGAGATGAACGTCATGCTGTACAGTGATGTTTTGACTGCAATAAACTGATTTGTTCGTTGTATTGAAATCTTATTGTTTTTGGCCGCGATCCTTATTTCAGGAGATGATCATTCGGGTCATTTCATATATATATATATATATATATATATATATATGTTTGTGTGTATATACACATATAGATAATACACACATATATTTATTTAAATAAAACAATGTTCGCAATAACTGAATCACTCTAATACTGGTAAAAACCTAAGACATCGTTGCTGAAAAATTACGTCATATAATATAATAAACCCCTCGACTAAAGATAAGGAAAAATCTATAAATTTAACAAAAACCAACATATTTCTGAATTTTTAAGGATTTTATTTTGCCAGCCGAAATCCACTTTCCATAAATGATGGGCATTTATTTTAATGTCATTGTGATGCAATTTCATCATATAAAACGTGGCGCACTTTAAACTAATCACCTCAAACAACAAGAGACTTCTGTCAAAACCTATTTCATTTCGCTATGAATATTCTATTGCGTGTAATAATTTCGGAAATATTTTATTATGTTTTTTTTTTGTTATTCGTTGCCACTGCATTTTCCCACCAAGCCCACACCGCGAGAACAAAAAGCAATTTCTGTTTTTCAATTTCAATAAAATTTGACGGTTTCACAATACCTGAGGGCTCTTTGCGTATTTTGTATTCATGAAGTTCTGTGCCCAGGAAAGAATTTTCAATTACATTAGTCTTCACGGGAGATTACAGAATGTACAGGATTTTATTGGATATTAAAAAAATAAGGTTTGTAATGTGGACCGTGTGCTGGATTTAAGCTTTACTTTGTATTCAAATTGCAAAGAGTTGTACCGAATTTTTTTTCAGAAAATATAGCAAGCAACGGCAAATTGAGAAACAATGACGAAATTCGAAATCGCGTTTCCTGGAAGGGTTATTTTAATTCTTAAGAAACTTAAAGATTCCTCTAATCATTCCTATCGTCCAACTTTTTACACAATCTAATAATTCTTAATCTGAAATAAAACACGATAAGAACGCGAAATTAAGTTTGTTTTATCATAGTATATATTTGCGTATTTTCAAAACTATCACTGATTAATCTGAAAAGCCCTCCTGCATATGTTTTAAATATAATTAAACAGTTTATATATATATATAAGTTTATATATATATATATATATATATATATATATATACACTGCTGGCCACTGTAAATGCAACACCCTGAAGGAAACATGCAAATAACAAGAAATTTACAACATGCATTAGCGGAGGTGAGATATGCAAATGATTAGAATTTCACCGCAGACGCACATCACGCGCGCCTGTGGCGCCACTTCAAATCGCTGTTTAAGGCTTGGAGATTTCGACGATTTCAAGTTCGGCAATTGTGTTTTTCTTGTGGTTTTTTCAAAAAAACGATCAATTATGCCTCGTCGAAAACAGCGATCATCTTTTGATCAAGTATCCGAGTTCGACAGAGGAAGGATAGTGGCCTATCGAGATTGTGGATTATCTTTCAGGGAAATCGGTAGTCGTGTTGGACGAAACAAAACAACTGTAATGCGGATATGTGATCGTTGGATGCAGGAGGGTACGACGGACCGGTTTGTTCGATCGCATCCACCTCAGCGCACCACTTCACGTGATGACAGGCAAATTGTGCGCATGGCAGTGACGGATCGCTCAGTCACATCACGAACCATAACACAGCACATGCAGTCTGTAACGCATCATTCAGTGTCTTCGCGTACCATTCGACGCCGTTTACAGCAGAGTGGTCTGTCCGCAAGACGCCCATTGCTTTGTCTACCCTTGACGCAGAACCACAGACGTCTCCGCCGCCAATGGTGCGATGACAGAAGGATGTGGACGGCAGAATGGAATGAAATTGTCTTTACTGACGAGTCACGCTTCTGTCTGCAACACCACGATGGTCGCATTCGAGTCTGGAGACACCGTGAAGAGAGGTTGCTGAACAGCTGCGCTATGCACCGCCACACTGGTCCTGCACCGAGTATTATGATATGGGGCGGTATTGGATATCACTCTCGCACACCTCTAGTACGCATTGCCGGTACTTTAAACAGCCAGCGCTACATCTCCGAGGTGTTGGAGAAAGTTGTCCTTCCTTACCTTCAGGGCTTGCCCACAGCCATATTTCAACAGGATAATGCGCGACCACACGTGGCACGCATTGCCCAACGGTTCTTCGTCAATCGCCAGATTGAATTGCTTCCCTGACCGCCTCGCTCTCCGGATCTTTCACCGATAGAAAACATGTGGTCCATGGTTGCTCTACGATTGACCCAGATTCCATCCCCAGCTGCCACAGCAGATCAACTTTGGCAACGTGTGGAAGCTGCTTGGTCTGCTGTACCCCAAGAACTCATTCAAAGTCTCTTTGAATCAATGCCGAGGCGTGTGGCAGCGGTGATCTCCAACAATGGCGGCTACTCTGGCTACTGATTTTGGCAGGAACCACTCTACACAGAAGTCTATAAATTTTATCATTTGATACTTGGTCAACATGTTACGAAATAAATTTTGTTGTGATATCTCTTGTCTTTCTGGGTGTTGCAATTTGGGTAGCCAGCAGTGTATATATATATATATATATATGTGTGTGTGTGTGTGTGTAAGTAAGTAATAATAACGTCCTACCATCATTAACTGTTTAGACCTACCATTTTTACTTAACGCGTATCCTAAATTATTCCCTTTTCAATAAAGCTCAGTCCCTTTTTCCAGACTGCGACCAATAAGTAAACGAATTAACTAACGAATTAAGTTTGTCCCTTAAGCGTTAAATGTTAACACCTAGCGTCACATTAGAGCTCCCACGGTTTAAAAAGATGGGACAGAGGATTTTTGCCCGCTCTGCTTCATTCCTTCCTTGCCTGGCTCTCTTGCTGTTCTGACCCGCGTTCTGTCGTCTGTTCTCCGTAAATTTCTCCAACGATACTACGATGTAAGTCTACCTTCTGAATGCGTCCCGGCAGGGACCAGTGGCGTTACTATTGTGTGTGTCCGGCCTTAAATGCAACTGTGCTGAGCTGAATGTCTACCGAATTAAATCGTCGAGATTTTGAATAAATCAATTCCATGGATACTGTTTGTGCGTCTGTGTTCTATGTGTCCACCAATGCCTCTCCTCTCTGTGGTTTTACCTCCCCGATGTGTCAGCGGATCTCGTGGAAATGGTCTTCCTCTCGTACCTCGGTGTTACGGCTACATCATGTTTGTATTTCATCTCCTTTACATAGTTTTAAGTTAAAGTTTATCGTGAGCGTCGGCCGATATCATTAAATATATATATATATATATATATATATATATATATATATATATATATATATATATATATATATATATATATATATATATATATATATATATATATATAATGAATTAATGATGCAAGCCATGAACATCAGCTCGGCGAACTCGTAGCGTTTCGGACAGTCTGGGGAGTAGTCGTGACGAAGTGTGTGATAAGACACGGAGCCCGGCCTGAGTGAAAAAGGCATCCATTCAATCATAACACAGTCTTTATTTCAGAAGCATTTTCGTAGCTGGCTGTAGAATTATTTCATACTTTCACATTTGGACATAGTTTAACAGGATACCACATTCAGAACAGTCTGGAGGCTGCCGGATCAACACATAACCCTGCAGCGCAAACTCTGTAGCTCAACTTGCTGCATATTGTCGGTATGGATGCGAACTCAAAAAGACGCAGAGGGACGCCAGATTTCGTGAAAGTACAGGCGCGCTGAACTTTTTAATTGACCAAAAAGTGACACCTGACTGAAGCACGTCATATGGGGTGATCGTTCGTCATATTTCTCGAACATGCTTCTTAGATAACGGTTATATAAGCTATCCTACCCACGCGTGGACTTCGGGAAAAATCTAATAGATTAATTTGCAATATCCAGGTCAAAGTCAGAATGAGGGTCGTTGTTAGCGTGCGCTAATTCAAAGTTAATGATAAGAAAAGGTTATTATTTCATATATATATATATATATATATATATATATATATATATATATATATATATATATATTAGGACAATTATTTATTTATCAAAATTAAGACATCCAAATAGGTTTAGGTTACAATTTATTTTATGGTTTAACTTTTTATTATATAATGTAATCTTATGATATCATAACAGACAAGTAAAACGAAACATGGGATCATTTCAGCTGTGCATACCGGGAACACAATCGACCGATCTGATTTTGCGTAACAACCGATGTTAGCGTGCGTTGTTAGCGTGCGCTAATTCAAAGTTAATGATAAGAAAAGGTTATTATTTCATATATATATATATATATATATATATATATATATATATATATATATATATATATATATATATATATATATATATATATATATATATTAGGACAATTATTTATTTATCAAAATTAAGACATCCAAATAGGTTTAGGTTACAATTTATTTTATGGTTTAACTTTTTATTATATAATGTAATCTTATGATATCATAACAGACAAGTAAAACGAAACATGGGATCATTTCAGCTGTGCATACCGGGAACACAATCGACCGATCTGATTTTGCGTAACAACCGATGTTATATTAACTCTTAATTTTATTTTTCCATGTCATGGTGACCGTGCATAGAAATACCATGTCATGGTGCATGATTCCACCTCGTGGTTCGCTGGGGGACTGCGCGGACGCTGTGACGTCGCGCATCCTCCTATATGGGTTTTAACGTTGGATAGGAAAGGACGGTCCAATTTTTTCGCCAACAAGGAGCCCCAATTTGAGCCCTCTAGACTTTTTCTATGGGGTCATCAGAAAAACATTGTGTACGCTGAGAAGATCGGGGATCTCCGCCATTTATCGGACGGAATCACTGTTGCAATAGCGATTGCTCCTGCTGTGATCGAGCGTATCTGGATGGAGATCGACTATCGCCTAAAATGTGTGCCGAGAGACGAGGGTTGCTGTTAGCAATATGAACCAATAGTTAGTTTGATGATTCATTAATTACTTGCCTTTCCGAAGTTTGACGTCATATTCTGCATTTCCATTTTAAGCCGATTCAATTAATAACTAAACCGAATCAACGACGTAAGTTTCGTTTAGATTACGTCATACGTCATATAATTAAACACAAAAATCTTCAGGAACCAGCCGATAGTTTTTTTTTCAAGTGAAGTGATGTACCCGATATTTGAATATCGACTTTTGTTAAGTGTATATAAACGGCGAACACTTTCGAGAAAAGGGCATCACGGCATCAAGGATACACACATTATCGTAAGCTTCTTGAGCTGATGAAATATTGGGATGAAGTATCAAGCCTGTCTAGAGTAAGACGTTTTGTATTAGTTATGTATTAATTCTTGTGATAGTCCATCACAGTATTAAACCAAGTCCATCAAAGTCTTGTCGTCTATACATGATTTTGAACAACTTTAATGGTTTTAGCGTATACCTTTTTTAACATAGCCTTTACTGCACATTTTAAACTCTGCTATTTAAATATAAATTATAAGAATTGTTGATGTGCATGTTTTTAACATGTACGCTAACAATAAATGGTTATGGGCTAGCGGAGTTATTGAAGGAATACGACCATGAAAAATACTGAATAAAAGCCTGAAATGTTTTTTGAACTTTTAAAGATTGTATTTTGAAAAGTAGTTGAGTATACCAGTGGCCCCGAAGATGGGGGGGGGGCATTAAATTTAGTATTAATGATAGTAAATATAGACGACAAGTGAAGTTTTTTTTATTAATGTGTATTTTGTGAAGATAATTGAAAATGCAGGCCCAGATAGAAAAACTCAATGCAAATAATTACGGCAATTGGGTCGAAGATATGAAGTACATCCTTATGGAAAGGGGATGCTGGGGTATAGTAGCAGGTACTGAGCTATCACCTATAATAAAAACTGAGCATGAAAAGATAGTTGCAGCAAGTAAAGATGCCGATAGCGTTAAAGGTGTATTTGGTAAAGATGCCGATGCCGTGACAAGTGTAGTTACACAGGCAGGGTATTCTGGCTCTGAAATCACGTATCGCGATATTAGAGATTATAATCTCCGTGCTGGAGCAGCGGTTTCCTTGATTTATTTGAATATTTCTCCTGAATTTCAGAAAGTTATAGAAGGAATAGAAAACGCTCGTGAGGCATGGCTTAAGTTAAAATTATTTTTCGTACCTGACAATAGGTCACGACATATGCAGCTGATCTCAGAGTTATTTTCAAGCCGATATCAATCGCATGAAAAAATCAGCCTTTTTGCAGCACGTTTAACAAGAATTGTCGAAAAATTACGTGGAATAAATCACCCTATTAATGAACTTTACGTCAGTTTTCAGTTGCTACGCTACTTACCAGAAGAATATGACAGTATATCACAGTCCATATTTTTGTGGCCAGATGAAAAGTTTAAATTTAAGAATATTCTTGTGGAGTTAGTGGCAGAGGAAGATAGACTAACAGTACGGGAACAAGACCGTAATAAAGTACATGAGATTAAGGCCTACTCTGCAGTAACACGCAACATTTTTCAGAAGAGCGTGATATGTTACAGGTGTAATCAAGTGGGACACATTAAGAAAAATTGTTCTGTTAAAGATCCAGTTCCTGTGTACCAACCCAGACAACTTGTTTCGCCAGGGAATACGACACATTACCAGAAAAGTACGCCAATTCGAAGTCGGTCTCCCGCACGTGGTATGAGTCCTGTACGTTATAAGTCAAGATCAAAACGACCTTTTAAGAAGGTGACTTATCAGTCAGCTAATTTCGTGTAAGCCTATGTCAGCAATTTCGAAGAGTCTTCAAACTTGTGGACTTTCGATTCTGCAGCTGGTCATCATTTCTATAAGGTAAAGGACTGGTTCAAGAACTTTGAAGAAATACAAGACGATAAATTATCCGTAGCTATCGAAGGTGTGACTTTCCCGATCATTGGTAAAGGGACTATTCAGCTTCAGTTTGGTTCCAGAATTTTTCATTTATATAATGTTATGTACTCACCTAACCTTAAATTGAATTTAATTTCAGGTTCTGTTTTGGACAGCCAAGGTCTTAGATTCGAAGGTGGTCAGAGTGGTGTAAGAGTTAAAAACCGGTATGGAAAAACTATTTTTTGTGCTAAATTAAAAAATGGTTTTATCAAGTTTGTCCTAAAAATCCCCGGATAGCTAGCCAGAAGGAAAACTACAGAGCATGTGTGTCAAGAAAAGTTGACGATGAGTTAATACATCGAAGGTTGGCACATATTAGTCCATATGTAATCAGAGACACAATTAGGAAACATGCCATAAAGGGTTTGGAAAGATTTGAGGGGCATAATTTCGTCTGCGAAACCTGTACACTCAATAAATTTAAGAGGGTAAGTTTTAAACCTATAAATTTTAGACGTTCTAAACACCCCAATGATTTGATTTATATGGATGTTTGGGGTCCTTGCAGTACTATTGGTTGGAACGGTGAAAAGTATTTTTTTATCAATTATAGATGATTTTTCGGGTAAATCCTCTGTCTACCCTATGCGTGAAAATTCTGAGGTATTTAGAATCTTTAGAAATCATGTTGCTCGTGCAGAGAGGTTCCTAGGACGGAAGGTGAAATGTATCCGTACGGATAATGGAACAGAATTCATAAACAACAATTTCACAGCGTTTTGCAATGAACATGGTGTAAAACACGAGCTTACGAACACATATACACCAGAGCAGAATTGTACGGCAGAGAGATATAATCAAACGGTATCAAATGGGGCGAAATGCTTGTTAGCAGATAGTGGATTAGAAACAAAATTTTGGCCTGATGCAGTTTTAAGTTTCACATATGTCTGGAACAGGGTCGTCCATAAAGGTTTAGGGAAAACTCCCTTTGAACTATTTGGTGGATATAAACCATCAGTAAACCACTTGAAGCCGTTTGGTTCCATCGCATATGTTGGTGTACCAAGACAGCATAGAGCAAAGTTGGACGCCAAGGCGAGAAAGGGGGTTATGATAGGATATGCCTTTAACACCAAAGGTTATAGGATATGGTTCCCTGACACCGACAATGTGATAGAAACCATAAACGTCAGATTTTGTGAAGATCCGCAATGTGCAGATAGCGAGGGTGGAGCATCGATGGGCCCCAGTGAGACTTTCAACACTGAACCACACTCCGAAGATAAGGGAGAAAAGGATATTTCTATTATTCCGTTAGATCATAACCTACCCCTTGAGAGTGATGATGAGGATTTGGTGGAAAGAAATGTTTCTGGGGAAACCCACAGTGATAAAATTGAAAGCCCCTTATCAGCCGAAGATCTAAAACGCGTCGATTGGGAAAGAAAAGTGGTCCCACGAACAAAGAGTAAACGTATAGGTGTATACTATTCTGAAGTAGGTTCCAACGATAGACTTAGGTCTACAAACGATGCCTTAAAGTATTGTAAGGAGAATGGTATAAAATACACGGAACACATTTTTGATTTTTCCGGTGAAAATCCGAATAATTTCAGATAATAACAAGGAATAATTTCAGATAAACCAGTTACCCCCTCCACAAGCTATGCCAAATCCCGACTAGATGAAATCCATATTCCCAACACTTATAAACAAGCATTGACCTCCCCACAACACAAGCAATGGGTAGAGGCCATGGGAGAAGAAATGAAAATCATGGCAGGAAGACATGTGTGGCACCTTGTTAAGTTACCGCCAGATACTGATGTCATCGGATGCGAGTGGGTTTTCACATTGAAAAGAGACGAAAAAGGCAAAGTGGCCAGGTATAAGGCAATACTAGTGGCACAGGGTTTTAAACAAATAAAAGGAGTGAGTTACGAAGAAACTTTTAGCCCTGTCATTAATTTCAGTCTAATTCGTTTCTTTTCCCTTTTAGTAGTTTTACAGGGTTGGAACCACAGACAGTGTGACGTAAAAGGAGCTTATCTATACGCGCCATTAAAAGATAGCATTTACATGTCTCAACCACCCGGTTTTGCTGTGAAAGGTAAGGAGACTTTAGTTTGTAAGTTGGATAGAGATATTTATGGACTACACCAGAATGGTCGAGAATGGTTTTTCGAGATTCATAAAGTATTGACAGAACTTGGTTTTAGCAAATTGAATTGGTGTAATTGTGCATATGACTTTAATTGTGTGTTGATTTTGCTTTTGTATGTTGATGACATGGTTTTGTTTGGAAAGGACGAGAAAGTAATAGACAAGGCCATTGGATTGTTGGAAAAGCATTTTGACTTAAAAATTTTGGGTTAGGGTCTGTTCACATAGGAGTCCGTTGCGTTGCGTTAAGGAAAAGATGACGTTGAGACGAAAATAAACCAAACATATGCCTCCAAACGATTAGCAATGAAATTTTTAACGCCTATGATTCGTTTATTTTCGTCTCAACGTCATCTTTTCCTTAACGCAAAGCAAAGGAATCCTATGTGAACAGGCCCTAAGACTAAAAGGCTGTTGGGGGTTGAGTTTGAGGAAAATGGAGATCAAGTTTTGTTGAGCCAGTCGATTTATATTGAAGATATTTGTAAAAGGTTTACTAGCTTCTTCATACCTGTTTCTTCACTTCCAATCAGCAAAGGTACAGTATTCTCAAAGAAACAATGTCCACAATCAGATATTGAAATAGAGGAAATGTCACATTTTCCTAATAGGAATTTATTAGGCTGTCTATCTTTTCTTGCTAGTAGAACCAGGCCCGACATAAGTTACACCGTTAACATCTTTAGCCAGTACCAGAGTAATCCTGGTAGGTTTCACTGGGACGGTCTAATAAAACTTTTGGGCTATGTCATACACACACGCAATTATAAACTTAAACTTACATGTAATGAACCTAGTATAGTAGTTTACACTGAAAGATGCCAATAAAGATGACAGGACATCTATGGGGGGACAGATATTTTTTTTTGGAAAAGCTCCAGTCATGTGGAGGACTTTTAAGGAGAAATGCGTGTCGTTGTCAACTATGGAGAGTGCATTCTATGCTATGACAAAGGCCACGAAGGAACTGATGTGGTTTGATAGAATCCTAGATGAATGTTACGACAGAAAGTTAGTTTTTGGTAAGAAATTGAAGTCGATTCTATATGTTGATAACACCGCTTGCATAGATTTTGTCAAATCCCCAGTTGAAAACCGTAGGAGTAAACATATTGATGTCCGGTTATTTTTTGTTCGTGATTTAGTTTATCAAAATATTTTTGATATAAAATATATAAAGAGCAAAGAAAATTTAGGTGACCCTTTTACCAAACCTCTGACCAGGTTCGAGCTGAGACGTTTATGTGATGAAAATTTTTTCCGAGTCTCTTGAGTTAAATGCTCATTTTGTTTCTTTTGAACTTTGAAAGTATTTTTGAATTTTTGAAAGTACAGTGAGTTTTTTTTACTTGTTTTGGGTGGACGTTTTTCCCCGTCTAAATGTCTGAACGTGTTTAGTGGCATCTTTACTGTCTATCATCTGAATCCGAACAGCCTAACGTACCGTATCGGGTTAGCTGAAAATATAATTTGTCTGAGTGGTTCAGGTGGTGGATTTGTGAATTTGTCGAGGCACCGGAGGGCATTTGTTCGCGGGTATGTTATTTTTATTTTGGCAAATCCCTGTTTTGTTTATGGGACTGCCCCATTAATTGTTCCGTCAACCTAATCAAGGAAATTTGTTTAAAGTAAACCTGTTTAATGCTCAGTGTCTATTTATCTGAATTGTTGTACCTTATAGATATACAGTGCAATATTACTTCGTGATATTTTGATCTCAAATATTTTTAAACACTTTAAAGGAAAATTTTAAGAATTTGATATACATTAATTAATATATTTTTTCTTAATGAGAAACCAATTTGTTTTATGTGTATGAATGAGCTTGTATGAGTGGGCGCCCACGCATGTATTGATATATTATCATGATTGAATGAGTGTTGTCTTAGCAAATTATGTGTTTTAACCTTTTCTTGTAGTTTGTAATTTGTAGTATTGTGTATATTGGTTTTTGTTTAGATAGCAATTGTAAATACAGAAGCAATCACAGTTTCTTTATAACTTGAAAACCTGATTTGTAAGCTGTGATGGATTTATCTTATTCTGTTGTTTTTTTTGTGTCGAAAAGACAAGTAGGGGGGCATTTGTTAGCAATATGAACCAATAGTTAGTTTGAAGATTCATTAATTACTTGCCTTTCCGAAGTTTGACGTCATATTCTGCATTTCCATTTTAAGCCGATTCAATTAATAACTAAACCGAATCAACGACGTAAGTTTCGTTTAGATTACGTCATACGTCATATAATTAAACACAAAAATTTTCAGTTACCAGCCGATAGTTTTTTTTCAAGTGAAGTGATGTACCCGATATTTGAATATCGGCTTTTGTTAAGTGTATATAAACGGCGAACACTTTCGAGAAAAGGGCATCACGGCATCGAGGATACACACATTATCGTAAGCTTCTTGAGCTGATGAAATATTGGGATGAAGTATCAAGCCTGTCTAGAGTAAGACGTTTTGTATTAGTTATGTATTAATTCTTGTGATAGTCCATCACAGTATGAAAAAATATAATGTTTGTTTTAAAACTGATCTAAAGAAAACTCCAGTATTATTAGTAAGAAGAAAGATGTTGATATTGTTGTTTTTATCTAATTCTTAACCACTTTTTCAAATGAATAAACTTTTAGTTATTGTTAAAAAGTCTTGTCCTCTATACATGATTTTGAACAACTTTAATGGTTTTAGCGTATACCTTTTTTAACATAGCTTTTACTGCACATTTTAAACTCTGCTATTTAAATATAAATTATAAGAATTGTTGACGTGCATGTTTTTAACATGTACACTGAGAGTTGCTCATTTAGAAACCTACTAAGTAATCTCCAAACCTTGATTCGTGTCTGTATATTTTGGTGAAAAATTAAAAACCATTACTTCTATTATATGGTTCTTTATTTCACGTTGCAATCACAGACACCTTTTTCGATGACCCTGTGTTTATAAAACAGGGTTATGCTCAATAGTTTAAAATATTTGGTAATGTTGCAACATTTATCAGTGAATAAAGTCACATAGATTCGCGATGTAATGGAAAACATTTGTGCGTAGGGTACTAACTTCCCGTTTTGATTCCTAAATTATCCATTCGAATTTTGAGAAAAGAAAATTAATATAGCTTTCAATAAGTAGAACAGAGGTCCTTATAACATCGTATAAGCGGCCAAGGTTACAGAAATTTCCGATCTCTGTCATGCTCCGCTATATCTGTATTTTGCACCGTTTCTTTTCTTATGGGGGGAAGAGGGAGAGAGGGGCTGACTTCAATTGACACTTATCATTCAATTGACTATCTCGTCGTATCAGTGTATGAAATTTAGGTATGCAAGTACGATATGGTGCATCGTCTACTGCCGCCTGATCGCGGCATAAATTTTCATACGGTACGATTAGATGATGCAACAAATCTAATGAGAGATGATGATTAAATCTTAATGTTTCTATATTGCCAATGGTTAGATTATTCCCAGATATATATCAGCTATAAAAAAATGTAGTTCATGTAAACCAATTTTTTAAACGTAGGATTACGTTCCTCAATAACCGTCCGCGGTAAAAGAAATTTTATGACTCTAAAACCGTTGTCGCAAGTTATAAATCAAGAGTGGTATAATAGACATATGTAACTTATTTTTCTTACCATCGACCTATTCTGCATAGAGTTATCACTCGTCCTTCTCTTCGTATGTAGGAATTTTATTGTAAAAAAAGAGGTAAGCACCGATACGTAATCCTACGTTAATATCCCGTGGTAGTTTCGTTAGAAGAGGCAACCTGAATTTTTTTTTAAACTATCATTTCTCCGTGGACAACTCTCGTTTTTTTCCCCACACTACTACAACTTCCGAAGAAAAAGCCCCATAAGCTAGAGGAAGGATTCCCAACAATTTTACGTTTTGCACCCTTGGGAATAAGCTTAGAAACCTGGTGCACTTTTGTTAGAATTCTAGTTTCCAATTTTTTAAATATTAAATTATGTAAAAGAACATTTTAAGAATAAAATCGAAGAAATACTTACTCATCTAGTGATTTTATTAATTTATTTAAAGCTATAAGTAACAAACAACACAACACAATAGATTATATATGTTGCATTTTCAAAAATAGCCATGGGATTCAGTATAGTTTTACACTAGGGGACTACAATGGAAATTTATAAAGAGTATTTTGTCTCATTAATGTAAGGCCGTCCGCACACGGAGCGACTCAAAGGAAACTCAACTAGTTAGCGACTGAAATTGCTTATCGGTTGCAAACTCGATAGTGATGCGGCTCCACACACGGGCCGACTCAAAAGTGATTCAAATCAATATTTTGCGATCTGTCCTGGAAGGAAGAACATCATTATTCCGGGCATTATTTTTAGTCAAATTATTATCAGAGATTAATTTATTTTAAAAAATCGTCACAATAGATTGTCTTTGATCAAACGTTTAAAAATACACTGTATATATAGGCGCACATATTCCATACAACAGAAAACGTTAGAATTTATTTTCATCGCTAGGCAAAAGTCACGTGACTCGTGTACGTCATTTGGCAGCTTGCCAAAAGAGCGGCTGTAGCATAGATTGCGTAATAACACGCACAACGCAAGAGAAACTGGCGACTGAAGTTGCTAGCGACTCAATACGTTGAGTTGCCTGCGACTGATTACAAACGCGTTGCTGACGGGTTTGTAACCAGTTTCGCCGTGTGCGTGGCTCCATTCAATTACATAGGTTACGACTCATCACGGACTGGTTTGTGATTGGAGTCGGTAATCAGTTTCTTTTGAGTTGCTCCGTGTGCGGAGGGCCTAAGGCTTGCAACTGATGCTTATAAAACAAATGTTTGATATCAGACGTAGAAGTTGATGGACGAAATACGCACACCATCCTCAAGTCTTCTCTATTTCTTACTTTTTATTTTAAGGTTGCTAAAACAGAGAAGCTTGCTCTCGCAAATATTAAGTTGAAGAGGGCAAAAGTAAGTCTGTTGCTTTCATCCTTAGATTAAGGTACTCCTAAAGTTCCAGTTCAAGCCAAAAAACAGTACCAGTGTGCCTGAATTTCAGTACACTTTGAATTCCTCTCGCTCGTAAGCGGCAAGCATCAATTTGTGTCATAAACTGTCGGTTGTGAGGGTAATTAATCCAACTTCAAATTTATTTCAAGTTGGCCCTACCAATATGTTTTTGCTTTTGTTGTTTATGCCACTTGACCGACAGCAACATCAGATCAGGTCGTGAAGTCTATGGGCGATGAAGATGCGACTCCTGTTCTGACTGGCACTACAAGGGTCGGAGCCCGACTTCGACAAAGGACCAGTCCCGTAATTTTGAACCGGGTTAAGAGACGAGACCAGAACACTTTACCCCGCACCTCCAGAGTTAATGGTGAGAATTTTTAGGACATTGCAGCCATGACAGATTTTACGTGCACCAGCCGCCATTAATGGATTTATCAGCGACGAGCATCGAATCAGTGACAGTCAGATCACTAGCCCGCTGTTCTTGCCAACTGGGCCACTGCTCCCCTATTAATATTTTTTTGTTTATCGCCAAAATATCCCTCTGTACACAGGTTGGGAATCACTGAGCTAGAAAATGAAACTTTTTCATAATTAATAAATTTGAATAACTCAAATTTCACACTTTAATAGATCTCTGCATATAAGTATACAGGAAACTCAGTATTAACCTATCATGAGTAACAATTTTGTAAACGAGCTAAATATGTACAGACGACACATGAACTTTAAAAAAGAACTAGTTGGTACCCGTTAAAACATGACGGCTAGATAGTAAATAAATATATGAATACACAAATTATACTCAGCACATCATTGCCAAATGTTTAAAATCATAATAATGCGTAGAAACAAATTAATGTGTTTAAGCGGCCTCGTGTTTAGCATCTAAAGCCAGATTAAAAAATGTCACTGAGCATGCGCAGAAAGCAATTTTCTTAATTGTAAATTATCACTAATTAAACAGTGCGACATAAACAATTTCCACCAGGTTTAATCTTATATTCCACAGACATAATTATCATAAAATAAAAATGGCACAGGGAGATTTTTTTTCAACCAATGCGGAGGCACTTGCAATCAAACATTCGCCTTTTCTACGCTGCAGTTATACTGTCCATTTTATGGGAGTTGTTTGTGCGCCTATATGGGGGCACCATATAAGCGGACAGCATTACCCTCTATGAAGGGACGACACAAACGGAGGCATTTTTCGTGGAGCAACGCCGAGATTCGATCCGAGCACCCTCAGCACCGAAAACCAGAGCGCTGTACCACAGGGCCGTCACAAGCCCATACACAGATCGAGAGAGACTCCTCGGAATAAACGTGTTTATCATTAAAACCATGCCACTGAGCATGCGCAGAAATCAATTTTTAATTCTAAAATATCGCTAGTTAATAGAAACTGCGCTTACAAAAACAAAATTTGACAAATCTACAGATTACAATCTTTCGATTAAGACCAAAGCGAAGTAAATTGATGCAATAGTATTCTGTAACGGACTGCCCAAAAAGTGGGCTTAGCAATATAAATATATAGATATTACAATAAATATAAAGCAGAATAATGAGTGTTTGTCTTGATTTCATAAAATGGAAAATGCTGAAATTTACCCATAGATTATTCGCATGTAACGCTTAATAGTCAAGTCAGTTTAGGATGAGATATTTGTAATTTGATTTTTCACCAGCAAATACAAAAAAGTAAACCCAAAACAGACAATTACAAAATAAAAATATACGAGTTTTATCTATCCTTCCCGATAAAAATCTATATAGTAAACATAAAACTTTTACTTCAAAATTTTCCGCATTATATAATGCATGAAACATGATATTTAGAATGAATGAAAAAAAAAAAGACAGAAATTTATCGAGTGACTAAACATATGAGATCAAATGGTTCAATGTAATGGATTTTCTCCTTATTTTTAAAGATATAACGAACAGGGAGAGAGAATGAACTGTCTAATTCCAAACACTGCATGATAAAAAGGCCTACCTTTGTAGATGATAGGAAAGTTCTGTGCAAATAAGAGCGTATGCTATCGAAATCGAATGTTTTGTAAAGCATTCTTTTGGGTGGAGCGACTTTAATTTCAAAATTTACATATAAGCATTTTATATGTGTCAGCATGGCAACGAAGTAGTTTTGTGGTAGCCCGACAGTTTTTGACAGAGTGTGATTGGCTCGAATCCCGACCAACGCCATCGTGTCTATAGTCGGATATGATCACGTTAAATCTCTAGACCGGCAAGTTTACATTAACTTTGAATTTAACAAATACATATGCATAAAATATCTGCCTGTAATTTCAAATTAGTATAATGTGTGTGTGTGTAATTCATAATGTATTTATTCTAATTGTAATATTTATAATATTTCCACTTAATATATCAGAGAGGTAATGAAAATTGAAGTTAGTTTTCGGAAATATTTTTTTGTAGAATCTATAACTTTAGTAAGAAATCATGTAACTCCATTAACAGCCACTTTGTTCCCAAATTCACGGTATTAGTAATATTTTGGTATACCTCGAGGTCTTGTTTCATCTCAACAGATTCTGAGTATATATTAAGGTGCAGTGTTAACTTAAGCTAAAACAACTCTACCAAAAATATAAAAAATCTAGAGTAAAAGAGAAGAGGTAAAATCACAATTCTTCCTGGTATCTTGGAATGATTGTTTCTAGTAAATATTCTCATCGTAGTTTTGTATCCATGCTCTTGCAAGTGGAATACCTGAGGAACACTATGTGACTTGTCTTTCACTCATTCATCTAGTTATCTCTCACTTCTTTATGTCCACTAAGGTATCAGTTTTATCCTGCAGAACAAAGCCATATTACTCCTTGATTTAAGGCTAAGGTTACAGCGAAGAAATAGAATACCTGAGGAATAAATGTAAATTACTTGTTTTTCAATGTAATAAAAGATCAAAATTCATTTTTAACAAAAACAGATTTTCCTTACATTCGAGGAGTACATTTTTTAGTTTTGAGATAAAAAATTTTACCATATCAAGAGACTTGGGAAATTTCAGTCGTTAGTTATTTATTTCAAGGTACGTTGGAATTGTTAACGCACAGACTTTCTTTAACGGTTAATTTAATATTGACAAACTCAAACATTTCGTAGTTCCGAAACGGAATATGCTATAAAATACATGGATAATAATTATTTTATCTAAATTTCCGATAATCACAGTGAACAAGAAGCAAGATATTTCAGGAGCCCGAATTTTATTTATTAAAAACCCCTCATTACTGAAATTTTAAACTCAATCGAATAAAGCAACAAAATGGACGTATTAAAAAATTGTAAAGGGCACATTAATAAACCTAAAAACTTAAATGCATTGGCTTTCAAAGCACATATAGATTAAATACTAAAGATTAAAAAAATGCTCTAGAAAATAATTGACGCTGATTTTAAAGGTGTCCTGTCATATTTTTCTTAGTATGCAATGAAGCGTTAATCATGACGGCATTAGAAAATCAAATTTTTGTAATCATCAATATATTCCTTCAATATATGCATCAATATATGCACACACACGCCCATCAATAGGGCTTATCCTTATTCCTCTCTCTCTGTATGTATATCTGTATATATATATATATATATATATATATATATATATACTGATACTGGTAGGTGTGTGGTTACATTATACTGAACGCAATTTGATTAATGCTAATAATAGCCATGCAGAGTAGATTTTCTATAATTAGGAGACATTATCAAACAACTTTTTACGCTTTAAATTTCCCACCGTGTTTACCTGCCCAATGACACGGCATTCTATTGAGAAGTTTCAGGAATGCGAATTATCTCTCAAAATGAGCTTGGTGGTCAGTGACTGTGATTACCATGATTCCCAGCATAGTTGTGCGTCACCACATTTTCTGCTAACTTATCACGAGGTATCCAAGGCGCTAAATATAGGCACCATTCGCAATTTAGAACTCATCAGGTAGTGACTACCTGATATTTTGATTAGGGTGGAGCGAAATAAATTAGATTTTTACACATGGCGATATCAGTGCTGACGTCAATTAGAATAAAAGTGCAGAATGTTAATGATACGCAATTTGGGGTTGTCGTAACTTTGAACTCAGCTATTCTAAAGCTATCAGGGATCGCTTATACTATTTCTCTATTATTAGCTACACCGGTAAAATATATCAGCAAATGTGTAATATGAATTAATTTAACAAGATAAATTTTCTTAATCAATAAATGTGAATTCGATTCTCGATGACGATATTTTTTCTCAATTAAATCCATCACTTAAAAATTATTTTCCTGTTATTTTTAATTTTTTTCTTTAATTTTTAAATTTAATTTTATACTAGGTGGGACCCGCCAAAACATGACGGCTGGATAGTAAATAAATTTTCTAATACACAAATTATACTCAACACATCAAGACTCCTCGGAAAAAACAAATTAACGTCTTTAGTAAGTATCCTCGACCTCGTGCCTAGTAAGTATCTAAGACCAGATTTAAACTATTGACTGAGCGTGCGCAGAAATAAATTAATGGGTTTATGCGGCCTTGGGCTTAGGTAGTACACAAAGCCAGATTTAAACATGTCACTGATCATGCGCAGAAAGCAGTTTTTAGACGTAAATTATCGCTAATTAACAGAAATTGCGGTTATAAAAACCAAATTTGACACATCTATAGACTGAAATCTTCCGTTTAAGACCAAAATGAATCAACTGACTGATGCAGTAGTTTTCTGTCCCGGACTGTCCAAAGAATCGGCTTAGCAGTTTAATATATAGATGATAAGGGCCTATTTTTATATATTTTTTACTTGACTGAGCATGTGTATCGTGAATACAATTAACTTACTGGAGTTAAAATCTATAGACCAAGGCAATCCGTGAAATTTATATTCAACTATTCCTGTAATAAAAGTGAATCTTTTACTGTATTATTCTGGGCAGGAAAAATATATTTTTTGACAGATATTTGATTTCGTTAAACAATGAACGTTGGAAAACATTTTATGTGACTTAAAAACATTAGATACAGTCTGACAATATAAAATTACGTTTTGAATTATTTATGATGCAGAGAATTCTTATATTACCAGAACAAGAAATTTTTAAATACTTCCCTGACAGATTAGTACAAATTGAGGCTTGGGATGTTTTCAAATTTAAAGCATAAAAATATTGACTCATATTTAAATTTGAAGAATATGAAATTTTTGCTACTCATATCTAGCTAAATGAATGGAATTTTCTCTAAACCATTTTCGAAACATAATATTTAATATGTTAAATCTTTGAAAAGTTTTTTTTTAGATTGACAGCGGCATCAAAGTTTAAATCATTATTTGTAATGCAAAGAGAAATAAATTTATTGTTGTGCAAAATTTCCATTTATTTGGTGTCTGGAGAGTACATACAAAAATATAAAATAATTATTCGAGAGTAGCATTTATTAAACGTTATGAAATAAAAAATTTGGGTAGGTAGTATGTGTTAAATCAATAGTTTTATATTCTATTTCATTTACCATAAAATGACCGGTGTAGGATCAAAACTAAGAATCTCCATTATACCCTTTTTTACAGAAAAGGACAATGAACTACAATCTTTGTCAGAAAAGAAGGATTTTTTTAATCCTTTACCTTTAATATTGAAACACACAAAATAGGTGTTATATACCCATTTCTTTTGTTTCATTTCACCCATTTCTTGTGTTTCTCAAGAAATGGGTGTTATATACAAATTAACATGCACACACACACACACACACACACACATCTATCATAGGCCTCATACCTCTCTCCCTCTCTTTCTATATATATATATATATATATATATATATATACACACATATATACACATATATATATATATATATATATACACACTCTGTCTAAAATATATGCACCCAGAAGAAATCGACTACTATCACGAAACTTGGCAGGAATGTAATCTGGTAAGAGATATGCAAATGATTAAAATTTCGACGCCAATGAGACAAGGGTAAGTGCACTAGGCACATGTGACATGCGCAACTGGGAGAGTTTAAAAGCATAATTGCTCATGCCACAGGGTTATTCAAACAAGTCTGTCGACTTGGATGGACTGTAATGTGACTAAAGATGCCTCTGAATGTAACCGGTGACAGTACGAACAATTGTCGGGATTTGAGAGGGGGTGTATAGTAGGCCTCGGAGAAGCAGGTTGGTCGAACAGGCGTATCGGCCACAACCTCGGTCGGAGCAAAATGGTAGTTGCTCGGTGTTGGCAACAATGGATCACGGAAGGGATAGTCTACCGTCGCGGAGGGTCAAGGAGTCCCAGGAACAAAAATGCGCGCGAGAATCGCGCAATCATAAGAGAGGCCCCGTGCGCACCAACAACGTTGCTAGAAACGGTTTGACGCCGTTTACCACCTTCCAGATATCCGGTGGTATCACGAGAAACCATTCGGAGACGTCTGGCCGACGCAGATATAAGGATCCGACGTCCATTAAGACGCCTACCACTGACCTCACATCATAGGCAGTGTCGATTGGATTTTTACCGACCTCAGGCAAGCTGGAGTGTGACCGTCTGGAGGCGTGTGATCTTCAGCGATGCATTCCGATTCAGTCTCAATGCTGATAACCAGAGCAGAGGCATGAGGAGGCGGCCAGTCCACCGATCCGATCCGGCATTTGTTGTCGAGACGCATACGGTGATTACACAAGTTGTGACAGTGTGGGGAGCGATTTGTTGGGAAACACGATCACCTCTAGTCGTCCTTCAACGCACTTTGACGGCACGCAGTTACGTTGACGACATTTTAACACCAGTTGTACTGCCTATGCTATCAAGTCGCCCAGGTGCCATTTATCAGCAAGACAACGCTCGTCCACATACTGAGCGACTCTCTCAACAATGTTTTCAACGAGGTTTTACTGTACTGTACAAGACCTAGGACCATTAGTTTCTAAGTTCAATAAATAATTTTTTCACGAGCTCACTCCTGGGATTTTTCTGACAGATCTTGCATATCTTTTCCATTTTTAAGGACAAAAATCAGAAAATACCTTTAAAAATTTCCAACATTAATTTTTCATTAGTAGACCATTCATCAAACAATTTCGTTTTTATCTGATTGAAATACTGTAAGAAAGTTTGTTAACTCGATTTTGAAAAATAAATGAAGATTGCTAATTTTATCCTAGATAACTACTATGAAGATTTTATTCTTTATTGATTTGATTATTATTTTTGAAGTATTTCATAATATATATTTTTTGATAAACCATTTGATCAGCAAGCATATACTTAAATAACACCCGAACACGTAATTAGATTTCGCAGAAAAAAAAGACATACTCTTCTTACAGCGAATCTTTTAAAAACTCTAACACACCGGTCAAATATAAATTTCTATAACGAACAGGGAACTTAAGTATTTTTTATTCCTGCCCGTTCGGTTTTAAGATAAAAGCAAAAATGCATTAAAATACCTTAATTTAATGCTTTCATTTAAATATTATTTTACCACAAAAAGTTGTAATATTCAGGAGCTTCCTGAATAGGTTTAATTTTTTTTCAATAGAACTCCAAAGACTATAAGAAGTATTTGGAATATGGAAGGGTAAAAACCACCGCTATATACTCCATAAAATTGTTTCTACTGAATGAGGCTGAAAGCCATTCCCCCTTTTTTGTGGAAATTTAATAGAAATTGAAAGTTCTAGTATTCCGTAGGGTATTTCGGGGCATTTTGTATTCATGAAATTCCACAACTTCAAAGGAATTACCAATTTCTTAGTATGCAGATGAAAGTGACGCCTATATTGAGATATATTGGATGCGGAAGGCTAAAGAGTTGGGGAACAATGCTTAAAATGCAAAGAAAGTTTAACTCATACATCAAATTAGAAGAAAAGGTAGATTTTGTTATGCATTGTTTGGGGAACAAATGGACCGCGGTTTCTATCGATTTCTAAAGGTCTCTGGCTTTCCTACAGCAAAACTTTGAGAGGGTGATTTAATAGGATAAAAATTACATTAGAACATAGAGCCCATTTTTTAAGACATAAATAGGTTTTCGTTTGCTATATACATGTTTTCAATATCTGAAATAAATCCATGAAATGGTTGGGAGTTTTATTTAAATTTGAATTGACTATTCCATTTTTTCCATGTAAAATTATTTTATTATGCTACACAAGATCGACTTTCAACCACAGAAATATGCTTTTATACGTCAAAAAAGAGTCATATAATATCGTTCATATATTGCTAACAGGAATCTAATAGTTAGTCGATGCATTTAATTATAAATAGTTTGGGGAACAAATGGATCGTGGTTTCTATCGATTTCTAAAAGTCTCTGGCTTTCATACAACGAAAGTTTAAGAAAGTGATTTAATAGGATAAAAATTACATTAGAACATAGAGCCCAATCTTAAGACTTTAAATAGATTTTCGTTTGCTATATACATGTGTTCAATATGTGAAATAAATCCATGAAATACATAGGAGTTTTATTTAAATTTGAATTGACTATTCCATTTTTCCCTGTAAGATTATTTTAATATGCTACACAAGATACCCCAAAATACGACTTTCAACCACACAAATATGCTTTTATATGTCAAAAGGGGAGACATATAATATCGATCATATATTGCTAACAGGAAACTGATAGTTAGTCGATACATTTAATTATAAATAGTCAACTCAGTATTAATGTGCGTTCTACAAGTGCAAAATGCTCAATATAAAATAATGTTTCTCTCATTACTCTGTTTTGGGGCCGCATTATAAAGCTTCAAATATTAGTTTCTCATAATTCTTCTTCGACCAAATTGAACTCAGGATCCATAGATATATGTTACTTTAAAGTTCACTAAAAATCACTTAATTTATTATTTCTGGTTTGATATTAAAAGCTTCATGTTTCCAGTACTTTATAAAATTTTTCGGAAAAGGAACATTTTTTTTACACAAAACCTAAGATAAACTTGTATTATGAAAGTATTCATTATTTTAAAGTTTTGTCAATGGTGATCTAAAGCAACCACTTTGTGGGCTCGGGTGCGAATCTAGATAAAGATATGGACTTAATTGGGCTGTTCTCTTATAGAGACTAAGGTTGGTTCACTCATATGGGGATAAAGAATTAAAAAATTCAAGGAATTTGAAAAAACAAGAGCCTTCGTTTTTAGAAATAAAGAAGAAACGTAACGTATAAATTACGTTATTTTTTGGTGAGGAAATACAGATCATGCGATGGCTGCACTAAAGAATGTGATAGGGAAAAAGCTTTTTTTGTTGCTATAACTTTTACAGTAAAGTATTTTATGCAACGCCATTGAAAAATAAGAAAAATTTAACAAAATGTATAATTTTTTCCTAAAATGACTCGTAAGTGATTCTTTTCGTATTTCGATATATTACGCAGCAATAATTTTGTAAAAGATTAATGAAATATCGAAATTAATTTTAGTCAGTTAACATGATTGCATTTCAAAATAAATTATTTTTTTTGTAGGTTCCTAGGCTTAAAAAAGGGAAAAATAAAGCCAAAATTAAAAAAAGTCTTTAAAATTTACTAGAATGATAACAAAAAAATTTCGAATCTCGACCAGCGCCATTAAACACCCTCTTGTCTCGGTCGGATATGGGCACGTTAAATCCGAAAACCGGAATGTCCTTCTATGATGTCAGTGGTTGGGAGGATGTGCAAGCCCCCCATATGTTACCCCTTGGGATGCTCTATCGAAATTGAGGTAGCAACAGTGGTTGGTGTTGGTTCACCTATACGGTGCCACCATTGAAAGTAACTAACTATTCTCGCGGATTTCGTGCAAATATCTTCATAGAAAAGTGCCCCGCATTGGCAAACAAAACTTTGCAGCAGGTAGATGTGACACAACTGACATTTTCTGACGAAGATGTCATACTGCCTTTTAGTATAGAGTAACCCTTTTACTTGCTTTCGCGGATTTTTAACGATATATAAGATTTTGTTTCCATATACCTATATTTTACTCTAAAGTTCTATAACAATATCTTTTAAACAAAACACTCCTTTGAAGCAATGCACAGATTAACATTCATCCGATGCAATAAATAGTATATACTTTCGAACGACCGGACAAGTAAATGCTGAAGGATAGAGGCAACCTACAAAATGTTCTTATTGTATTTTCTCAAAGTTCAGAAATTTTCACATCTCATATTCACAAGACATTTCACATCCCCACGTAGTAGTTTCCGAACAATAAATTCTTTCGTATCACACCTACTTCAAAGTGCGTCTATTCAAAGGCAGGATATATCTTCAGGAGTTCTGCATTAAAATTTTCGGTTCCATCATAATGACAAGAAACATTAAATCTCATATTAAATGATCCTCTGAAAAACGGAAGTAAATTCATCTGGCGAAAGCGTTAAAGCATTTCTCTAATAACAAAGCCTGCGGGGGAAAGTTTTACAAAAGACACCTTATATATGAAACTGGAAAACTTTTAACTGTGAGCAGCAGGTGCAAATTACTTTCTGAGAACGGCAGCTCTTGAAATCGGAAGTGACTGCGTAAATTGCGGCGAAAGGAAATGCTTTTAGTTCAAGCCCTGCTTCAAGACAGATTTATAGTTTTACCTTTACCGAATAGCTTGAAAATCTGTCAAACTCCTCTGAGATATATGTTATTGCGAATGCTAGATAGCTGGGTTATTTAATGTGTAGATAAATTTTGATGTATGACAATGATTTGAAATATATTATAGATAGATATTGACTTACATTTCTTAGTACATGTTTGGTAATTTTTATTATTTCACTGTTATATTGCATTGTTATTTATATTCTACTTTTCTGGCTTTGTAGGAAAGGAGGGTTATATAAATACATTAAAGTACCTCAAAAACTCTGAACTCCGAATTTTGAAGAGAAAAAACTATAGTAGAACTTCCATTTGATGATATTGATAATACCCTCTATTACGAAAGAATTAGTGAATATGATACTAGTTCAGTAGAAAAGGTCAAGTCATCAAATGAAACAACAGGAGAGAGGTATGATTGATACATTAAAACAGGTCACTTAGAGTAATAACTTGTGAAAAACGTTGTTTCCTTATGATGTTTCTATTAAAATTTGTTACATATTATATATATAGGGAATTTTTATTATAATGAATACGAGGAAACGAAAGGGAGAAAATGAGGATGAAAAATTAGAAAAAGTGGTTCATTATGTTTGTGATTTTTTAAAATTTTTTCACTATTTTCATTATTAATTTCCCAAATATAAACAAGATTTCAGAAACACAGATTGTAATTGCACAAAAGTTCGATTTCAATTAATGTGGTTGTGCTCGATGCATTGAACTTTTTTTATAATGTTTGGCCTAAAATTTTTTATCATCGTATAGTCACAATAACTAACATAACGAATATAAATATATATTTTAATAAACAATTTTACAATGCGTGGATCATTCCGTCCAATGCAAATCTGTATTTGTACATATTAAAACGAATATTATTATCTAATAATTACATTCCTAAAAATTTAAATTTTGAAACAGAAAAATTTATCATCGAGACCCAACAGACCCCTGGAATACTATAGAGCCTTTTTAAACTTCCATCGTCCCTCAAGGGGTTCACCTGGATCCCGTTGGGAATCCCTGTCTTATACATACCTATTTGTCAATCTTTTATTTTGAATACCGTCGATAGAAATCATGGTATTTTGTAATTATACCTTCAATTTTCATTAGAAATGATTCATTGAAATCGATACTTTCGATAAAAATTTATTTTTGAAGAAAATTAGACTTTGTAAATATTTTTTCAGCTGTTAAGAAATTTCAAGACTAAAACATTTTTAGTTGGAGAAATCTATCTAACAGCAAAATTGTCTGAAAAACCCTAATAAGAGGATCACATAAGCACTGAAAGGTATCCTCAGCCTACCTCCGTGCACTCTACAGCATAGCAAAAGCAAAAACAACAGTGGACGGGACAAAATTATAAAACCAGATGTGCGTACGCAGGAAAAACGAATTGCAGTCAGTCTAGCTCAGGGGTTTCCAACTTACAAGTGTCCAAGGGCCGCAATCGAAAACACCTGTCTAGTGGCGGGCCGCAATTTAATCATGACCATACCCAGGACTTTTTTTCTTGAGGGAGGGGGATTTGTAGGATTTGTGTATAGTATATACCATGAAATATTTAAATATTCGAGGATGAACCTCCAATAACGACCTTGATTATGACTGGCCAACTTTCGCTAAATTACACAGACACACACAAAAAAAGTCAAATAATAAGTGGGTATTTAAATAAGATGTGGGTCAAATGAGAAGTGGGGGGGAGAGGTATGAAATAGAACATGAGTGGACACCCTACTTTTCATGGAATTCGAGGAAAATCAATCGTTTTTGTAAACGAACAGCATTTGAAAACAAAGATTTTTACAAAAACATTTTTCGTTAACTAAGAATATCTAAATTAATGCTGCAAATTATTTTCCTAGAAGTCTTCGCGGGCCGCAAAAAAAGGCACCGCGGGTCGCATGCCGCCCGCGGGCCGCCAGTTGGAAACCCCTGGTCTAACTCATAACAAGCATAACCCTGTGACACCTCTGAAACAAGTGAGAGTTTACCACTTTGAATCGATGAAATCCATGTACCGATGACTATTGAGGTGCTCTGTGTTTTCTGTAGTCTTATATTTGTGTTTGCAGTGTAATGACTGTCAAGTCCAAAATCGTAGTTTTGAGAAAAACGAGATTGGAAAAAAAAACGGCTTTGTGAAGTCAGTTTTTATAAGTTTAATTTTTAGTTATTTTTTTTAAATACATTTTCTAATTTTATTTTTGTTCAGTAAAGAGTGTTAAGTCCTTAATTGGGACATAATCCCTGTAACACTAACATGTTTGTGTTTGTTTCCCATATCCCAAGTTTTCCCTGATGAATAAAAATATATAGGAGTGGAATTGGACTTATCTTTTTTCCCCTGCAGTAACCCTTGATTTTTCAAACGTGCCTGGTTTGATAACACATTTTAGTTCAATTTGGACTTCACACTCTTTGCACAGCAAACACAGATATTGTCTCTAATTCGCTAGTTATTCTTTAAAAAATGAGCAATTTGACTCTCGGAATTTTGCTTTCTTTCGTGATCTTGTCGGGTATGCTATGTGGAAGATCCCATAACTGAGGTAATGGCTGCTAGTTACGCATATAACATATTTCTCTGTGACGATATATTTTTTGGAACGAAGTTCTTTTATGTGGCTTACAGTAAAGTGAACTGGCAGAAATCGTCACGTAAGGAAAAATTGTTATGCCTCTTCCAGGCGACCTTCAGTAGCTTACTATTGCTGTCTTGTGGCGTTCGCTTTTGGCTCCCACCCTGTCACCGTGAGTTCGATCCTCACTGGTGCGTTGTTTCACCTCCTGCACTCGCGGATGTTCAACTCCGCCATATCTGCTAGTTAAAATCTCAACTTAGTCTTAACATAATGTTTTCTCCTAGTTTATTATTTCTTAATATTTATTCAATCTTTTTTTATTTGGTGATAATATGAATACAGTTAGTTGTAATTTTAGTTCTCAGCTTTAGCTTTGTGTCAAAGTTTTCACTCGTCATTTCAGTTTAAAAAGGCATTTGAAAGAAAATCGTAACCTGTGTGTAATAAATGAGATTTTAAGGTATGTGCCTATCTTTTGGGCACTTTTTTTTTAAAATGTGAAATTTTTATTAAGCACGTGTTTTTAGTTAAAACAGAGAACAAAACTATGGATTGCCAAACCATCTATAGCAAAATCTAACCAATATATTTCCCTTTTTTTCAACAATATATTAGTAAATCACTTATCTATGTTATGCGGCAAACGATTGCCAATACCTCTAAAATTTACTAAAATATACAAAATTTTGTATATACAACATGGTTTTCTTTAAAAAAATTTATAAATTTTTCAATAAAAATAGCTCTTAAATTAATTAAAACATAATTGCAACCTATATTTTGCTTAATACCATACCATTAAATAAGCAGAACCTTGTGACATAATTTTATTTTGGATGTTTTTTTGGTTAAATTCTCCTAACGAATCTCTTAACGATCATCAGAAAAGCAGAAAATGACAGAAGATTGTAATGGAAGCTAGTTGTATTTGTTAATACGAGATGGCGTCCCTATCTGTCATATTTGAACAACAGATGGCGTCACGAAAAATATAGAGCAAATGAGCTGTCTTGATCCACTTCTCTCCAGGTGACCTTTCCCTCTCTTTCTCTTGTCTCTTTCTATTATATACGGTTACATGTGTGTGTGTGTTCGTGCGAGTATCGAGATTCGAGCAGCAAGCATTCTGCGCGGTCAGCTGAATAACCTCAATTCTAAACACGTGTAAATATTATTTAATCTTATTTTTTGTTTGTTATTGTTTTAATTCACACGGAATTTATATTGTATCATTATTGCAATTTTATAATGGAAAGTCGCGAGACAGAAACTGCAGCAAGTGCAAATAATGCAAACTTAGAAAAGTAAGTTAATAAATCATAAAATTGAATCTCAAACATATGCATCTTATTATAGTTACCATAAGCCAATAATTACCATGATACAACATAATGATAAAATTAAAAAAGAATATTTTCTTATTTAGAATTTTTTATACATAATTTATAATTCGCTATTTTATATTTAAGTTTAAAAAAAGACTATTTTTCCTAAAATATTAAAGGAAATTTATTGATTTAAATCCTTACTTTACATTTTTGCTTTGAAAAAATTATAAAAAATAAAAATAAAATATACAATAAAATATACAAATTAGAGAGAGTGAGAGAGAGTTAGTAGGTTGGTTAAATTAAAGAGGGCTGCGCTTTTTGGCGTGACAAAAATACACTAATATAATCAATAGAAATCTACATATTAAATCACATTTAGAGTTGAAAAAATAACGTAAGGAACTTCGTTCCTGACGGGGGTCCCCGAACCGCACAATTTTTTATTTTAAAGTAGGATTACGTTCCTCAATAACGGTCCTCCTGAAAGCCTAATTTCAGCGTCGTCGCGAGTTATAAGTTTGACAGCGAGCTCAACCCAGTAGCATTAAACAATTAAAGAGAAAAGTGCCAAAATGCGTCAAAAAAAAGAAAGAGGTAAGCAACTACTATAAGTAATCCTATGTTAATAACGCGCGATACTTTCCTTACGAGAGACTACCTGAAATATTTTTTTTTACTGGATGAATGCTTGTTATGTTCTTCCTGAAGGCCTTTTAGTCCTATTTCGGAGAGCTATTGTCATATGAGTTTGAGATGACTTGTGTTTGAACAACGTGTCTTTCGACATTGAAGCTGGCCTTCTTGATGAGGGAAAGTCTCTTACATCGAATTTTGTCTCTCTCAGTTTGACTGAAAATGTATTCTATGCCATACCACTTTTTAACACAAGGATAAATAATATTTTACATTTCTAAACAAAATTTATTCACCGGAAGTTTACATCTATCAATATGTTTTTAACTTAAATGAGATATGTTAGATACATCTTGATTTTTTTACTTATGAATCTGTATTTTGATATCAGTAGCAGCCATACTACACATGATCCTTACATCTTTCTAAAATTAAACATGAAAAATAATTTGAGATTTTTATGAAATCGAGAGGAGAGGATTTATTTTGAACTTAGAGATGATAAATTTACATAAAAACATGATGTAAATTATTCCTTTTTTTAATAATGTTAATCACACTTTTTTATGAATGTTAATCACTCAGCTACGAGAGAACTATTACATGACTTCTTACTTTGTTAACTCCCTATACTGAAAAATTGAAGTTCCAGTAATCAGTCTCTGCTAAATTCAAGAAAAATTGGATTATAAAATTTAAAATCTTTCTTTTAATTCACTTGTTCATATTTTAAAGTAGGATTACGTTCCTCCATTACGGTCTTCCGGAAGGCAAAATTTCAGACGATAAGACTGTCCTGTCGTCGCGAGTTATAAAGTCATAATTTTGGCAATGCGTCAAACACAGTCTGTATCGCTTGGGAAAGCAGCAAACAGAAAAATACCAAAATGCGTCAAAATTTTGACATATATATATATATATATACATTACACATACATGCATATGTACATACAAAAGAGGTAAGCCATGATAAGTACTCCTACGTTAATAACCCGCGGTAGTTTCGTTAGAAGACACTGACATAATTGTTTTGTTTGTGCGACCAATTATTAGTAAACAACTTTTATAAGTGTCAATAATTTTGCAGTGTGTACACAAATTTTACAATCCAGTTTTTCTCAGCATTTTGATATCTAAGGCTTCAGATCGAATTTATATCTTTTCAATGGTAGTGCTTCAAAGCAAAATTAATGTTTTATATTTACGCGTTGGAAATTATAAAACACGACTGTATTCCTACCAAGTCGTTAAGCACACCTGTTTAATGTATTCACTCTTGAATATACTATTTCAGTAAATCAAACAGACAACGTTTATTTTCTAACGGGATGCGTTTATCAGTAGTTAAACTTTCACAAACGACTGTGAAAAACAGGAGGATAACGAAAACGCCAAAGTGTATTTCTGTTAGCGAGGGAGATAATGTTCAGTTTTATAAAAGATACCCATTTGTATCTTAAGTGAAAAGCTTCACTTGCAAAGGTATCCAAGAGGAAACAAGCTTGAAATCGGAAGTGTGTGTGTAAATTGTAGCCAAAGGAGAAGCTTTTAATACAAATTAATGACTTACAGAAGTTTAAGTTGAATCCTGTCAAATACATACGGATAGGGTTGTTTCCAATGGCACAAGTAGATGTCATCGGATTACAAAGAATTAAAAATATAAACTTATTGTTAATTAGTTTTGTTAAAAATGATGGAACATGTTATAACTTTAAAATTAGGAGGAATAATTTAGGAATTTATACTGTAGGTTTGACATCATTTGTCTATTTTTACTTTAATGTCATCTTAAAACATAATTAAAAATACTTGAGTTAGCATAATTTAAGATATTCTCGGGGGCTCGAGGTAGCCTTGTGGTAGCGAACTGACTTGAGGGTGCTCGGATCGAATCCCGACATGCAAAATTAAATACCTCCGTGTCTTGGCCGGATATGGACACGTTAAATCCGTAGACCGGAAATACCCTCTATGAGGTCAGAGACGGTGGGAGAGGGTACGATCCCCCTAGACTTCATCCCTGGGGTAGCTCGGTTAAAATTGAGGTAGCATCTAGCTAAGACGGATTCTGATCCTTGTGGTGCTATTTAAACCAGAATCGCACCCTTCAGTCCGAAGCCCATATGGACCTGGTTTGGAATTTTCAGCCAGGGGGCATTATAAACAACAATAACAACAACAAGCTATTATCACATTCGCTTATAAATGTTTTGTTAGTAATAATGCTTTTTGTTTACACCCAGTCAGTAATGGAACGTTACTGATGTTTCATAAACATTCAAGATACTTCCTTACATCAAATTTCCAAGCAATCGGTTTCCATTTACGTGCAGTTTATTTACATATCTTTTACATTTCGCAAGCCTTTGCGTCAGGTTCTGCTTGAGTGAAAAATTAAGGCATTTTCAAAGAAGTAGAAAGCGTACCTTTTTATCCATGCACATAAACAAGCACTTCAGATTTGTAGTTCAGGTTAGACATAGGAGCACGCAACAGAAGCAATTAGATAACTTTCTTTTAGTCTGTATAATTAAGCACATGAAGCGTTAAATAAATTAAATCATTTTTGGCTGTCAGAATATATGCATCTTTACCTCATTCATTTCTCAAGTTTGTTTTAGTCATATTGTATTTTATTATATACACATCTACGCATAAACAGATATACACAAGGAATTAGCTTATATATATATATATATATATATATATATATATATATATATATATATATAAACACACACACACATATATATATATATATATATATATATATATATATATATATATATATATATATATATATATATATATACTTACTATGCTAGATATTTATAAACTATTAATAATTTCCTTAATATCTCCACATAGTTCATATATTCAGGTCACTGGCCGCGAGCGACGTTATAGTTTGCATGAATTCTGTCGTGGAAACTGCATTGCGGAAGTTAGTTTTCAGATATATTTCTAATGACACATATTCCTGTCGTGAATGTTTGAGAAAAGACAGATACCCATCTGAAGTTTCTGTTAAAACAGTAAATTAATTTCAGACATTTCTGAGTAATGAAACTGGAACTATAATTTACCAAGCCTGGAAATTCCTTTTAATGAACTATTTTAAACTTTTATCAGATTCGAATAATGTGGATAATGTTCAATATTATCCAGGTATGCGGTTATGTAAGTTACCTACCTTAAATTTAACGTTATTAGAAACTCTGAAGTGTTTTTGAATGTGGGAGTAAATATATTAAATTTGATCATTATATGGGAATATCCTTATTCTATTATATTTTTGAATCATCATTTATATTTACTCAGATGGTGGACCCGAGAAGTCTAATTTTTAGCGCTTTCCGCTTGGAACTGCGGGTGATAGGTTCGAATCTGGGTGAAGGCCAATAAATACCTTCGTATCTGGGTCGGATATAGGCACGTTATATCCGTAGATCGAAGAGTCCTTCTATGATGTCAGAGAAGGTAGGGATGGTACGAATCTCCTCCCCCCCCAGATGTCAGCCGTAGGGGTGTTCGGTTAAAATTGAGATGGTATCATGGGGTGGTGTTATTTCAACTGTATGGTTCTCCCATTAAAATCAACCAATGATTCTAAGGATTATATGAAAATGTCTTCATTGACAAGTGCCTTGCATTGGCAAGCAACATCTATGCAGATGCGAAATGAGTGTTAAATTGTCTTAAGATTTGTCTACTAAATCTCTTAGAATAAGGAACATATAAAATTTCTTTGAACGAGAATCTTATGAATAAGTCATTCGTTAAGATTCTGGATTATCCTATATAAGAAGATGACACTTCTTAAAAAATAATTATAATAATAATAATAACATTTGTGTATTTCAGTTAGTAACAAAGTGTATAATTCTGTCAGGATGATCAAAAAAATGGAAATTTAGACAATGATATATACCAAAGGTGGGGAACGCGCGGCCTTAAGGCCGCATGCGGCGTGTGTGATCTTCTTGTGCGGCCTTCATAAAAGCTATCACTTGTATTAATTTATATTTAATTTTATAGATTACTACAATTTTCAAATCAATGGAATTAAATAAAGAACGACATGAATGTATGTAGGCAGGCTTCGCGTTACAAAGCTTGATTCAAATATTCAATTACTTTCAAGCAAGAAACAAATGCAAATATCCTAGTAGCTTAAATTTTCCATCCGAGTTTAAAATTATTTTAAGAATTGCTGCTATGTCAGTTATTTATTATTTAATACTATTATTTTTCTATTGTATTTCTTCATAACGTTAAAATTATTTAAAAATACTTCTACTTTATTATATTTATTTGAAGTGGTATTTAAATATGTAGTTATTTATTGAAATTTAAAAATTTGGATATATATATATATATATATATATATATATATGTGCTTACATAAATAAAAATACCAATAGTGAAATATAAACTATTACAGTGGTATCTATGAATCTTATAAAAAATAATAATTAATGCTTAATATTATAACAAGTTTTTACAATTAAATTTATAAAAAATAGAATTAAATTTATAAAAAATTGTATAGACTGAGAATAATCTAATTCAATGTGTTCACGCGTGAAGTTAAAAACTGAATAGAATATTTCAATTCTAATTTTTAGCCCCATCAGGCATTTTAAAGAATAAATATATCAATAAAAATCGAGTATTAGTAAATATTTATAAAAAAATTACAATTTTTCTTAGATTGGTGTTTTATATTGGTGTATCGAAAATCCGATCACATTTCTCACTAGCTATTATATTGATGAGGCTGAAAACCCAGTTTGTAAACAAATTCTTTTGGTTCCGCTAATCCTCATAACCAGCATTCTCTATTACCACCCGTGGTAAGGCAATAGAGAGACACATCTTGTCCAATCGAAAAACAGTTCATTGGTAAACTCTCGATTGGTATTTCAAAAGGTAAATTGAAGTTCCTAAACTAGCAATTGGGGTTTTCCTAGAGGGTGACGAAAGATGATTTTAAGCCGAAGCATAGATCTAACGACATCATAAGCTTTCAAAACTGTCTTTCGAAATTCTCTAACAGTGAATTCAAAACAATTAAATGCAACTTAGAAAAGGAAGAAAATCAAAGGTTTGATACTTGTGGTCAACTGCTAATACTATTGTGACATTGTCTCTATCACTACACGAAATTAGTATTTATATAAATATGTGATGCCGTTCCTACCCCTCAACATGTCAGCTATCTGTGAACCTGTTGATCTGGGCGGTTTCATAAACTCTAGGATAAGAGGCCATAAAGTTCTTGTAATCTGCGGTTCTGACGTTATAGAAGGCATAAATCCCAGAGTGGTTCAAGTGCTTTTGAGATTTTGACACTATATTGACATTTAGAACCCCATAAACTTCGAACACTTAACAGCACTTCAAACGCCAGAAAAATCCCTTTGAATTCGCCGACAATATAAAAGAAGACCCCAATAGTCCAGAAGAAGAGATATGTTTTTGAGTGCCAGAGAGACGGAACTCTCCTGGTCCGAGAGGCCTTCTGAAGGCCAGAGCTGTCTTTGAACCTGCAGCCATCCTGACTATCTAACTGTATATATTCTAACTCGCTGTACATACTTGCTTTAACTGTGTAGTTGAAGTATGTTTAACGTATCGTAGTAAAGTAATTGAAGCGAAGGCTTGTCGTATTATTGACTACCGTACAGTTTCAAAACAAAAGTTTTGATACTATTAGCAGTACCTACATGTGATTTGGACATTGAGACAGCTAAGAAAACTATTCAGAACTTAAGTTCTACAGTAACTTTAATTGGGAATAATTGTCAGAAACTACCCCGGTCTAAAAAGATCTGTTTAAGTACAATTTTTCTAAAAATCAGAACTTTCTATAATATAGAAAGATACTTAAAAATATTGTATACAAAGACATTTAAAAAAGTATGTTGTTTGCTATCAAAGTAGATAGATTAAGTGCTAACAGAAAATGATTAAAACACATAAAACTTTACAAGAATTATGCTTGAAAAATAAAGATCCTGATATTTTTGGCAACGTATTTTCAGTTTTAGTTTTATGATTACATTATTGCTTGATTTCCTATAACTTCACATAAACATTCGTTTCGCAATTATGAATATTAAATTGGCGTGTTAATTTAAACGAATAGTTGCCATTCGGTGTGTGGAATCTTTACCAACATTAAATGTATTTTATCTTTTCTTAAAAAACAATTAGCAATAAATCTCTTAAAACTTGTATTCCAAATCTTATGAATTACCTTCAAAAGTTAAAAGCTGTATATATATATATATATATATATATATATATATATATATTGGTTTGTGTGTGTGTTATTTATGTTATTCCATTCAACCTCTACGACCTTTAACTTACGACATTTTCGAAAGGATTGAGAACGGATATTTGGTGTAATCATTTGACAGAAGTTTAGAGACTTAGATGTATGATTGGCAAAGTTCTGAATTCACTGAACTTCACAAGCTGAGGTATTTAGTTTCGATGTTTGGCCAAGAGAGTATCAGTCTCTTTGAAAAAGAAGAAGATTTACGAATTTCCTGTGATATCCTGTTACGCTGTTATGCTTGAAACAATACTGAATAATATTAATAATTATAATAAAAAAATTAATTAATAGTCACTTACACACCCACACATACAGATATATATATATATATATATATATATATATATATATATATATATATATATATATATATATATATATATATATATATATATATATATATATATATATATATATATAGATAGATAGATAGATAGATAGATAAATATAGTTATAGATATAGATATACACATACGTATATGGTTTGTGAGAATGTTTTATGTTTAAAAGGCATACATGTCATTCATAGTCTTTCATGTATTGTGGTGTCTGCGATGTCTGTGCCAGGAAAATGGGGTTTTATGTATGCATGGGAATATATTCAAAAGATACTCTTGAAAAATAGGAAACATTTTCGAGATACATATAAATATTTGGATTGTGGTTGCCGTTTGCTGTTCCTGAAAGACTCATGAATATTGTTGATATATCTAGTGTGAGATGCTCGTTTTGTGTTTTTACGTATCTTGAATATATTTTTCTTCTATATGGGAAAATATGATGAATATGGGGCTTACAAATATCCCCCAATGCGAAAACACTTTTGGATTCCTTGTGCTGCCCTGGAAATTTGTTGTAATAACATGAATAATTTATGTCTAGATTTTAATGGGCAGAATAGAAAACCTAATGTTTTTGCAACGCGAATTCAAGTTTGTCCCGTAGGATGGAGTGCTTACATTTGTGCTCAATCATTTTATTATATGGTTATGAAAGTATGAAAAAAATGTCAGGTAGTCTCTTCTATCAAAACTACCGCGGGTTATTAACGTAGGATTACTTATCGTTGCTTACCTCTTTTGCATCTATATATGTATGTATGTGTTACATATATATGTATCTATCTATCTATCTATCTATCTATCTATATATATATATATATATATATATATATATATAATGCGTCAAAATTTTGACGCAATTTGGTACTTTTCTGTTTAACTGTTTACTGCTTGCACAAGCAATACAGCTTGGGTCTGGCGAGCAGAAATTATAACTCGTGACACAGAACATCTGTAAGTTATTAACCACGAAGTCTTGTTGGCTGCTTTATTAAAGGAGCACTATTTAGGTCATCTAGAATTTCCCCCCAACCGGGGATCGACACGGTAATGATCTATAATACCCCAGTTAAAATAGAGCCGATTTTGACGAATGGCTAAAAAAAATATGGAAGTTTTGAAAATTGGTAGAGATGTTTGTTTAGGCATGCTAATGAACATATTAAAGTCCCCACCTATCAGACTTGAGCTTTCACCACCATCTTGGAAAATGTGGGCACTTTTTTGGGTTTTTGGAAATATCTTTAAAAATATTGATTTTATAAAAAATAATTAAATACAAAAATTAAAGAGCATTAAATTATGAACAAAAATCATTCATAACATTTTTTTTATATGTCTAACAGGAACAAAGATAATTGACTTTGAAAAGAGCACATTATCACACCTGGGACGCGCAAGCGCGGTTCCCCATCGCGGTCTGGAGAGATACCCGCGCATGTGTATACCATAGTTAGCCAAATTAGTTTTACACTAAATGGGAAGGTTTTTTGTATTTTTCCAAATAACTAGGGAAATATTAACTTTACGTAAAAAAAAGTTTATTTCAAATATTAAAAAACATTAAATTCTGTACAAAAACGATTTTATACATTTTTGTCGTAAACCTAACAGGAACGAAGATATTGACTATAAAATGCGCGTTGATAATGGAGGTAGCTTCTACAAAAAACTTATATTTTTTTATAAGTCTAACACGAGCAAAGATAATTGACTTTGGAAAGAGCGCACTATCATACCAGGGACGCGCATGCGTGAGTGCCCATCGCGATGGCTGGAAGACACGCGCATGTGCGTACCGTAAGGCGCCAAATCGGTCTTACCCTAGTATTTTCCTAACCAGTTAATAGTTAGTCACCGTTCCGTGTGCGTCGTGAACAATGGCTGATTCGGAACTATGTTTTATATGAAAAAAATTAATGTCAAATGATGATTTCGTGAATGTAGGAGAAAAGGGATCGACGCTTTAAAGAGAGCTAGTGTCCAAAGAAAAGACAATAAGCATGAACAGCTGGAACATTTAAAATCTGTTTCGATTCATTCGTTGTGTCGGAGAAATTACACCAGACCAGGAAATATAAAAGTTTATTTAAAAAGAAATGCAGAAATCGCGTCAACATCCCAAAGTGAAGAGCGCGCGGTAAGTTTACGATCTTTATTACCTCAGTTCGAATTTCGAACAAAATGTTTCTTTTGTACGGCAGTGATAGACGAAGAATTCAAAGCAATACAAAAGAAAAAAACAACTGACAGGCGACGAACGATATACGAAGTTAGGAGTCTCGAAATGAAAAACAAAGTTCTTGAAGCTGCAGAGAATAGACATGACGAGTGGGGAGAGGAAGTTCAGTGTTGCTGATTTAGTTGCAGCTGGTGCGATTTATCACCAAGATTGCTTCATGACTTTTTTTCTACACACTGCACCAATAAGAAAGAGAGGGCGGCCTGAGTCGGATTACGACTCAGCAGCTGTAGACGAAATATCCTTCTTCCTTGATAATAATGACGACTGTCAATTCTCACTACCCGAACTCAATTCTCAAATTACAGGGCTAGTTTCAGACGAAATCACTTTGAGAAATAAGTTGAAACAAAAATCCTGGGATGGCATTATTTTTGCTTCAAACTCCAAAAAAGTTACTGTCATATGTTTACGTAATACTGGAATGAAAGTCTTATCAGACTCTTGGTACGACAAAAGGATACGAAATGATCGTGAGGAGCGTCTACGAATAGTACAAACTGCTGCAGCCATAATAAAAGAAGATATCCAGACACCAGTTTATGACACTCATTCTACCCTCCAAGTGATAACTTTTCAGAGATGTGAACAAGGGCATTCCTGAAATCCAGAAATCTTTTTTGGAGCACTTGATTATTAAAAAAAAAGACTGCTAAGGCGGAAAAAAGTCACTTCAATAGCTCACGTCATTATATCAGCGCTAAGGCCACGATCATTTATTTCTCCTCTACTCAATGATGTTGCTTTATTTTTTTACAAAAAGTTCTGTTCCAAGATTTCAATAACAATGCTCTCGAATTTGGGATTTAGTTCTTCTTACTATGAAGCCCAAAACACTTGCCAAAGCTCAAGTCTTATCGGTGGGGACTTTTAGTATGTTCATTAGCATGCCTAAACAAACATCTCCACCAATTTTCAAAACTTTCATATTTTTTTAGCCATAAAACCTATTTTGACTGGGCTACTAGCCTTACTCGAGATTTGAACCCAAGGCCTCTGCCGGAAAGCTCAATATCAGCATCATCGAGAATTGAAAAAAAAATAAGTAAGTAAATAATCCTAACCACCATAGAAGCCCCATATCCAGTGACATTGGCTTTTAAAATTGAGGAATAGAATAGAGAATTTGATTGGGATTAAGAATGTGTTTAAAACATCAATAGTGAAGAATGTGTTGTATTACTTTCATTAGAAAAACTTTACTAAAATGTTATTGAATAACCAATAACTTCATTCGTACCTAGTATAAAGGAAAAATCTCAGTCAGCATCTTCCCTTTACTGCCATTACACAGATTAAAAGCTCTATCACTTATTATCGATGCAAGACAGTGAGACTGCACCTAGATCTGCTCGATGGTGACCAAATATAAATGACAAGATTTAATCATTCAAATAAGAAACTCTGTGGTATGCAACTTTATTACCACGTTTTTATTTACTTGCTTTCTTGTTTCTTTGTGTGTTTGTGTGTGTGTTTGTCCTGTACAAATCTTGCAATCGATTTTTAACTAACTTCCCGACTAGCTAGACATTTGAAACTTTTTGAATAGCTCAGAACACGATGACAATGCATTTTTTAAATACTTTTAGCAATCTTTAAGCAGATTTTTACCATGTTTTTATTATTTTCAGTTAATCTTGTTTTGCAGACTGGTGCAGCCATCTATGGGCCGGAACGGGAACGAAAAGTTAAACGCAAGTTAACTTACTATTAACTTCATTTTATTTCAAGTTGATGGGATAATTCACCAAAAAAAGTTTTAAAAAGTATTTATTAATACATAGGATTGTCAAGTTTATATGATTCAACAGAAAATTTAAAGACATGGTATATAAAAAGTTCTTTTTATCTTGTAATTATTTTTATGCTCGTGTATTGAGAAATTTACGATAAGTAAAGATTTTATTTTCCCGATTTAAAAAAAAAATTATGAGAACAGTCAGAAAATTCAATTTCAAGGTAAATTATTGTTCAAAAAATACTGTTTTTAACCGTAGCGTAGGGTAGAATACGTTCCTCTTGCAAATACATCACTTTCCATTTTTGCATCAATGTATACTGAAAATTTATATACACCATAAATGTGTTGTTACAGGTCCAAAGTTGTAAATTCTCACGAAATATACAGTCTTAACTCATAAGATCTATTACTGGATCACTCATTCACCTTCCCCTGTGTCCATTTAATAAATTCTACAAACAACACTATACGTCATGTTAATATCTCCTCCTTAGCATTGTAGGCAAATAGATACGTCGAAAATCCAAAAAAAATGTACTCACAAAAGTATAGATTAAGTTTCCTGCCCTCGAATTTCGATATAATGGTATTCGCACTAAAACTAGAAATAGACCTTTCACACGTCCTTGAAGAATCGTTCATGTGCATTCCAAAGATAGAATCCGTTAAGTTAGACTTAAATTTTATAAAGGGAATCTGCACTACAAACCTGGATAACTTATAGGTCATGGACTTGTGCTTTATATAAGATAGATAGGGAATTAAAACATTTTTCTCCTAACATACATATGTGTAATTTTATCTCTTTTATTTACTTGAAAAGTGCAAATAATGTATCCCATGAAAATTTAAATTTTAAACTTGTACTTGTTCATCGAAAACAGGGAAGAATATTTTTAAGATATTAAATGTCGAGATATTTTTAAAAAAATCTAGACAAAGCTTTTAATTCTTGAAATAAATATTTCCAAGAAAACAATGCACTTTGTACATTAACATACACATATTGCCAAATAAAATGCACAATTTTACGTTAAATCCGTACCTCCTAGATACGGATGAATGCATACTTGTTTCGATAAGTAATGTATTATAATACGTAAATAGCCCTATTCAATATATTTATAAATAGCATTGATGCTAAAAGATACTTTTATGTATGTGCATAAAATTTCTTTCATGATTGTGTTGTTTGATGCAATTTTACCATTTATAACTTTTTCATTTTATATTGAATTTGGTTCCCTACAGGATATATTTTGGAATAAAAGAGTTTCTATAATGTTGCATAAAACCGAATCTTATTTTTGAATCCATTAATCTTTCAAATGGGAACAAATATGCGAGTGAAGAAGCAAAAATATGTAGAGCTTATATGTATGGATTTCATGAGAGGTATTATTTTCAATATTTAATGCTTTTATAGACATATATACAAATATATCTGCTTAATTATTCAATATTTTCTGGCTTTTAGTGTGTTACCTTAAATAAGAAACTCAATTATTATAATAATTTAAATATTCAGTGTTACCATGTATAAATACATGATTTAAATTTTTATCATATGCATGTTAATATATTTTTCATAAGTATAAACATGATAAAATACTTTCTTAGAGTGCTCAAGTCGGTGGAATGCGTAATATAAGGCTCATATTTTCCAATTTTTGGGATTTTAAATGAAAGATCAAAGCTGAAATTACTTAAATGAGAAATCTGTAACTGAGTCAGAGAGCTTCGTAAAAGGTAATTTGAGCAAACTTGTTTTAATTTCGAGGAATCATAGGTATATCCAAATGGTACTATGAAAGGAAAAGCTATTGAATGGTTCAAATAATTGCTTCTCTATAATTTTTCTCTATAATCTCTCTTCAAATTTTAAACATCAGGTAATTTGTCTCCAATCTAGGTCTCTAGGTACACACTTGAATATTATTGTTTGCCAATGCGGGGCACTTGAAAATGAAGACATTCGCACTTGACCACGGGCGATCGTTTGTTCATTTCAATAGAGACACTATATAGATGAACCAACAGTGTCCCCTGGTGCGATTTAAATTTTGACCTACTACTACCGGGGGCGACATCTGGGGTTCGTACATTCTCCCACCCTCTCTGACATCATAGAAGGACTTTCCGATCACCAGATTTAACATGAACATATCCGGCTTCTGCACGACTACTCGGATATTGTATAAATTGAAAGATATAGCGGCCAGAGAGACATGGCCTTAGAAGGTCTTGTGATATCGGCAGCCCCTTTTTCTTTACAAGAAATGAACTCGAATTATCAACCCCACATGTGCACATCCAATTACCCGAAGGAGCATCAATAGAAAGGACAGATTAATGACTTTTTCCCGGTCTAGAGAGCATTTGTTGCAGATACACCTGACATGCGGCGACTGCCCTGTAATTTGGGGGACAGCTGTGATCGATGACTGACGAGTGGAGACGCTCCCTCTCAATGGAGGGTTGGCTGATGGTCGCCAAATTGACAGCTTGGGTCCTGATGGCCGTAGCGGAAGTGACCCAACGGTTCCGGTAATGAGGAACAGTGAAGAATTCTCTCGAATGTTCCAGGCTAACGTGCGGAGAAGATAAAAGGCCGGCTGCCTTTTGTCTGGAGAGACTTGCTAGGCAGACCTGCTGAAGGGAGGTGTGAAGACTGCGGCCGATTCTATTCTCTTGAGAGATTGCACGGGTTTGCTCTGGTTGGAAACAGAGACCGTGATTGGAAAGACCTTTGGCTTGTGTTAGCCATGACATGGATGTATGAAATATTTTATTGTAAATAGCCAGGTTTAATAAAACCTCTGTACATATTGTAAGCAAGTTTCCGTCTCGACTTATTCAGTTTCGTGTTTTAACTTGTTTCACCAAGTTTTTTTTAAGTCGCTATGGGCCACGTCTTCGTAGTCTGCTGATGGACTGTCGGACTAAATTAGAAGTTGTGCAGAAAGACAACTTGAGTGAAAGGCAAAACTTAATGTGGATCTTCAGTATGTTACAATTGTACTTGGTGTGATAGCAGCAGGTTTTAGACTATGTTTTAGACTTTTGTGTTAGACTAAGTCATTCTATTTCGTAGAGAAACAGTGCATTAGATACGTAACGGGATGCAACCGGTATCAATGGTTTGGCTTAGCCGTCAAATCCTTACCTGAGTCTTAAAACCGTCACTCATTTGGGAAAGGACCTGGAAATATTAGCACAAATTAATTATCTTCCAGTTGGGTAGTACAGATTTGAGGGTCATGTTAGTTGTCTATACGATGGCTCGATATTCCAGTTTAACACAACAATATGTACAATAGTAGAAGGGTGACAATTATTGAGCTATATGAAAAAAAATCAAATTTGAAAAAACTACTGAGTTTAAAATTTTTATTCAAATTTGAAAAGTAACTACATATAATCGGATTTAGTTTATGACATGTTCGATATGCTTGCCATCAATGGCTATGATGCGGCGCAGATGAAGAGAAAAATTTTATCTAAGGGAAATCAGAAAAGTTCCATAGGTTGGAATTTTTATTGATTAGTATACATGTTCATGGTTTTTTCAACAAGAATTTCACAATTTATCACAGTTGCAAAGCTAACTTAACAGATGTAAACGTATTTGTAAACGAAATCAGCAAGTTAAATGCATTGAGATGTAAACAAATTCTCTTTTTTATAGTACATAAGACCTATTACTCACTTATGTACTTAACTTCAGACATGATAATAATATCATAATTAGTATCCACTAATTCATAAACTGTTTAGAAACTAAGACAGTAAAAAATTTTCTGCAGTTGGTTGCCAGCTCAAAAAATCCTTAAAATTGCAAATTAAGACATCGAAAATTATTAAAATTATTTCCTGGAATAACTATTAATGTTTCCTCGGAGCTAATATATGCAATTTTCGATAAACAAGGAAATGTTTTTTTTAGTGAATAAAATAAATTTTCCTATGGGATTTATTTTAATTAAAACATTAGAAATGCTAATACATTTTTAAAAATTAAAATTGTTACGCAGTTTTATTTTTTCAAAAGTGGTGACTAATGCGTTATACTTTGCAAAGTTTCTTTCATTTAAAAAATCTATTCTGTACTTCTTTTATATTTATGCATATTTGATAATGCCTTATACTTTGTTGCTTAAAGTTTTTGAAGCACATTATCTCTTTGTAAATATTTTCTCTGTTTTTAAGTTTTGCGTAAAGATTATTTATTTTTCCAAAGAAATTATTATTTTCTTCTTTTTTATTGCATTTAAATGATATTTACTTTGAGAGGGGTTTTAGCGGCCTGAAAATTAATTAAAGACCTTACAGTTTCATTTCAGAAAGTTTTCTTTTTATGTCTTATTTCACCCCTGTCGTGTGTGATGGTGGCTTTTATGACATCATTAAGTGGAATATCATCGATTTTCCTTGTGAAATGGGTAATATATATATATATATATATATATATATATATATATATATATATATATATATATATATATAAATATTCGAATCACGATATCCTTTGACTACCTAAAAAATGTGCAAAATAATAGACTCGTGAAACTTTCTGATTTAGAACATACCGGGTGGCCATAATTAAACTGACAGTGCTCACAGTGTTCTGTAGCGCCATCTATTTGCGAGAATGACGCCACATTTTGTAGGAAGATTAAACAAGACGGGGGACGAAGGATTCCGCGAAAAAATAAATTAGTTCCAAAAGTCACCGCTAGGGGAATATTTGGCGCTGTGTAATAGAAGAATGGACCTACGATAAATTCCGCGCTGAACCCGTAAGGGAATTTCTGTGACTGCATGTGGTGATTTTTCATCCCAAATTCGGCAGTTCTGGGTATTCACAGTTCCATGCAGGTAAAAGTGGGCCTCGTCTCCCCATAAGATTTTCCACGGCCAAGCATCATCCACCTCCATTCTGGCAAGAAAGGTGAGAGCAAAAGTCAATCGCTTATCATGGTCGGGGTACAGTAACTCCTGTACACGGCTGATCTTGTACGGATAGAAGTTGATAATTTGTCGTAAGATTTTCCATACCGTACTGTAAGGCATATCCATATTCCGCACTAATCCACGAGCAGGTGGCAGCAATATTGTCTGGTCCTCTGTCGACAATCGCCGTGGCAACTGCTTCGATTGTATCCTGTGGTACAGGTTTTCGTCCTCTGCCTGACTGAACCTTCAGGCAACCTGTTTTCTCAAACGTCGCAACCATTGCTTTTAGCCCATTAACTGACACAGGACCGTTACCTTTACGCATTTTTTTGTGCGTTCTAAAAGCACGAAGAGCGGCTGACGCGTTGCACTGGTTGAGGTAAAAGAATTTGACCAGTAACGCACGCTCGACTAAAGAAGGAGACATTGCACATAAACTTTCAATCCGATTGATTCGAAACGTAACACATTGCCTTTTAAAACCCAAGCAGCTGGCACTGCGCCAATGGATGTAACGTGAAATTTGAATAAAGAACTTCTTCTGCTCAGCGTACGTGATATTGCAGATCACGAGACTTTATCGGTGTTTATGTAAATTTTACGCTTTTGTAAAAGTGTTGCCATATTGCACTTGAACTAAATAAGAAAATGTGCATAATAAAAGGTAATTTTATTCCGTATTAATTTGCATTTGTTAACACTCTATTTTCTATTACACAGCGCCAAATATTCCCCTAGAGGTGACTTTTGGAACTAATTTATTTTTTCGCGGAATCCTTCGTCCCCCGTCTTGTTTAATCTTCCTACAAAATGTGGCGTCATTCTCGCAAATAGATCGCGCTACAGAACACTGTGAGCACTGTCAGTTTAATTATGGCCACCCGGTACATATAAAAATAGGGATTTGTAATAACAAAGTGTTCCTCATCACGGATTGATGTTCGTCAATTTTTAAGTGAATCTACCCACTTGTACACTCTTCTCTCTCGAATGAAGGTACCTGCATGCTATTGCAACATTTGCTTGTGAATTTCCCGAAGTTTCACGCCCTCCGAGCACAAAAATCTGATGACTGCTTTCAGCTCTTCAACAGGGCAAACTGCTATATCCCCGCCATTTCATATATTAAGATTAAGAACATCATGGCTGTTATTCGGCCATGTCAATATTTTTAGTACGAAGGCATCATACCTTCACAGGAGTTTGAAAGGTCCATCTCCAAGGGTTTCAGAAACTGCAGTCATTTTTTTGTTATTTATTGAGCTATTCCCATTACTTAAATCTGTAAACCCCTCTGTGCGTCAGGAATACTTACATATCTCTAATCCTTCAGTACGATTAGAGTTAAACGTAAAGGATATTTAACTGCGAGTATAATTTTATTATTAGTTCCAAATATAAAACTAAATTAATCGAACTATATTATTAATCGGACATATTAAAACCAAACGCATTAAACTGGATATTTAAGACTGAAGAAGAAAAAAATCGATCGGATAAGACAATCGACGGGAACTATATTGCTCTCAGCATTGTCAAGAATAAACATAGGCTTATTTCTACTCCTGTTTAGCATATACTACTCCATGATTACTCCAACCAGATGGACTACCTTGAGGTCGAGAACATGAGCCTTAAGCGTTAGTGCAAAATTGGCCTTAGTTGTGTTGCCTATTTTTTACGGAATTCTCTCTAAATTACCTCGAATTTGGTTGCTATATTTCATTTGAATCTTTAGATAGAACTTCTAGTTCGAGTCCTGAAAGTTTCGGTGTAAACCAAAGGTGTATTTTGGACTGTGATACATCGCGGTGTGTTTTCTTTGCTTGCATATTGATGTTCAGCCTTTTTGTTTCTTTTAGCTTTGTGTTCATTGTTTACTTTAATTTTTGTATACTCTCACAAGGATACATATGGCTATCTCATAATAATGATAATTAATCTATTCTTTTAATTTCCGGTTCATAATATGTTTTATGACTGGACTATATATTCTCCACAGCAAGAGAAATTTTGTAATTATTTTAATGATGCCATTCATTTAAAAGATTTGCTTGTATATATTTGGTTATTGAGGATTTATATTATTTACATTTAGCATGTATGTAATTGATTTATTTTGCATTTCTATTCTATCAAAATTTTTATTTAAAAAGTAGAATATAACTTAAATGCTATATACTATTCTTTCAAAATTTTTATTTCAAAAGTAGAATAACGTAAATGCCTTTAGCTCAAAGATTATAGGTTCAAAAAGGGAAGACAGCGTGAAGAGATTATAAAAATCTTTTTAGATTGTTATAATATAACATTTTTAAGTATTAGATAAATTTTTAAAGCATAGCTGAAAACAAATCATAACGTGAAAATAAAAAAACCATAATATACAATTAATGACCCTTTCGAAACACATTTTGTGCAATAAAAAATTCTTTTCTAAATGAAGACAAATTTATAATTTTTTTAGTTATCACAACTCATTAAATAAATTGCTTATATAGCATTTTTAAAACTGAAATTTTTTTAATCAAATTGAAAAAAAAGAAAGAAATAAAAAGAGTTACTAAAGAGGTTAGTGTGTATCCTTCCAACGTGGATAGATATTTTAAAAAATAATCATACTATATAATTAAAAATATTGGACTCTAGAAATCCATTTTTGAAAATACAAAATTTTATCTTTAACATAAAATAACCATTAAGGGTTAACTATATTTGTTTTAGCTTTTTTGGCCCATTTAATAAAACCATAATATACGATTAAATATAAGGATGACAATTTTTTATTTAATTAAAAAAAGCAAGATGAGGCATTTAATCGGTTAATTCAAATTCATTCAAATGAGAATTCATCAATACACATTTATATTGTTGTGAAGTCTTCTAATTTAGTTCTTCAGACTAGATTTAACTTGTTTTACATAATATTAATACTATTATCTGATAACCATATTTTTACCTTCAAAAAAGTAAGTTGCTCTCGTTCTTGTACAATCATTCTTTATCTCTCCCAAGAATACACCTTGGAACACCTTGGAAATTTTGACACCAAATTCCACCAATAATAAGTAATTTCGTTGCTACATATTTTACTGTAAATAAGTTTTAATCAGAAAATGGAAGAGTTCAAAATTAAAATCTGCGAATATCAAATTCTCGTGATACATACGTTTATCCATTTATATATCTATACGGTGCCTCACCTTAGATGTTAAAGAGCTAAGCTTACCAAGCAATTTTAACAATATTATTACGAATATTGTAAATATTGCATTTTGTTTCCTTAAAATGGCTCCTATGGAAGAGCTCCTGCAACTATGTATTTAACATAGGAATTTCGTGAAATATGAGAATTATCGCCAAATCGGAGATAGATTTTGTGACTTATTTTGGTCGCCAGATTTCGCGATATTTTGCCAACTTGCCGACTAAACTTTTCTGGAAGCCGCTAGAAATATCTACTTGTGACTGACCTCAAGAGGGTTCTTTGGAAATATATAAATATATCTGACATTGGTATTGGAGCTCAGTTCAATTTCCTAGGGAGAATTAAATGTGTTGTAACTGCGTTAATTGTCGTGTATTATATTGAAAATTCTGGTATCCTGAATTGTGATTTCAGAATTTTCTGATGTATAGAAGCAGTGGCGCATCCAGGAAGAGGAGAGCAAGGGGACCTGCCCCCCCCCCTCCAAAGAAAAAAACTGCATTATGAATATTGATTTTACATTATAAATACTAGTTGGTGCACTGTCAAAACATGACGGCTATATAGTAAATAAATGTACTAATACGCAAATTATACTTAACACATCATTTCCAAATGTAGAAAATCATAAAAATGTGCAGAAAAAAATTAATGTGTTTAAGCAGCCTCGTGTTTAGTATATAAAGCCAGATTTAAAAATGTCACTGAGCATGCGCAGAAAGCAATTTTTAACTGTAAATTATCGCTCATTAATAGAAATCGCGGTTACAAAAACCAAATTTGACAAATCTACAGATTACAGTCTTTCGTTTAAGACCAAAATGAAGTAAATTGATGCAGTAGTTTTCTCTCACGGACCCAAAAAGTCGTCTTAGCAACTTAATATATAGATTTTTATCCGTTCATCTCGTCAACCCCCAAGAAAAAATCCTGGGTGCGCCACTGTATAGAAGACAGTTGTTACGTCTTTTATGTTTGAATTTAAATATACACCTGAAGAATTTAGAAAATAATAAATTTATTTTGTGTGAATTTTCTGAAGAGATTCTTATTGAATCTTTTATCTTCAAATCCTAAAGCTACTCACAAATAGCACATCTTATATAGACTTTTTAACGACCTTGTGAAAATATAACGACAGAAATTTGAAAGCAAGACTCAATAAATTTTACTTAATAAATATACTTAATAAAATTTTATATGAAAAGTTAGGTAGTAATTTTGTTCACAACATAGAGAATCTTAAGTGAGATATAGAGGTTGTTTAGCTTGTATATAAAGCAATCAAGATAGGTAAGAAATGTGTCTGAGCTACTGTTGAGTATCTGCCACAAATGAAAACGGAATTTGAATATTAGGGTTTCAAGTTGTATAAAAACAAATTGAAAAACTCCGTTTAACCTTAGCGCTAAAAAAAGCAAACAAAAACAGCCAAGCAGTGAGATAATCCAAAAGAATAATCATAATACAATTTTTCATAATTTTTATATTTTACATGTAACTGATTTATGTCTTCTGACATTTTGTTTTAAATTTCCAGTTTAGCAGCATTAAAGTTTCATGTCAAATTTTCAATTGAAATTTCAGCATAATTATACTTTGGATAATTTGGTTTCCATAAGACAATTTTTTGCGCATATTTTTCTATTTTCTACATCTATAAAATGATTAATTTGTGTGAGCTATTTTATCGACAAGCTTTATAGTTTTTAGGTACTTTCTCTGACCATTCTTTACTACCTTTAAAGTTTTCAAAATATGTAAAACAAATTGATCATTGTCAAGAATCGTATAATTTTTTTTTTGACGAAGCACAGAGCGACAATTTTAACTATTCTGGATAAAAATTCTGGATACATATAATGGGGAAATTATAGCTATTAAGATTAGTAAGTTCAAGAAAGTTTTGTTAAATTTCATTAGAGTTGTATTTTATAAAAACTGTGACACGATGAACTTGAAGTTCGTATTTCTGGTCTATTGGCTTTATCGATTCCAGGGGCAAGAGAAAACTTCTAGAGCGGCTACAATCGACTGAAATCTCTCCTGCTATCGACAGGTTGGTCACTCCTGATGAAGAGGAATGAGGATATTCCTCACTTTATGGTTTTGTTTATGGAAGATTATTATGCATATTTCGCTAAAAAGATTGGAAAAGATAATTTTACTCTATTTTAAGACATTTTGATGTGAATTAATACAAAATTCGACTACCTAATATGATGTATATTACGTTAAATAAGTCGTTAAGTTTTGAACATCAAAAACAAGATTCGTGTTTCATTTCTTGAAACGCAAACATACTTTCAGGCAAATCGATATGATTTTCTATTTTAAATTAAAGCAAACACTTAATCACATCGAAGAAAGCCTTAATGTATGCATTCTTCTATTTTTAAATTATAAATAGTAAATTTTAAATACAGTGGTACCTCGACTTACGAGTTTAATTCGTTCCATGACGGAGCTCGTAACTCGAAATTCTCGTATCTCGAATAAATTTTCCCCTTTGAAATGAATGGAAATGCCATTAGTTTGTTCCGGGCTCCCCCAAAACACCGCAATTTTTTGTTACATGTTTTAAAATAAGAAAAATGTGCTTATAAACTACGAACATTGTATAAAACGCAATACATTAGAATGTACTGCAATAAATTTATTTATTAAGTGTAATGTACAACATTTACCTTGGAGATCAGACTTGAAGATGTTGATGGAAGAGGAGGAGAAAGGCTGAACTGAGAAATTAAATCCTATTCGTTGATTTTTGACCTGTTAGCCCCGCTTTCCTCACTTTCGCTTTTTACCAGCTACTCTCTTACAGTGAACGAGTGAGACGCGGAAGCTGGGCGATTATTGCATCGTTCACTGTGGCTGTAATGTCCAGATTCTTCTTTCTGAGAATCCGAAAAACGTTTTCTCAGAATCCGTAGAAGGGGGAGAGCTTGCGATCCTTGAACAAAAATCATCCCATCTCTTAGACCCCATGGGGAGTTCCAGTGTAGGGGAGGGAATTGAAGCTATCTCTCTGCGAGAGAGGTTGGGCGCTGTTCGGTTTCAGAGGGCGACTCAAGTTTGGGCAGAGCAAGCTGCCCCGGGTGGTAATTGTTGAGTGTTAATCTCTCGGTTTAAGACTGGATAGTAGTCTCAGAATAATATGTATACAATTGTATAATAATTGCACATCACAGATTGTAAATATTATATGCTTCTCGTGTTGTCATTTGATGAGCACGCAACTTGGCATTCGCAGCTCAGACTAGCGGTGGGATATCTGAAGCTTGCTCGTAACCCGAATTTTAGCTCATAACTGGTAGCAAAAAAATCTACCGAGAGAATGCTCGTATTTCGAAAAACTCGTAAGTCGATACACTCGTAATTCGAGGTACCACTGAAATTCAATAGAAAAGATATATAACAGGAAGAATGCAATGACAGTCAAACGAAATAAGCAGAAATCCTGTACTTAGAACTAAACGCACCATAAAAAAAGATTCTGTAGCAGTAAAAGAACATACAAAAACTAAACCATATGCTGTTTATAGGGGTTAGTTTTATATTTTCTTTTACTGCTACAGAATCTTGCATTTATGGACCGTTTAGTTCTAAGTGCAGTATTTCTGTTTATTTCGTTTGACTGTTATTGCATTCTTCCTGTTATATAATATCTTTTTCTGTTGAATTATTTACAATTTACTAGTTATAGTTATCTGTTTTTTTTAGTATGAGGATTTGTCGCAACGGCGTAATCTTTTATTGAAAAGCTTTAAAGTAATTTAAAGCTAGTGCAGTTTTCTGTTAATTTCGTTCGGCTGTCTATGCCTTCTTTGTATATTTTACTTTCTTATTTTCTGTTGAATTATTTACAATGTCATAAGTTATAGTTCTATTTTTGAATTAATGCTTACATATAAGCATATCGCTGAGAGAAGTCGAATATATTAGTATCACATTTAAATCCTTTTATTTGGGAGTTATCTACCCAGTTTCAATTCAAAAAGGCCCTTTGTGATGCATGGTTCTCATTTTTTAGCCCCACAATTGGACAAAGGCTGGGAGATAATGTACGTTACTTTCTTAAAAGTGCAATACATCACACGACTAACTTTATCCCTTGGCGAAGGGAGACTGAATAATGTAGGCACTTCCCGTGGAAAAAGGAAAACCCTCAATTTCTGAACACCGTGGGAGAGAAGCAGTTTCATTTTTTTGTCGTGTTCCCTTTGTGTGTGACCTCCCACTGACCAAAGAAAAAAAAGAATGTTGCGAGATGATATTTTTAACCGTCTTGTCGATTCATTGATCTCTTATATTCCAAATGATATCACTCGATACACAGATGTGTTCCCCCCCCCCCCCATGGAACTTCTTTTAAGAATCTTTTCTCATAGAAAAAAAAATGAGGTATAATAAGTTTGTCATTTGAACAGAGGATTCCAATTTTAAGAAAGTGCTTCAGGTAAATTGTTTTTAATTTTAGAAGCATGGACGCACTTTTATGTTGAATACGCTAAATTTAAGAATACTGTCCTCAACTGGATAACGTTTTAATTACAGAGTTTGCAAGTGTTTATTAAATACAATGTGCCGGAATCTTTTCAATTATTAATGCTTCAAGTAATGCATATATATATATATATATATATATATATATATATATATATATATACATATATACATATATACATATATATATATATATATACATATATATATATATATATATATATATATATATACATATATATATACATATATATATACATATATATATATATATATATACATATATATATATACATATATATATACATATATATATATACATATATATATATATATATATATATATACATATGTACATATATATATATACATATGTACATATATATATATATATATATATATATATATATATATATATATATATATATATATATTTCCGTATATATCCATTCCTGTGTTACTTTCCACTGACCAAAAAGAAAACTGGTATGTGGTGATATTTTTAACCATCGTGTCATTTCTTTGATCTCTTACGTTCGAAATGACATGGCTTAATACAAGGAGTTCCCATATAACGAATGTCTATTTAGCAACTCTTTCAGCAGCAAAAAGGTTGCATAATAAATATTTAATTGGACGGAGAAATGTAGTACTAAGAAATTGTTACTGGTAAATTGCTTTCACTTTTTGAAGTATGTCACATATTTTGTGAACTATAAGTTTAAGACTGCTATGTACTAAGAAAAAATATCCTACTTCCCTTTTATTCTTCTTGCAGTCTCTTGTGGTGGAAGGAGTCCAGTTGACAGTTCGAGAATTCCACTCCTCTTAGGATTGACATTTTGAGGGATTGTAATGGTTCTCTCTCAATAGGGGGGTGGTTAAGCGCTGCCCCCAAATTTCTTATTTAAAATATATTTTCTCTACTATTTACAGGTACATAAATGCTGATAATCAAATAAAATTGGTGTTGTCAGATAGCCTGAACTTTTCTGCAAAGCGCTACAGGATTCATTTTATACATTTCGTCCACCGAAGGAATTTATGAGCGTTTAAAACACACTATACCAGATTTTTCCCCGAATAATTTAAATTTTAAAATATTAATTTCATTTTTTCAAAAAAACGAAAAATGTACACAAATGTAAATTTTCTTTCTCTATGGAGTACAATTAAAAAAAATTCTTTGGATCCAAGTCGGCAATCCGTGGACAAATTTTCTCCATACGTTAACATTGAGGTGAGCGATTCCAAAGGGGTTAGTACATATCAGCCTTAAGATAAGTACAATAAGTAAAAAAATGTAAGTTCACAAGAAAATACCGGCTTTTTCTTCACAATTTACGAATGTTTATTAAATTCGATGTATCAGAATATTTGCAATTTCTAATGCTTCAAGTTTTGGAATTTGCCTTTGTTATTCCAAATATATATATATATATATATATATATATATATATATATATATATATATATATATATATATAAATATATATATATATATATAAATATGTATATAAATAAATAAATATATATATATATATATATATATATATATATATATATATATATATATATATATATATATATATATATATATATATATATAAATAAATAAAAAATGTGTGTGTGTGTTTCTTAGAAAAAGTGTTTGGATTTTCAGACATAAATGCGTAGTCTCAGTTTTGTTGGAAAAAACGCTGCTGTTACACCTCATAAAATACACGTTCGTTCATCTTTATTTAAAAGTTACTCACTCGTCAGAGTTTTTGTAGTTTTCCATAACATATCTTATTTCATCCTCCGACATAAGTGTGGGATAAAATGTTCACGTTGCGTTTTCCCAGAAAAAAACTGACAATGATTAATTATGAATCTGAATTTCCATTGCTTAGTCTACTTATTCCCTACATCGTGTAAGATTTCGGATTTCTTCTGTTACCTTCCGAGGAACACTCTTTCTGTGGAAATATAAAACATTTGTTCTTACGAATATATCTTATGTCCAGCATCCAGAAGTAAGAATGACCTAATTCGTTTGCCATGGGTAATCTATAATCTGTCAAGGCAAAGATGTTATCAGCTACAGATTTATAACTTTTACAGTCTATCCACTATAATCATCATTGAAGATTTCTTTTACTTCCTTCCCCTTTATGCTGAATGGAATTTTTTGTTCTCATTCTCGGACATGCTACATTTGAAGAAAAATGCATTGCATTCTATTTTATCATGTTACAGGTTACTTGGTGTATTTAGGAAAAAAAGAAAACATTCATACTATAAATTACGTAAAGAAATAATACTTGAGGTACTCCTCCTTTATATATACATCATTATTATATAAGGTGAATTGCACTTACCAATATTTCTGAACTGCTTTTTGTCACTCGAAAGAAACGTGAAGGTTCTTTAGCCTGCTCGTCAGTATCATAAGAAAGTGAACATATCTTAAGTATGAATCATGAGAAAGTTTTTGTTGGTAAGATATATGGCAGCGGTGGCCACACTTAACTCGTGAGATACATACATCTCGTATCCTTTTATGGGGCTCTCGGTTCAATGATTAGTTTTTGATATAATTTTTACAAGAATGTCCTAAACAATGTCTCTATAAATTTTTAAGATAAATTTTCTTATTTCACTCTTAGAACAAAAACTGTAAAATTAGTTATGTTTTAATAAAATTATTATTTCCAATTCAGTGGGCCCAAGGACGAACATTTTTGGGCACAATTCACATTAAAAGAAATTAGATAAGGACATTAAATTGATAAAATTAGATAATACAGATAAAGATTATGATGGCCTATAAAAATTTATTTATATGTTTTCACTTATAATTTATTTTACAATGATGGATTTTACTTACAGGAAATATTTTGATATGCTTGTCTAACAATCCAGTCTCGTTCTTCACCATTGTCAGGTGCCTCAAGAGCTACATACATTTATTTCTCCATGACCAGAAGCTGATCCCGGGGATCCTAATATTGATTTTGGTGCCTTAGCTTCCGAACCCTTAACTTTCGTTCAAAAATTTCAGGTCTTGAATGCGATTTCTTACAAGTTAGGGCCTTATTATACAGAGCCACAGCTGTGGCGCGCTTTCGCCACAGCTTCAGAAACCCAGACAAGCCACTCGAAGCGATACATGCAATCGTGCGGAGCTTATTATACTGAGCCACAACTGTGGCTACAGGTCGCGACTGTCGCCTGGGCGAGCCACTCCAGTCGCCTACCCCAACACCTTCTCTCAGCGGAAAGCCGGCTCTCACGTGACCTCAAAATGCGTGACGTGTATTTCTGGAGGCTGGTGGCCGGCGCTATTTTCGTAACCCTAACATTAAGGTGATAGCACACGTGTTTGTTTCTGCTCATTTCAGTGCATTTTCATGTACATTTTTCTGGATATATTATAGAAAATAATTTTAAGATGCCCTTAAGATGCCCTTAGATGCTCCGCTGACAGAAGATGTTGCCTACCCTCTCTTCTTGTGGCTCGCCTGCGTGACTGTGGCTGCGGTAGCGGATCATTGTTTGCTATGGAGCTTATTATAGAGAGCCACTGCACGGTGCCACAGTGCCACAGTTCCCGTTCCTAGTCTTGGCAAGACTATTTATTGACTCGGTCAACCCTTTGACGTTGTTTGAGCTGGTTGTAGGCAAAAATTCTGGTTTCAAAATGGCAAAAAATAATAATATTCCTCAGTGGATTATCATGGAATAAATATAATATTCTCAGTGGATAATATTAATATTCTCAGTGGATAATTAAACAATTTTATTGTAGTTTTAAAGGGGGTCCAGGACACGAAATTCTTCAAATTTTCGAAAAAAAATTTGTTGCACTAAAGTATTTTGTGTTCTTTTGCGCTTAAGGGGATGGTGGACTTTCAAATTACCAAAAATCGAGCAAAAATTGGAATTTTTTTGGGGGGTTGTATTAATATTTTAAAAACATGTAAATATTGGAATGAAATGTATTTGAAATGTGTAGTGAAAAGAAAAATGAAAAATTGGTGGCTTTAGAGTAGTAAGTATTAAAAGGAGATAAAAAATTATCTTTTAAATGACTTTTTCTCAAAATGAGAAATTTCCAGATTTGCAAGTCTTTAAAATGCTCCTCGCGTCATAATTTTTGACGAAATTTTATGAAATTTATAATAAAGATTTCTGTAATACATCAAAATAAAGTTATGTATCCATTTTAGGATTCGAGGTCATTTAGGTTATAAAAGTTTAACTTTAGTGTAGAAAAGTACAAAAATTTCGCGAAAATTCAGAGTACAAGCATAAAATATTTTCTAAAAATTAACTATTCAACGAAAGTACAAAAAAATACATAACTTTGTTCAGAAAGTATTTATAAGCAATATAAATGCAAAATTAAGGGGAAAAGTTTAAAATTGAGTCGCAAGGAGCATTTTAAAGAAGGGTAATTTAATTTAAATTTTTTAATTATAAAATATTTTTTTTTAAATATTTATAAAATTTTATAAGGTGTTTAATATTATTATACTTTAATGAATATATATATACAAAATTTCATATCTCTGTGGTAAAAATTTCAAAAATCGTTTTGAAAGGTCCACCATCCCCTTAAATCATGATTCTATCTTAATTAGAACAGGAGATATTCATTTTATTTTTGCAACATTCTAATAGTAGCCAATCTATGTTTAAACCTGTAAATGCGTTTTTCTGTATCAAGGGTTTTACCTTATCTCGTCTTTAAATTGTTATAAGTCAAGAACCGTTAAAGATAAATGGTTCAAAATTGGAACAAGTCTTTTTCAATTATTTTACTTTAATTTTGATTTAGCAAATTTGAAAAAAAATATGTACTTTTGAAAATATGATTTTTTTAATTTAACTTACATCTTTTTTTAAAAATTTTGACTAAATATTTAAAATTTTTAAAATTAATATTTTAAAAAACGCTTGATCAAAATTAAAACTTTTATATTTCTGTTTAATTAAATGAAAAAATTTTGAAATTCGACAAATAATATTTCGAGTTATAAGGATTTTAAATTACCCCACTTTAAAAAAAATTTTAGATTTAAAAATTTTTTTAAAACTTAGTGAGAAGCTTTATGATGTGATTTTGTTTACAAATTATATTGTTAACCATCACAAAAAAATTCAAAATTTTTACTCAATAATTAAAAAAAAATTTTTTTTTTAAATGTGGGTTTACAAAGATTATCTCTTTGTTCGAGAGCAATGTAGAACATTTGACATCCAGAAAACCTCCGGAAGTACCCAAAAGCAACTTGTTGTCGGCTGTTAAATCTTCCAACAGTGTAGGAAAAATACATTCTGCGGGCCTTCCTAATAATGAGGGATGCCTAAAGTCATTTCTATCAGCGGTTCTTTTTTTTTTCTGTAAGAGAAGCAAGCACAAATCATCTTCTTCACTTGACGAAGACATCTTGAATAAAAAAAGGAATGAAATCATGACAAAGAACACGGAAGCTAGGCCGGGCCTCTGCTGTGGCTTGGATGAGCCACAGCTGTGTCCAGCCCGTACGTCTGTTCGGTAGCTCGCGTTCGCCACCCAAGTGGCTCTGTAAAATAAGGACCTTACGTTTCTACATTTTTAAAATCTTATTCATTAATATTTTTTTCAAATATAAGTTAAGGATATAATATTGTACAACTATTATATTTTTGAGGCCATTCGTTTGCTCTCGGAAGTTCTCTAAGTGTTTGTTTTTCTAACTTTTATTACCTTTTCGAAATAAAATTCTCTCCTTGTACGTATCACATGTCCTGTTTTCAAACTATCTCTCCCGACTAAAAAGATCACCTCCTTTGCTTTCACGGGTAATTTCAAATCTGTCAACCATGTGGTACGCGTATTTACCGCCGCCACTTTATATCCATTTCCAAACGAGCTTTGAATTACTGTTTCATTCTTAGTTTTCACCACTACCTCTGGGGTTAAATTCTTATTTTCGTACCCTCAATTTCAAAGGTCTTTACAATGTGGATTTTATTTATACTAACTATATATATATATATATATATATATATATATATATATATATATATATATATATATATATATATATATATATATACTCATGGACAAATAAATTAGCGCACCCAGAAGGAGTCGTCAAAATTAAACGAAATTTTACATACGTAATGACTACTTTGATATAAGTAAATGATAAGAAAATCAAAGTAAAAGGATAATTTATTTCAGAGAAAAAGGCAAAAGAATGGAGGCGTTAATACTCCTTTGGACCCCCTCTAGCGCAAATGCACGATGCGATACGATCGGGCATTGAGTCATACAAGTTCTGTATGATGTCTTGAGACATTTCGTTCCATATTTGCTGTAACCTAGTTCGTTCAAACTCGTGGGATGCCCAACTCGTCGTCCCAAATGATCCCAAATAGATTTGTCTCCAATCGAACATATCTGGGGATCGGGCAGCCCAAGGAAGGGTAGTAACAGTGCGGAGACAGTCTTGTGACACTCTTACCGTATGAGACCGAGCATTGTCTTGTTGAAAAATGGCTCCTGGGAGCCGTTGCATGAGTGGCAACACATGTTACAGGATTTCATGAACATACCGCTGGGCTGTCATGGTACCACGGAACAATACTAGGGGTGACCGTGTATTGTAGCAATGGCACCCCATACCATCACACCAGCTGTGGGAGCGATGTGTCGCTGTACAGCAAAGGCAGGATTGAAGCGTTCACCACGGGCTCTCCACACACGAACACGATTGTCATCACTGCCGAGATTGAATCTGGATTCGTCGCTAAAGACGACCTGGTTCCATTCCGCTGCAGTCCACTTTCCTCGTGCGCGGCAAAACTCCAAACGGAGGCGTCGATGGGTGGGCGTCAAGGGCACATGTAATGGGCGCCGCGATACCAACTGTCCTTCAGCCAGGCGCCTTCGTATGGTTCGAGAAGACACAGAGGCCCCTAGTGAAGGTGCTACCTGTGCCTGGATGGCGGTCGATAAAGCAGTTGGCTGTACGCGTGCATTTCTTACGATGTGGCGGTCTTCTCGACGACTGGTCTGTCGAGGGCGTCCTGAGCCTAGTCTTCGTGTACATGACATCTCTCGGGTCCACTGGTCCCAACACCTCCTCACAACACAATCAGAGCGGCCTAATTGACGAGCTACTCGCCTAGCTGACCACCCAGCTTCCATCATCCCGACGATTCTCCCCCTCTCAAACTGCGACAACTGCTTATATTGTCTTCGAACACGGCGTAATGGCATATCTATCTCAGCTCTTCCTTTGTAAATGATTCAGCACACTCAAACAAGCTTTGGTTACCTGTTTTATACTCCACAGAGTACGATGTTCAACGCCCCCTACAGGCTATACGTAATGCGCAATCACGCTGCATTTCTAATGATTTGTATATCTCCCCGACATGTACTTTCATTGCAAGTTTCGTTACGATCCCTCAATTATTTCTTCGAGTGCTAATTTATTTGTCCATGAGTGTATATATATATATATATATATATATATATATATATATATATATATATATATATATATATATATATATATATATGCATATATATATATATATATATATATACATATATATACATATATATATATACATATATATACATATATATATATACATATATATATATATATATATATATATATATATATATATATACATATATATATATATATATACATATATATATATATATATATATATATATATATATATATATACATATATATATATATATATATATATATATATATATATATATATATATACATATATATATATATACATATATATATATATATATATATATATATATATATACATATATATATATATATATATATATATATATATATATATATATATATATATACATATATATATATATATATATATATATATATATATATATATACATATATATATATATATATATATATATATATATATATATACATATATATATATATATATATATATATATATATGTACATATATATATATATATATATATATATATATATATATATATATATATATATATATATATATACATATATATATATATATATATATATATATACACACATATATATATATATATATACACACATATATATATATATATATATATATATATATATATATATATATATATATATATATATACATACACAAGGTCGGACAATAAGGTTCGGTGAATAGTCCTGTAACATTAACGTAGATGAAATATTAACGAAAGTTACCTTACTGTCGTTCGAAATAGTCATCTCCCATAACTATGCACCGCTGACATCTGCTATATATGCTCTGTAAACTTTGCAAGAAGTCTTCTTTTGGGATGGAGTTCAAAAGCCTCGTCACGTTTCGGTGGATCTCAGGAATATCGTCAAATCTCTTTCCTTTCAAAGCGAGTTTGAGTTGTGGCAATAGGAAGAAGTCTGGAGGATTGAGATCTGGCGAGTATGGTGGATGTTCAATTTGCACCACCCCCTTTTTTGCCAGGAACTGTTTGACGATATTGGCTGTGTGAGGGAGAGCATTGTCGTGAACAAAAAACCATGAACCTTGCTGTGCGTACTGGGGTCGTACCCTGCGTAGATGTTTCATGAAACGGGTCAAAATTTCAATGTACCCTTCAGCATTCATCGTCGTTCCCTCACGTAGAAATTCCTTGTGGATAATGCCTTGTCTATCAAAAAAGGTTATGACCATCGTTTTGATGCGTGATTTTTCTGCTCTGACCTTTTTCCGACGAGGTGATGCAGGAGAACGCCATTCCATGCTTTGCCGTTTCGTTTCAGGGTCGTACCTGAGACACCAGGACTCATCCTCAGGGACAATACAGTTCAAGAAGTTTGGTGTCGCATCCGCCGTTTCGACAAAATCCTGTGAAGCCTCTAAACGTGCCTGCTTGTGATCGTCATCCAAGGGATGTGGCACAAGACGAGGTTTTTCTCATACCTAAATTGTCGGCAACGATTTGTCGCACGGAACAAACGCACTAAACAAGCGCTTTGTAAAACAAGTCTTACACGGAACACAAACAACGCTCAACTGAACAACGGTAGGGGCAGATGGTCAACACCTACCGCTACGCAGGTGCAGCGTTTTGTTTCGCCAGTGTTGCCAGATCGGCCGTTCTGACTTCATTCACCGAACTTTATTGTCAGAGGTTGTATCTATATATATATGGTTAGAATCCCAATGTAATATTTGAATTTACATTCACCAAATTAATTCTGTTGAGGAGATAACATTTTTGTTGCCATGCATTGTGCGAAATTTTTCTTTAATATTCTATGAGTTAGTACCTTATTCATTATTCACAAGAATTAAATGTTACGCACATAGTGCGCATTACATTTTAGATTTCAACATCTTTCAATTTTTATGTACTTCTCACATTGTTATAGTATTATTATTGTTGCACAGTTCTAAGAATAATAAAATTCTCTACTTGAACTTATGGCATACCAGGTTTTCGAACTTTGTCATCCTCCCCGAAGATTTACCTACTTTGTTTTCTCCAGTAATTCAAAATCTGTCAACCGTTAGGTACGAATATTTACAACTACTGATTTATACCCATAGCAGAACGAAATATCATATTTCTATTTCAATTTTGATTTTCGTATCTATGCTTAGCATTGAGTTTAAATTTTATCATCATATATATTTCAGGTTTTTGACAAATACAATTTATTTATGTACTTTTTAATATTTTTACTGTGATTAGCTTAATGTAATGCCTAAATTCACATTGAACAATTAGTTTTGTTAAGCCGATTAATTTTTTTTTCATTTAATGATGACATAAGTCTGCTTAATTCGTTATATATAAGTAATTTTTTGGGGCGTTATTTTGTCATTATAATTTACTGTCACTCAAAGTTAAGGAAATATAGAACCAGAATTTTGCTTTTCAATGCCTTATACCATATTGACAGTTCTTTCACTTTATTTTTTATGATTGTTTATTTTTGAAACACAATTCTGTACTTGGAATTATGGCATACCCTGCTATCAAACTATTTCTAGGAGGATCCACTACTATGTTTCAAAGGGTAATTCAAAATCTGCCAACCGTGAGGTACGAGTATTTTCTGCCGCCGATTTATATGAGCCGACATATATATTTCCGTATGAGCTTCGAATTCTTATGTCAGATTTCGTTTTCCTATTTAATATTTCCTATTTAATATTAATACATATATATATGTGTGTGTGTGTGTGAGAATTCCACTCTTTATATATATATATATATATATATATACACACTCTGTCACAAAAAAATTTATGCACCCAGAAGGAAACGAGCTACTATCACGAAACTTAACATGTATGAAGTGTATGAGGAGATAAGCAGATAATTAAAAATTCAGAAGAATAGATCGTTTTATTAAGAAGATATGGCATGAAAAATGTTACAAATCAGTAAGTAGTAAATCCACGTTTGGCGGCTATACAAGTCGAAACACGGCGTGGCATCGAATCAATGAGGTCACCTATGATCTCCTGCGGAAGATCATGCCATAATATTTTAACTGGGCAGTTAATTCACTACTACTCCATGACACTCTTGAAGAAAATGAAATGTTTGATAAAACCCTCGAACATTTTTAATATGGATGACCAGTAAAAAGTCTAAAATAAACGCGAGAAAAAAAACAAAAATTATTGTTTAGTTATTGTTTTTATTAATAAATGTTTCTATAAATGTTATGTTTTTATTAATAAATATTTAATTATTGTTTTTATACACAAAAGATGACGACAATTTAGGATAAAAGAAAGTCATATTGTAGAAATTTTCGATCAACAGAATCTTGCTTAATTTGAAACCTACCTTTACTATGGTCTGAATGAGTTACAGGCGGATTCTCACATTTTATCATTTAAACTGTGAATCTCAGATCCCTATATAAAAGAAACAGATTTCAGAAAATAAAAATACTGGAACATTATTCAAAGATTTCAGTCTTTTTCAGGTTTGCTGATAAATTTGAAATAAATTGTCGGTCAATAATGTGTTAATATTTATACTTCATTTTCTATTTTTTTCCTACATGTGTTTTTTTTTCAATTTTATGCATTAATGGAATAAACTCATACAACAAAAACGAATATGAGTAAGCAAGAACATAGCCCTCAAAATGTGTTTCTAAGAGAAATTAAAAGTTAAAATAGTTTTAAAAGTAAATCAATACAGTTTGAAATTAATAATCACTTTTAGTTTGTTTGATATTCATGCTTATAACTAATATTACTTTTTGTGAAATTTTTTTTTAACATGGAATAATTACTTGCGTGTTTCTTTGCCCTTATCCTAGGTTTTTGCTTCCAGGAATACGGATGACCTACTTCTTTGTGCATGGGTCATTCATAATCTGTCAAGCCTGAGACATTATCAGCTGCTGATTTATAACCTCTACAGTCGGCACACTATAATCGTCACTTGAATCTTCCCTCTTTTGCTTCTATTCTCTGATATTAAATACAGTTTTTCTCCTACAAATGCCAAAAAGATTTCGTAAGACAACGTTAGACGAAGACAAATCACTTTAAAGGTTTACATTATACAGATATAACGAATTAATCAAGTTTATAACTAGTTTCAATACTTCAAACGTTGCATGTAAGTATACAAAACCTGTTTCATCTTTAAGAAGCAGTGGCAATCATTATTAATATTTTTTATGATTGATCAATGACAAGGTATGTTTGTTCCCTGTTAGAATGTTTCCCATTCATACGAAAATTTTGTGAATCAAAGAAAATTATTCCTAAGGGTGACACGACACAACTGGTCGTTACAGTGGCACCCTATGGAAATTGAAAATTTTTCAACCAATTTTCTAATTTCCAAATTTATATGTATATATATATATATATATATATATATACCATATATATATATATAATATATATATATATATATATATATATATATATATATATATATATATAATATATATATATATATATATATATATATATATATATATATATATATATATATATATATATATATATATATATATATATTTGTGTGTGTGTGTGTGTATGTATTGCACGAATGAATTTAGTCTATCATTTTTCGTTCATAACTTTATTTTTAGCTGTCACGTCTTAGCCAACACACAGCCCACTTGTGTTTGTAGTCGGTATTTTTCTTGCCATCTGATTACCCTCTCATTAATACACAAATCAGTGCTCTTTTGAGGCTGTTTAACAGATTTCGCACTTGGATTGATATAATGCGTTGATGAATATGTGACATGATGGAATACACTTATGCTTCTGTAAGAGTGATATTTCCCACACGCCTATGTCCATATGTAAAAATGTTGATATAAACAGCGAAGATGTATGCAAATAAGAGAGAAATTTACCTGGGAGAGGTATTTGATTGAAATTAGTTGAATTCGTGGGTTGAGAGAGCTAAGGTCAACTTTGGCTACACAAATCTAAGTAAAGAGTATGGATCATTGTTCATGACAACGGTACATGCCCCTGTATGTACAACACGTATCGCCAAGCACGTATGTGTGAGTGAGTTCGTGATTGATTGACTGATTGAGCAAGAAAATAAATACTTTCCTTATAAAGTGTGACCTATTAAATATTTTCTGAGCTTATTAGCTTCTCTAAAAACACAACCGAGTTAGGCAATGCTTGAAATACAATGAAACATTACGACAATCATCAAAATAATTACCATGTTTTTATTAACTTGCTTTCTTGTTTGTTTGTGTGTGTGTTTGTCCCTTACAAATCTTGCAATCAATTTTTAACTATCTTCCCGACTAGCTAGACATTTGAAACTTTTAGAATAGCTCAGAACACGATGACAATGCATTTTTTTAATACTTTTAGCCATCTTTAATCAGAAATAAATTAATTTTCAGTTATTTTCAGTTAATTTAATTTTGCAGACTGTTGCAGGCATCTATCGGCAGGGACGGGGATGAAAAGTTAAAAGCAAGTTATCTTCCAATTAGCTTCATTTTCTTTCAAGTTGATGGGATAATTCATCAAAAAAAATATAAAAAGTATTTATTAATTCATAGAATTGTCAAGTTTAAATGATTCAACAGAAAATTTAAAAACATGGTATATAAAAAGTTCTTTTTATCTTGTAATTAGTTAAAGACTTCGATTGACGGCCGGGGTGAATTAAACACTTGATGCTTGAACTAGGATATCTAGGTTTATTGGGTTGATTGCTTGAGAGAATAAGGTAAACTTTTACTATACGGGGGCTAATTAGACCAGGATCTACAATTTCAAATTCTTAAAGGTTATAAACATCTATGTGAGATTCACAGTGTGACTCAAACCCACAGTCTTCAGGCCGAGTGTCATTACGCTAGCCATTCCGCCATCACCCTGCTATGAATTAAGAAATAAAAAAGATTTAGGCTTTTAGGAAACCCTGATTAAAGGAGACTACATTAACGATAATGTGAGGTATATATAAGTAGATATAAATAAGACAGTAAAAAGATATTTAAACAGTAGATTAAGAAATTAAGGGTACTAGTATTCTTAAGACTTTGTCTTTGAACTTGAATTTTTTCGATTTTTATAAGAAACTTATTATATAAAACTATTTCAATCTTAATAACAGATCAACTATTGGAGTAAACAGATAGCAAATTTCAAAAATAAGAATTTCTTATGATTTCAATCTGTGTTTCTATATATTTAGTAATGATGTGACCAGAGGTCGTCCAAAGTTAAGAGGGCCTAATATTACTATTTTTGCATAAAAAAATTACACATTAATTATAACTATTGCCATTAATTTTGTGTGGAAAATTATGTGCGTACCATACAAACCCATGCGCAAAATTGCGTGCAAACCCATCGCATGTCAGATTAGAACAACATGTTTGTAAAAAAATATTGCATAAAAGACAACTGAGCTTTTGGAACGAAGTTCTTTTACGCGGCTTACAGTAGAGTGAACTTGCTGGAATCGTCACGTAACGAAAAATCGTTATGCCCCATTCATAAGAGCTTTTTCTTAAGGACTCTGTGGCTGAATGGTTATCGCATCGGACTGCAGTCCGATTCTCCTCATTACTGCAGAGGTCCCCAGTTCAAATCCCCGCACAAGCGCTGCCGGCAATTTTAAAACCCTTCACTGCACACTGTATCAAATTTGATACATAAGTTATTTTTCCCCTTTATATTCAAAATCAATATTTTTTATCCACTTGCGTACCTTGTATTAATTTTGAAACATCATAGCAAAGCTTTTAATACTGTTAGTTAAATTTTCGTAGTATAGATGGCAGCAGGAGTTGCGATCTCAGTAAAAGATAGCCGTTCAATTCATACCAGACCTGCCTTAGTATTTGCTATATTTTCAGTATTTTAAAGTCAGTTTATATCTTTGAAAGTTTTATAAATATGTTTTAGAGGTATGTAACTTTATAATTATTAATAAAATACTTCTTTAATCTCTTATAAAAAAATCAAGTATGATTTAAATTTTATGTATCAAAAATGCTACATGGTATGCTTACGCCATTTTTGGCGGGAAGAAATGTTTTCACACAGAAAGAAATTGAGGAACTTATGAAAAGATCGTGGAGTGATCATAGTGAAGATGGATCTGATTCAGAAAGCGATGGCAGCACATGTGATCATAGTTATAAACCAAACAAAGTTTGTGATGAAATTTTTGATGGTAGTGATTCGGAAGATAAGGTATCATTACTTGATAATAGCGATTTTCTTGATCTGCCTAGTGGTGGGAACATGCCAAAAACTAATAGAAATAATACAGGTAGAACAATGCCTGCAATCAACTGGAAGAAAACTAATTTACTTCTAAATGATGATCAAATTTTATTCCGAGGGGACGAGAATCTCGCTCCTGAAATTATGAATTTAAACATACCTTTAATTTTTTTTAGTTATCTTTTTACAGAAGATTTGATTGAGCATATAGTTCAAGAAACAAATTTATTCAATGTGCAAAAAAAACCAGAAAAGTGTGTCAATGTAACGAATTTAGAAATTAAACAATACATTGGTATTTGTATAATGATGTCTATTGTACATGTACCAAACACTAGGGCATATTGGTCACCTGCCATAGGCAATGATGTAATAAAAGAATGTATATCACTAACGCTTTAAAAAGATAAGATAATTTCTACATTTTAATGACAACAGTAAACAACCACCACATGATGACCCTCAGCAGGATCGTTTATATAAACTTCGACCAGTTGTAACTGCTTTACTTGATAGATTTTATACCGTCCCTATGGAATGGCGTCTTTCTGTTTAAACTTATTGTTTGTTATTGTTTTAATTCACGCGGGATTGTGTCATTAATTTATTTTTGTTGGTGATTAAATAATAAAATTAATCCGATTAAAAATTAGGCTAGGTAACATCTAAATCAAAATAATTAATTTATATATTAAAATTTTTAATTTTAATAAAATAGAGAAAGAGAGAGTTGGTTGAATAAAAGAGGGCTGCGCTATTTGGCGTGACAAAAATACACTAATATAATCAATAAAAATCTATATATTAAATCACGTTTAGAGTTGAAAAAATAACGTGATAGTCCAGTCAAATTAGGTTTTCATTTAGCACTAAATAAAGGGGTTGAGATTTTTTCAGGAATGTGTAGGGGTTGACCCCTTAACAAAGCCTAATAAAGTCCCCTCGATTTCGAGCGCCGAGGGGGGGGGGGGTCCCAAAGGTCAATTTTTTCAGTTTTTGGTGTTTATCTCGACAACGGTGCGTCGCACAGAAAATTGTCAAATACAAAAATTAAAGCTGATAAAATTCCCTTTCAAATGGTATATACATGTTTGTATCTAAGTGTTACCGTTTTCGAGATATGAGCCATTGAATATAAAAATTTTCAAAAATAGTGGTAGTGGTTCAAGTATCTCGTCAAACTTCCTCTTCTAACTCTTTCCCCTTCCATTTCTCAGAAAAATCGTGATGGAAAAAGTTGTAGAGCGAACAATTTCCTTCAAAAAGTATAGATTTATGTTAATTTATCTTCACCCGGTAAATAGTTAGAGCGCTTTGAAGTTTAGGGGTACTTTTCAACATTTTGCTAGTAAAATGCTCGTCACTCAAGTTTCGTTTCCAAGGTCTGTAACTCTCTTAATCACTTTGTTTGCAGTTTAATTAGATACGTATAGTATTTATAACTCGCATAAATAATAAATTATGTATACCTGTACGTATAATGTATATCTCTTAATATACAGAAGAACACATGCAGTACAAAGGAGAAGTAAGAAAACAAACCAAAATGTATAAAATTTGTTCATATAATCAAAAAATGGTTATCAAAAGTAGGTTAAAACAACAAGTACTTACATTAAATAGATTATATATAATTTATTTCATCAATTGCTTTCCTATATATTAAAAGCTGTCAATCTGATACTTCGGAAAAAGTTTCAAACAAGTCAAAGTCTTCACTATCATTTTGGCTTCTGTAGAATGTCCGAAATTTTAACTGATTTCCCACAAAGGTGGCATCCCACTATAATGCCATGATCAAAATCACTAAGCTCTTTTGACTTACTCATCGTCTCACAAACGCATAAATATGACCTGACAAACCACTACCAATAGTTTAAGGAGTTTCAGGAAGGGTAATGGTAACTACAGTACATGGTCCGGATCCTCTACTGTAAACTACCAATACTTTTATAGCTTTTGGTTACGCATCAAATTAGGTCACCTGCTAGATCCATTTCTTTAGGGGGGTGTCCGGATACTTTTGGCCATATAGTGTGCAACGTATTATTGAATATTAATGAATTATATAAATTATTAAATTTACTTAATGAGATCAGTACGAGCAAAGAAAAGGGAAAGGTATCTGTGGTAATTGAGATCATGCTCATTTGGCGGGGCCTGGAACATGAGCAGAAACATTCGTTCTTCAGCTCCAGCAATGTCTCCTGGTGAAGATTTGGAGTCATAAAAAACTTTGGTGACGTTTGTTGTTTCATTGGCATACCGCTGGAAACATTGTACTATTGCTGCTTTGCTTTTACCATAAATCGCTGACGTAGTGTCACATCGTAGTGTTATCACATGAATGATAAGACCTGAAGATGTTGTGAAGAGTAGAGCCTGTTTTCTGTGTTACCCCGTCCGGCCTTCATGAAAAACACATTCGTGTCTGATGGGGTGAGTGCCACAAGTAAGACGAGCAGGTCTGTCTTCACCTACTATCACCATAGTTGAATGAGAAGTGTTTTGCCACCCACCTCTGACAATACTGCAGTCAGCATCTCCTTTGGCTATAGTAAACTGTATTGTATACCTCTTGCACCCAAGGCCTGAACTAACATAGTTATGAGCTTGGTTTTGCTCTTTTCATTGGAAAGGAAGTTTTCCCGATGAACAGCAGCCACCATGTTCTTTTTGAAGTTAATATCCACTGGTACTTTACTTGATACTCTCCGATGATGTCTCTTTCCGTGGATTTCGTGTCTTCATAACCATCAAAAACCACAGCTGAACTGCTGCCGTAATGGTTGAATATGTGCGATACATATTGATCGCAGATGGAGGCGAAGGTGGTGTAGGTGTTCCCCTTTACTCTATGAAGCAAGAAGCCGCCATCGATTACCGTGAAACTGTTCTTCACATTGATCAGTTGATTACATTTTGGGAAAGCATCATACAGTGCTGACTTTCATATTCCAAGGCCTGGTAGCAGTTTACGTTACTTGTTCCAATTTCTCCCGTTGAAAGTGACATGAAACAATTACGTTCAGCAAAAGGCAGATGATCAGCCAACCATTGAGCAAGCTTCCTTCTGTTTAGATCATCTTTGGTTATGCGTGATGCTCGAAAATCAACATGTTGTTCTGCGCTTGCAGTATGGACGCCACAAAACATCTCAAATGAACTACATATTGTTGTAGCTGTGCGTGCTCCCACAACCCATTTCGCCAACACTGAATCACTAAGCCTCGCCCACTTTAATTAATTCTCCTGCTGTTAATTTATCCTCCCAATTGTTAATTCTCCTTCACTTTTCATGTCACACATGAGTGTCACCTCATTTGCCATGTCAGACCACACACCAGCCTTGATGTTCCAGTTATGTTTACAGTGAAGTATCCACGATCTATAAAATCCTGTTTAAGTTGAAGGTGGCGAGTTGTTAGTCCCAGCATGTCTTGTACATATAGGTGAGTTCACTTTGCATAGTGAAAATGTCCGCTGCCATGGAAGTAAGGTATCATCATCTGGCCGCATGTCAGATGATCTTCCCAGTTGCGCTGCGCTGCAATGAATTTTTTCATCAACACCACCATTTCAAAGTGCTGGACCCACAAAGCTGCTGTTGGCCCATTACCTTTGAGATGAGATAATTCGTTGCTCAATATCCACTGAATGCTGGCAAGGGAAGTATTTGTGGAAATGTGTTGTGTAGTAATTTCTACTGAGGTCTGAAGTAATTGAACTACTTCTTTTTCATATGGTGTGATATCTAAATTTTCCAAAATGATCTGAGCTAAAGTGACACTTTTATATATTTTGGTTTGTTTTCTTACTTCCTCCTTTGTACTACAAGTGTTCTTCTGTTTATGAGATATAATTTACACGTACACGTATACATAATTTATTATTTATACGGGTTATGAATATTATACGCATCTAATTAAACAGCATACAAAGTGATTAAGAGAGTTACAGACCTTGGAAATGAAACTTGAGTGATGAGCATTTTCTAGCAAAATGTTGAAAAGTACCCCTAAACTTCAAAACGCTCTAACTATTTACCGGGTGAAGATAAATTAGCATAAATATATACATTTTTGAAGGAAATTGTTCGCTCTACAACTTTTACCATCACGATTTTTCTGAGAAATGGAAGGGGAAAGAGTTAGAAGAGGACGTTTGACGAGATACTTGAACCGCTACCACTTTTTAAAAAATTTTTCATATTCAACGTCTCATATCTCGAAAACGGTAACACTTAGGTACAAACATGGATATACCATTTTTAAGGGAATTTTATCAGCTATAATTTTTGTATTTGACAATTTTCCGTACGATGCACCGTTTTCGAGATAAACGTCAAAAACTGAAAAAAGGGACCTTTGGAACACCCCCTCCCCCCGCGGCGCCAGAAATCGAGGGAACTTAATTAGGCGTTGTTCAGGGAACCAACCCCTACACATTTCTGAAAAAATCTCAACCCCTTTATTTAATGCATGATTCGCCGCCATTTTGAGCTAATTTGACTGGACTATGAGGAACTTCGTTCCTGACGGGGGTCCCCCGACCGCACAATTTTCTTATTTTATAGCTTTGCCAACAATGTATAAATCGCCCTTAAAGGTATTTAAAACATCTCTTTTCCAAGAATTTTGACGAAAATCCAGGTTAAAAAAACATGAAATTGTCAAAAAGTTTTTACAGAAAACACCTTTTTTAACTAGGCTCATTTCATATTAGAATTTATATTTCCCACTAATAACAGAAAAAATAAGACATGAAGAACATACTTCACTCCAAATATCATCTATTAAAAACATTTACTTGCCTTTTAGACAACGGGGTAGAGAGAAAACGCTCATAGTATCATTGAAATAGCCCCTTAACTGAAACAGTTTAATTATATGCACCCTAAGGACCATTAATAATTCAAGTATAAACAGCTGTCTTCACATGATTGTGAAATTAGCCTCAGGGACCATTACTAATTCAAGTATAAACAACGATCTTTACATGCTTGTGAGATTTTTATTATTACACTGAAAGGTATCTAATTACGTCTTACGACTCTGACAAGTGATAAAATTCTTACGTGTTTACGAGGCACGAGCCTGCGGCAAATAATAATAAAAAAGAAATCCTGCCTCCAATTTATACATCATGTCGCTGTGCGATAGAGTTGAAAGTGGGTCAATACCTGGGCTAAACAAATTATTTATATACATACATATATATTATATATACATATAATATATACATATAATATATACATTATATATATATATATATATATATATATATATATATATATATATATATATATATATATATATATATATATATATATATATATATACACATACAGTACTAGATTTCTAGAAATAGAGGTGCCGAAACGGTAACCTTCCGGGGTGTGTGGGGGTATTCCAAATTATTGATAAAGAGAGGTACCGAACGCCGTTCCGGCGCGTTCCGCCTCAAATCTAGCCATATATATATATATATATATATATATGAGTATTTCGGTGTTTATTAAAATTTCTTCTGTTCTTTTACTGCAGAAATATTTTCACTTTACAAGGGGTTAGAAACAATGCAAAACAACTTTGGGATCAGTGTTTTAAAAAGAGTATTTCAGCTGATTATTAAAACTTTTGTGGTTCATTTACTGGAGAAATATTTTCATTTCTTAACTGGTTTAAAACAAAGTAAAACAGCTTTGAGGATCAACTTTGACATCAGTATTTTAAAAAGAGTATTTCGGCGGATTTAAAGTTTATGGGGTTCATTTGCTGGAGCAATAATTTAATGTTATGAATGGTTAAAAACAGTGTAAAACACCTTTGAGGATGAAATTCCTGAGGTCAATATTTTAAAATGAATATTTCGGGTTATTATTAAAATTTCTTTGGTTCATTTACTGGAGAAATATTTTCATATTAAATCGAAAATATATACATACGTGTAGTCAGTTAAGTTCAATAATTTTCATCAATTTCATTTAGTACGCAATACGTTTTAGACAAAAATAAAATATTTTTGTCAGAATTTGAACTTCTAATGTAACTAAATAATGTGTAATCTTAAAATAATACAGAACAGTTGTTTTTGCAAATCTTTGTGATTTGGCCTTTGTTCCCATGCGAAAATTTGAACCTTAGATGCATCGTATATCCTTTAAGCCTGATTAAAATTTATTCTCTTATAAATCTCACTTGGGTTCAGAGACTACTTAGGCAAAATAAAATATTGACAAAGCGTTAATGATTAAATATCTTGGAAAAGGGTTCGCAGAGTGGTCCGTCTTCAATTTATGGATTATCACTGCGTTATCTAATGCCTTACACTTAGTTATACAGCATGTACTTCCTACCTCAGGATTTTAAACACAGTTATACTCGGCGTCTAAAATATCAACAACAGGATCTTTTATCGATTATAGACTACTGATAACGATCTCTTAAAACTTCTGAACTTTCCTCATTACATTTAAAAGATAATCAAGAGGCTAATTTACAGCATAACAGCAGAAAACGATTGATTTTATGATGTCATTAAAAGCGAGGGAGTTGTTCTTTAATGTTAATGATCACTTTTTAAGTCGTGCAATTTTATTTTGAATTTTTTTCTACTTTTTAACTATTTTATAATTTGAGTGAGCTTGTTAAAAAGGGTAACTTCTTGTTTTCTAATTCTGGCTTACATGACTAGTTAGTACTTCTAACCATGAAACACATTTTACACAATGGTCTGTTAAAGTTAATAATCTAAGCGATTAAGTAAACAGAAAAGTTTGTAAATTGTTCCAGAATTCGAAGAGAAAATTTCGTGAAAGTTTATTAATTTATTTAAAAAGGTTAAAAACTAATTAGGGTAAGTTTTCCCTGAGAAAATTAACTTTATTATTATTACTAGTTTTCTATCGCAAAACTCAGAGAAATTCTCAAAATTTCAAACCATCAGATTCCTTTTGTAAAACTATTAAAGTTTTTTTCAACGCATATACTATAATCTATTAACATAATTATTCTTAGTAATTAATGGAAAAGTTTTGAAATACCTTATATAAGAGCATATTAAAAGTAGTATGAAAGAACCTTTAATGTAATGTGTTCTTCAAATTTAATAAGTTTTGGTGATGTCAAAGCATTAATTTTATCTGCCAGTTATGTAAAATCTTGAATCTTAAACTAATATTTTCTTTATTTTTTTCGTTGAATGAAAATATTTCCTTTAAAAGATCTCACAGAAGACGTTGTGCATATGCTTTCTGAGGCATGATGTTTTTGTAAAGGGCATCAGAAGTATATTGAAAACAATTTAAATATTTTATTTCAACTCGGGAATGAAAGGGATTTTAAGAATTTAACAGCTGAAATATTTGCTATCACTATCTAAAAACTTTACCATTTCTATTCTTTTGAATGCTAACTTATGAAATTACGTTGGAAAATTGTAATAATGAAGTAACTATTCGTAAAGCAATAACTTTTAACATCTCTTTTCAGAGTTACGGGTTGTATAGTTACAAACAAAAATATCATTACCCGAAATGTTTTAATGACTACAATTTACATTTGCATTAAGGTATTAAGTGCATTATCCTTTAACGCATAAAGTTATTTTTACTTAAGGGGGAAAATGACCATTACGGTCGACGAAATGACGATAAATATGGTCTAATTCTAACCACATAAACTCAAATAATATTTGAAAAAGGAATTTTCTTTTTTTTATATAAAGAACATATCTTTATTTTTCTCAAATATAAAAAGGGAAGTTACGAGTTGTATAGTTACAAACAAAATATCATTACCGGAAATGTATTAACGACTACAATTTACATTTCATTAAGGTATTAAGTACGTAATCCTTTAACACCTAAGATTATTTTTACTTAAGAGGGCAAATGACCATTACGGTCGACGAAATGACGATAAATATGGTCTGATTCTAACCACATACATTCAAATAATATTTGAAAACGGATTTTTCCCTTTTTATATGAAGAACATATCTTTATTTAAGTCAAGTATAAAAGGGAAGTTATTAATATATAAATAAATTTCATATTAGCAGTTTAGAATTCCCTTCGATTAACTGGTGATGTAAAATCATCAAGTGCTGCGCGTATCATAATATTGCGAAATATGCTGAAAAAATACTTATTGGTCTTAATACATCTTTATTTGCCTGTAATGTAAAACCAAATAAATTGTTTTTTAATTTGCAATGGTAAGAATTTAAAAAAAAACAGATATCAAAGAGACAAAAATACAAGATAGAAAAAAGACATCAGTTAATCCATCTTCTTATGTCTGGCAATCCAATAGCTCTCCCATAAAGAAACAGGAGGTAGAGCAAGACAAGAAGCAAGATGAGGCATGTCCATTTCTTCTTGGTTATCACACAGGTGACAGAGTCGGAAGCCAAGATAATTCTGGGGAGTTGCTTGCGGAGGCAATTATGGCCAGAAAAAAGCCGTAGCATTGCCACAGATTTATCTCTAGGCCACTCTGGAATATCATGGACATGCACATACCAGCACTCTTCATCGCTTCTAGCGGCAACAGCATGTGAGATGGAACACCGGAGGGTCTTTTTAACTATCGTCTTGGTGGATTGGTATGCCAAATCCTGGTTGTTTAGCTGTAAAAGAGAAGCCTCCTTTTTCGCCAGGAAGTCGCCATCCTCGTTCCCCTCGATTCCACAGTGAACTGGGTCCCACTGCAAGACAACTATTTTATTAACATCCGACAATCGTTCCAGAAGGTTAACACAGTCATCAATATCTTTGGATCGAGAGAAATATGGGGATTCAATAGCCTGAAGATCTGATCTCGAATCTCCAAATAAATTGTAATAAATATTATTTAAATTGGAAATTTAGCATAAAATTTGAAAACTTCAAAAATTACCAAAATCATTTGCATAATTTTCTCACATATAAAAAAATATTTCAAAAGTCAAAAGTATTTCTACATAAAAAAAAAGGTTTTCAAGGTCCTGTGCCTGCTAAAATAAATATTTAAATCTACTTTGTAGCCTTCAGTAGCCCCATTTCGAAGAAATCAAGCGTTGTCAATACATGGTAATTATTATTTTTTTTTTGCATTACAACGATAGGTATGATCATGATGTTATGCTTTTTTGTAATGAGAGCGAAGTTCGGACAGTTATCACTTGTTTATATTGCAACGTGTTTCGTTTAACTTCGCAAAGCCTGAAAATATTTTTATTAGAGGACTTGTAATTACCTTACACACCATGTATATACTAAATTATCTATGACCAACTGGTGGATTGTGATTGACTATCAAAATTTTGCTGTCAATCGCATCTCCACTATGAGTTTAAAATTTCAATATACGCTCTGTATGGCTATTGATATACTAGTCGAAATCTCCATTTGTTTCTGCTAATAAATGTTTTTAAAGCTTTTCTTGATTCTTTTAAACAAACAAAACAAATCCGGAATCATAAACTGCTGTTAAAATCAGTAAAATAACTTAATATAATTGCTCCATGTATGTAGAGTTATAATATTTCTCATACATGAAAAATAAATCTTTCAAACACATTTCAATCTAAAGCAATAAAGATATCAAATTAATTTTTTTTGCAGAAAATGGAAGTATATTACTGTCAAATTTTTATGGTTAATAATAACATATTCTTGACAATTCCATTCAGTAATTTTTTGTAAGCAATTTTCCTGCAGATTCATATTTAAGTTTTAAAGTTTAAATTTTTGTCTGTTTTGAGTAAATATGAATTTGTATACTGTTAGTCGATACTTTTAAGGAATTATTTAGGTCTGAAAAACTTTTATCTAACATCTAGATATGCTATTAATAATTTAGATGGTTTAATTTCCTTAAAATTTATTTTAAAAGTTATACATTTTATAAACTACTATTTATTTTGAAAATTCAGTTTATCTTATAACACATAATAAGCTTAATTTTTAACTGGAATTAAAATGTATTTCGAGAGCATTGATGAAGAAAACAAGCTTAATGCGCATCCATTTTCATTTTATCCTAAATTATGAATATCTTCAACTTTTAGCAAAATAATTAGTGCATTCTTGGAACACTTATCCAAGCAAATTAAATTTCACCTCTCATCAACCATAGATATTCGGTAAACAACAAACAAAAAATATTCAAGAATGTTTTGAAAACCTAATTTAAATCTCACGGTTCGGAAACACATGAAGTCACGTCTCCTCTTACTAACTTTGTGGATGGAGTAATATCAGATCCATCGAAAAAAAAAGTATAAATAATGATTTTTTATTCTCATTTATTGGGAGTTTAAAGAAAAGTTATATTTACTTCTTTGAAACTGTGCAGGCATCTCTTTATCATAGTTTGTTGAAATTAAGTTTATAGTAAATGCTTATGTACTTCTTAAATCGATAAAATATGTCAGAACTTCAAGTTTTAAAAGAAAAAAATATTATCCTTCTGATAATCTTATATATTAAACTTTAACCTCAAAGTCTTAAGTTTTCTTAAGGCTATGTACTGAGAAAAAAATCGTTCGAGAATTCCACCCCCTTAGGATTGACATTTAGAGGGATTGTAATGGTTCTCTCTCTATAGGGGGGTTAAGCGATTCCCCCAAATTTTTTATTTAAAATATATTTTTGTCTACTATTTATAGGTACATAAATGCTGATAATCAAATTAAATTGGTATTGTCAGATAGCCTGAACTTTTCTGCAAAGCGGTACAGGATTCATTTTATAAATTTCGTTCACCGAAGGAATTTATGAGCGTTTAAAACACACTATACCAGATTTTCCCCCGAATAATTTAAATTTTAAAATATTAATTGCATTTTTTTTAAATAATGAAAAATGTACACAAATGTAAAATTTCTTTCTCTATGATGGAGTAGAATTTTGTAAAAAAATCTTTGAATCCAAGTCGGCAATCCTTGGACAAATTTTCTCCATAGGTTAACATTGAGGTGAGCGAATCCAATGGGGTTAGTACATAGCAGCCTTAAATCCTTAAACTAATAATTTTATTAGTCGCCCATCTTTACATATGGGGCATTACATATGGGGTTGGTGCTGATTCCTCCTTTGTGTGCCCCTGAATAGCTGATTTTCTGTGAACCAAAATTCAAAAGAAGATCCTCTTGTGAATACAGTCCTTTTTTTTACATTTTGAGCAACAAACTAACTATGAGCCCTTTTCACCGCTTTAGACTTTCTCCTTCTCATGGGAGAAGTTTCTTTCCTGACAGACTGGTTGCAAAGAGGTAATATTCGAGTTACAAGAATGCATCCGAATATTGATAACTCACTTGTAAGCAGAAAAAGAGATTTGGGTATTTACTCACGCTTTGAAATCTGGTGTAATACTGGACATTCTGCTAGCTGGAACTTTGGAAAATTTTTGGTAGTCAACGGCTAAATGTCATGGTATTTATATGTCACATAAATTTCTTACAGGGCATTATACAAGATTTAATGGCAATTCATTGACACTTCATGCGATATTCCACGGAAACAACCAAACCAGTGGAAATTAGGGTTGTCGAAATAGCTGCAGGAGATAAGAATAATTTTATTCCGGTATGTCTCCTTTTTTTCGAAGAGAAGCCTTTTAAAAGGGCCAATAATGCTGTTACACCGCACCTGCTATCATATTTTCATGGATACCTTAGTCGGCATACGCAATGAGTGTCTCTACAACAGACAGCAGTGTCTCTACAACAGACAGCAGCGACTGCAGATAGCTACTTCCTGTCCAGACAAATTATCTGATGCAGGCGACGATTAAACATATCTTCCTAACAATAGTTATTTAAATTTCACCATGCATCTCGCAGTCTAGAGCATATAACTGAACATAATCACTAAGCATTGCACTTTATGTCTTTATATAAAACAATTAGCTAAATGACAGCATTAAAAAGTAATTAAAATAATAGATACTTGTCTTCTTTAATTACGCCTTAAAAATAAAGAATTTCAGTACATTTTTACAAATTTACAAGTACTGAATCAATTTCAAAAATGCATATAGGACTGAAATTTCAGAAATATATAAGAAATAAATTTCAGTAGTTATTCCAAGGAAAATCATTTAGAAAACCTGCAAAAAGATCATGTTGTTTAAGTTTCAGCCGTATTTCATCATTTTAATGATAAAAGCTCATAAGCATGCAAGTAAGGGAAAAATTTGAAACTAACAATCACTTGTTAAAACGAATTACATACATTCTGTCAAAGTATGGTATAAGTCCTAGAATGATATATAAATATATCCATATTCCATAATAGAATATTGAAGAAATAAATGAAATAAAAGACTATGCACACTCAAAAATAGTGTTCATTTTTTGTAGTTTTCGGAGCCATACAAAATATCAACGTCTCAACCCCGGGAGGCTATAGTTGATATGCTGGATCTTGTATGGTGCATTGAATGCATTGAGAGCCAGTGAGGTATTTATTGCGTTGACAATTTATCATTTCGATGTTAGGTTTTAAAATCTTCTAATGATCTTGTTTACTGCAAAATGGGGGGGGGGGTGAGTAGGGATTACCGATTGGCTAGTGCACTGACATTAGCTATTAGGTCCTGGGTTGGTCCCATCGCTAACATGATTGTTTGTATCTACGGATTCCACTTTCATCTGTAAAGCTCTGTCTAGTTAGCCTTTCTGCAGCAAAATATGATCGTGGCAACCAATTTAAATACTAGTGTATTTTTCTATGAGTACAAATTTTATGTTCTAAAACAACTGCCACTTTTGCATTTATTTAATACTAGCTGAAAACCCGCACTTCGCTACGGAGTACATTCAAATTAAATACAATGGTCAATGTATGCAATTAATGCCAAAAAAATAAATATATATATTTATAATAAATACGACGATCAATGTATACAATTGATGTAAAAAAAATATATATATATGTATTAAAAAATCGTGCCATATGTATAAAAAAATGCTGGTCCACCTATACGGTGCTCCCAGAAAAGTGGCCAGCAAAACTGCGGTGTCATATGACGGTAAGAATAATGTCCATCCGTCTGCCGCATTGGAAAAAATTTTTAGTTGATAGTTTTTACCAGGTTTTATCAGGTATATGGCCTAATTCTAGGATGCAATACAAGTAAATGAATTAAAAAAATAGACAAAAAGAGTGACTAAAAAAATAACTGACAAAATATTCTAAGCATTATTGATAAAATATTTATTTAATCCCGTTTCTATGACAGCAAAGAAATAGGATAATAATTAAGGGGGTCCAGGCCACAAAATTCTTCGAATTTTCGAAATTTTTTTATTGCTTTAAAATATTTTTTGTTCTTTTACGCTTAAAATGACGTTTAAATCATGTTTCTATCTTGACCCTTGTGGGTCCCTGGGGTCATATATGACCCCAATGCAATTTCTGTTTAATATATCTTGCTAATCAACCATTTGTTTTTAAATGACATTTTGTGAATTTTATTCTTTTTGTTTTTTATATAAAATAATGCTATTACATTGTATTTATTTTATCTTACTTTTCCCGAATTTGCATTTTTTTACACACGAGACCTTTGGGGTCACTGGTGACCCCAGAAAATTATCTTGTTTGCTTACCACTCCCATGTTCTTATATGCTTGTAATGTTCTTATATCCATGTAAATATATGCTTTCGAAAGAAAAAAATTGAATGGCGTGATACTCCATACGCAGGACCTGGACGAACTTCGTCGGTAAGTATCATAAAACTAAAACCGGGACCAACATTATATGCAACATCAAGAGCATTAGATGTAAAATCTACTTTTCTGTTGTACTTTCCACCTACCAGTGAAAATTTTTTTATAGACATGACGAATATTGAAGGTGCTAAATTATTCGGGGATAAGTGGGAAAAAATGGATTACAATGAGTTGCATTGCTATTTGGGACTTCTAATCTTAGCTATGGTTTTCAAATCGTATGGCGAAGCACTGACAAGTTTGTGGGATGAACAGTTTCGACGACCTATTTTTTGAGCTGCAATGTCTCTAAAGAGGTTCAAAGTTATATCTAGAGTCCTTCGTTTTCACAATAAAGACACTAGAGCAGAAATTCGACTGAGTGATAACTTGGCTGCTATTCGAGAATTGTGGGACAATTGGTTGGAAAATTTGCCTAAATTATACAATCCAGAAAATAATGTTACAGTCGGCGAACAACTTGTCGGTTTTAGAGGCCGGTGCGCTTTCCGTCAATACATGCCCCAAAAACCGTCGAAGTGTGGCATAAAAATATGGATTGTTTATGACTCTAAAAGTGCATATGCATGAAATATGCTATTATATACTGGGAAGCCAAAGAATGGCTCACCAGAGAAAAAACAAGCTTTACGCGTTGTGTTGGATTTGACCTATGGTCTCAAGGGACATAATGTTACTTTCGATAACTGGTTTTCTCTTATGAACTTGGCCAATTACTACTAAAAAGAAATATAACTATGCTAGGAAAAATAAGAAAAAATAAGCCGGAACTTCTCATCGAATTTACTCATTCGAAAGGATCGGAGGTATTTACCTAAATTTTTGAATTTACAACTGACACTACATTAGTAGCATATACACCAAAGAAAAACAAATGTGTCACTCTAATTAATACCATGCACAACAAAGGTGATATAAGTAATAGATCTGATAAAAAACCAACAATGATATTGGATTACAATTCGACAAAAGGAGCAGTTGATACTTTGGATCAAATAGTTGCTACTTACACTTGTAAAAGAGGAACTGTTAGTTGGCCAGTTGTACTTTTTTAAAACATAATTGATGTATCTGCGTAAAATGCTTTTGTGATTTGGCGGGAAATTCACCCTTTGTTGTGAAGCCGAGAAATTACGACGCCAAATGGGAAGCCGTATCGGAACAAGTGGTAGCAAATTAGCGAATAGTTAAGCCAGCCATAAAAAGGTGAAACTTGAAATGCGTTGTGTATTAAATTAAGTTACAGCCTTACTAATAGAAACATTGTGATATGAAGAAAAACCCAGACAGGTTGTCTCAGGTAACATATACTAAATAGAATAGTTAGGTTTTAAGATAACTGCACTTGACCTGGCAAGAAAATACTTAACCCTATATATAGCCTGACCCACGTGTTAAGCAGATTACAATACTCATTGAAGTAATTCCTACCAAAGAAACATTATCTACTACAGTAAATTAATTGACGGACAAAGGGGTTAAGGAGCAAATAAGAAATTTATTTTAACTAAACATAATGAAAAAGGTAAATACTTAATTGTGAACAGCCATGCCTTACTCCTCACTCAACACCACCTCCACACGTGTCACCTATCTCGCACGGTTCCAAGAGCTCTCTGTCGTTATTTTTGACGCTAGCCGCGCCAAGCTGCATTTCGCACCTGCGCAATACGGGCTCAAACCACCAGATTTGGCGTGCATCGCCTTTTTTCGCAATAAATCATTTTTCTTTTCTGCCAATATATGGCGGTTACGAGAGACAGTTATAAAGACCTGAATATTAATAGATATACTCCATGAGTCTTTATAACACCCTTCATACCATGAAAACATAAAGAGTAGAAGAAGATGTTTTCTGGAAGAATTAGGATATGAATTAATAAAACCTGCACTACAGGAAAGAAAATTTCTCCCAAGAACTGAAGCAGCCGCAGAAATTGTTAAGAAATCGCAAATAGATCATACAGTAGATCCAAATATGAGTGAAAGCAAGACAAATGCTAAAAAAAGAGAGTACGTTGCAACTTTTGTCCAAGAGACTGGATAAATAATGTAGCGAAAAATGTCATGAATGTTTGAAATTTATTTGCAAAAATCATTCGTTTCAGGTCTGTAACAGTTGTCCATAAATCTACAGTTATTGTAAGTTTTCCTCTAAATATACTCACTCTAGTTTAGTTTATATATTTTTCAATACATAAACTAAATTTCACTTTGATTACGTCTTTTTATTTTTCATTTTTATCATTAAAAAGTGTGTAAACTTAAAAAAGTATATGTAACAAGCAATAATCATAATAAATTAACTGAAGGAAATCTTGTGGGGTCATTTATGAACCCAAGAGTCATGAGTGTAACCGAAATAGGAGGAACCCACGAGGATTAATTAGAACGGGATAAATCATTATTTTTTTGGAACATTCTAATAGTATCCAATCGTTGTTCAAACCTGTAAGTGCGTTATTCTGCATGTTGTGATTTTTCCCTATTTCTCGTCTTAAAATTCTTATAAGTCAAGAACCATTAAAGATAAATGGTTGAAATTTGGAGCATGTGTTTTTCAACTATTTTACTTTAATTTTGAGTCAGCAAATTTGAAAAAAACGTTAACTTTTGAAAACATGATTTTTTAAAAATAATTTACATAATTTTTTATGTAATTTTTAATATAAATATTTCCAATTTCTTTAAAAATTAATATTTCAAAAATGCTGAATCAAAATTAAAACTTATATATTTCTGTTTAATTAAGTGAAAACATTTTGAAATTCGAGAAATAATATTTCGAGTTATAAAGATGTTAAATTACCACACTTTTATTAAAAATTTAAAATTTTTAAATTTTTAAAATCTTTTTGAGAAATTTTATGATGTGATTTTTTTTACAAATTATATGGTTGACAATTACAAAAAAATTCAAAGTTTTAACTCAATAAATAAAAAAAAATTTTAAATGTGTCCCGGACTCCCTTAAAATATGAAAAACCCTAACTTAGTACACTGAAAAAATGTTACTGCAAGCTTTTAGAGTAGGGGTCTTGAACCCGTGACTCGCCACGAGTGGTCCGACAACAGTATTTTAGTGGCCCGCCGAAACATTACGATAATGCAAAACGAAAGTTTGATGCAAATATGAAAAAAACCTTAGAACGGCAAATTATCTCACACAAATAATATAAAGAATGCTCAGGGGAAAAATAGCCCACGGCACATAGTATTATACAAATGATAAACTGGTAATTGTATTCAGAATCTTAAGTCGAAATAAACGCAAAAAACAACATGGCAAGGCTTTTTCTTTACAGAACCTCACTTGGGTCTAGTCTTCCTGCATTCATTGAGTTTCGTGCAATATAAAATACAAAATATATTGATTCATCTCCCATTTTTTTGTCGGTTGTAGAAAACAATAAATGAAAGCATTTTTTAATTAATAATGGTTATTGTTACGGCTCAAAATACTTTTCAAAACACGCCATACACACACAAATTCAGTGACGTGTTTTGAAGGAATTAATCCTTTATCATGGAATAAATAAAAAAAAAATCAAATCAAGCAAGCATCTCAAAGGCTGAAGCTCGTTTGCAAATAATACATTTTTCCCCCTGCCTATACTACCTATTTCACAGATGTGTGGTCCGTGGAACTTTTCAAATTTAATGGTGTTGCCTGCGAACGTCAAAATTTGAAGTCCCCTATCTTAGGGTATCGTTTCCGCTGTGTATTGTTATATTTTAATTTACAGTTCTAATGTTCTGATTCATAAAAAAATCAAGCTTTTCATCTTAGATAATTAAAACTGATCCTGCTTTAAATTGCCGTAAAATTATAACTCTGCACTTTTCGCCAAATTATGAATTAATAATATGTAATCTTAATGGCCGAGAAGCACACTACATTTCATTCAGGGAAGTAAGATTGTAGTTAATATACTTCCCTGATACAACATTACTTTCTTGGTGAGTAAGTAAAATTGTATTAAATGGAAGCTCAGATTAATCTATTACACCAACTGTTTATTAATAATAAATAAGGATACTTAAATTACATTCTCCTATACAATGGCAAATGTCTCGTTATTTGATCACTAAGTGTACTTAATCCTTAAGAAATAAAATTTCGAATACATATTTATTTAATGAGGTATTCAAGAATTAGAGACTATTCAAATTCCTTTATTTAAAATGAGTTACAGTATATGTGTAATGAGTATATTCACCCAAAACAAAAAATACTATTAAATTACAATATTCTTCATCAATTGAAGCATCGATTACAACCTGCAGTCTATTATAATAAAGAAACAAACAATTACTTTTTTTCCATAGCACATATGTTCTACTAGTCTTACTTGGTATTCATCGCAAATATATATTCATTCATTGATTACTTCAGAGTTAGCAAGTTAATAAAAGACACTTCAGAGTTATGCACAACCGGCAATCCGCAAATGAATCTAGAAATCCGTTCTGTCAGTCCGATATTCACGAAAAAATCCTTATTGGGTTTTTGGCGGCTGTATGATGCTTCGCGGAACAAAAGAGACACAGGAAATGAGATTCAAGCCCTCTTTTTTATACTTATGGAGAAATATGCTTCGTGATGTCAATCTGCTGAGAGCTTCAAACAAAAGACACATATTTTTTTTCTTATAGTAAAGGAGAGAACTAAAATTTTGGTATATTTACCATTATCTTAGTGTTCAATATTATTTAAAACCTAAATTTTTATTAAATGACATTTCGACCTACAATAAAGATTTTTAAAGGGATATATATATATATATATATATATATATATACATACATACATACATACATACATACATATATATATATATATATATATATATATATACACACTGGTGTAAGAAATTAAGAGAATTTGCAGACTTGGTCGGTATCTCTAGAACTACTGTACCGATTTTAATTAAATTTGATATGTACATACAGTGATACAATACAAAACGAATAACCTTTTAATAATTGTAATACACACGCATGATCGTGCGTAACACCCGTTGGAGTCGGTAGGTATGAAACAGCGGTTGCAGAATAAACAAAAAAATGGGTTAATATATGGGTTAATAGGGGGTATGGTCCCCTCTTACAGATATACAGGTCTCGCAGCGCGATTTCATACTTGAAATAAGGTAGTTTATCATTTTCTGTGGCAATTGGTCCCACTCGTTCAGCAACGCTGTTTTTAGTCCTTGGATGGTTCTCGGAGGGGGTGGCGAGTTACAATTGCCCTCCCCAGAGCGTCCCGGACATGCTCTATAGGGTTAAGATCTGAAGATCTGGCTGGCCAACCCATCCGGCGAATATCCTCACTCTCTAGAAATTCGTCGACTAGAAGAGCTCTATGTGGATCTTCTGGTCGACGAATCGACGGTCGACGGATCGAGTTATCGTCCATTAAAATGAACTCAGGGCCAACTGCACCAATCAAAAGGCGAACATAGGTGTCCAAGACCTCATCCCTATATCTCACACCAGTCACAGTGCCTCTTTCAAAGACATGGAGAGGTGTGCGGCCATCCATCATGATGCCTGGCCAGACCATTAAACCTCCTCCGCCATAATGGTTGATTTCGCGGACATTGGAGGGTAGGTAGCGGGTCCCTGGTTCTCTCCATATGAACGTACGGCGAGAATCGGTATTTAGGCTGAACCGGGACTCATCAGTGAAGAGAACGGTCACCCATTCATCTATACTCCAATCTCTATGCTCTCTGCACCATGATAAACGGATTCTCCTGTTCGTAGAAGTGAACGGGACGCAAACAGCAGGTCTTTTTGCAAACAAACAAAAAAGTTTGCAAACAAACAAAAAATCCTGCACCCTCTCTCATGAAGTCTTTTGGAAACAGTCACCCTTGATACACGGGTTCCTGTGGCTGCATACAAGTCACGAGAGAGCTGAGAGGCTGTAGCACTCCTGTTTCGATTCGCTATAATCGACAAATGGCGATCTTCTCTTGCCCTCGTGGATCTTGGACGACCTTGCCCAGGTTTTCTCTCGATGGATCCGGTATCGTGGAACTGTTTCCATAAGTTACACACGACGCTGGGCGTTAAATTGAACTCTCTACAAATTTGGACTTGAGATTGGCCTGCTTCTTGCCTCCCCACAATTCGCCCCCTCATTCCATCATTTAAACGTTGGTGGTTACTCATTTTTACTGTTAAAATTTGAAATTAACCGATTGGTGCAAAATAACACCAAGAAATTCGTCGAGGTCTGCTATCGAACGAAATACGTCTTAACTTACGCGCTCTTATAAAGCCTGTTTCACTACTGGCTCCGTCTACACACACGTGTACGCTTACGTATTTGACGTACAAGATTTGCATTTTTGTCTAGCTGCAATGATTTTACATTCAGTTCAGTTATTTTCATGAAATTCGATAAAATATGCAAATTCTCTTTATTTATTTCACCAGTGTAAATGTATGTGTGTGTGTGTATACTTGCTGAATACCCATGCTTCGTTACGGATTACATTCAAATTAAATAGAACAGTCAATGTATGCAATTAATGCCTAAAACAAAACAAAAAATTTATCTATAAAAATTCGTAACGGATATTTTTATAGACAAAATAATGAAAAAAATGTATTCAAATTAAATACAACGGTCAACGCATGCAATTAATTTGTATGTTTAATATCCATAAACCATACTATTTTGAACAAAATTCTTAAAAAACTTTCATCTCATTAAGTATAGTCGTTAAATTTTATCTTTTACCGTATTTCTATATTTTTTTGTCAATTTATTTCGTTGTTATGCACGTGACGCAAAATTCATTTAAAGTATCACAAAAAAAATATACCATGTGATCAGCATTTAATAAATTAAATTCTAAAAATTAATCTTTAAAAATCACCAAAAAACAGAAAATGGAGATAGAGATTCGAAAAAGATTTTATTTTAAAAGAATTTTAACGATCTTTCTCGTTATATAAATTTTATATACCTCAAATTATTATTTTAAATGCAAACTTGAAAAATGTTTCAAAAACAACATAAAAGTTTAATTTTAAAAAATCCAAGAATATTTTTTCAAAAATATTTCTTAGTGCACCTATACACTGTAAGAAGAATCGCCATGCAAAATTTAGCCCTTTATGTCCAGCGCCTTGGTCTGTGCGTTACCTGTCAGTAAGTCAGTTATACGGAATTGTTATATGAATATATATATATATATATGCGTGTATGTGTGTGTGTGTGTGTGTGTGTGTGATAATAAGAATTAGCGAAAAAAGAATTAGCTCAGAGTGGTTGCCAGAATTGTCGGAGGAAGTTGATGTGTGGAAAGGCAAGGCGATTCGCGAAGGGGTCGAAAAAGAGGTTACCAAAGCAGAGAGAAAGTTCAGAATGGGCGATTATAGGTTGTTAATAATATTATCACACACACATACATATATATATATATATATATATATATATATATATATATATATATATATATATAAATATATAGATTGGCCGGGTCACGTAAAATAGGGCGTGACTACAATGTCCTCCATGTTCTCAAATTGACTCGGTTCAAAATTACCGGCCCGGTCATTTAGCCAGGTCGGACTCCGACCATTCAGGTGCTATTAAAAACCGGAGCTGCACCTTCATCGCCCATAGCCTTCGGGACTTGATCTGATGTTATATGTCGGTCAAGGGGCATAAGCAACAACAACAACAAGAAATATATATATATATATATGTGTATGTGTGTGTGTGTGTTTGTTTATAACAGTCTGTTTAATATAACCAATTTTGGAACAAGACCGAGTCCCGAAGGTTCGTAACTAGATATAAACAGGGTTTATTTATTACAAGTTAAATTTAATAAGGCCCGAATTTGATATTTTCTAGGGGCGATAGCTGTTTCGATGTCCAGATATAGTAGTTGGAATTGAATATAACTTCTGAGTGTGGGGTTGGGGAATGTCTAGTGCCTGTAAAAAATATTTCATATGCATATATAAGGGTATGCAAATTTTATATGCAAATATATATGTTTTATATGCTAATACAAGTGTTTTAGAAAAGAGATTGTGATTCGTTAGAAAAGTAAATTTTAGAAAAAGCGTTAAGGGGTATATATATATATATATATATATATATATATATATATATATATATATATATATATATATATATACATATATATATATATATACATATATATATATATATATATATATATATATATATATATATATATATATATATATATATATATATATATATACACTCATGGACAAAAAAATTAGCGCACCAAGAAATAATTGCGGGATCGTGACGAAACTTGCAATGAAGGTACATGTCGGGGAGATATGCAAATGATTAGAAATGCAGCGTGTTTGCTCATTACGTATAGCCGGTAGAGGGCGTTGAACATCGTACTCTGTGGAGTATAAAACAGGTAACCAAAGCTTGTTTGAGTGTGCTGAATCTTTTACAAAGAAAGAGCTGAGATAGACATGCCATTACGCCGTGTTCGAAGACAATATAAGCAGTTGTCGCAGTTTGAGAGGGGGAGAATCTTCGGGATGATGGAAGCTGGGTGGTCAGCTAGGCGAGTAGATCGTCAATTAGGCCGCTCTGATTGTGTTGTGAGGAGGTGTTGGGACCAGTGGACCCGAGAGATGTCATGTACACGAAGACCAGGCTCAGGACGCCCTCGACAGACCAGTCGTCGAGAAGACCGCCACATCGTAAGAAATGCACGCATACAGCCAACTGCTTCATCGGCCGCCATCCAGGCACATGTAGCACCTTCACTAGGGTCCTCTGTGTCTTCTCGAACCATACGAAGGCGCCTGGCTGAACGATAGTTGGTATAGCGGCGCCCATTACGCGTGCTGCCCTTGACGCCCAGCCATCGACGCCTCCGTTAGGAGTTTTGCCGCGCACGAGGAAACTGGACTGCAGCGGAATGGAACCAGGTCGTCTATAACGACGAATCCAGATTCAATCTCGGCAGTGATGACAATCGTGTTCGTGTGTGGAGAGCCCGTGGTGAACGCTTCAATCCTGCCTTTGCTGTACAGCGACACATCGCTGCCACAGCTGGTGTGATGGTATGGGGTGCAATTGCCTACAATACACGGTCACCCCTAGTATTGTTCCGTGGCACCATGACAGCCCAGCGGTATGTTCATTAAATCCTGCAACCACATGTGTTGCCACTCATGCAACGGCTCCCAGGAGCCATTTTTCAACAAGACAATTTTCGGCCTCATACGGCAAGGGTGTCACAAGACTGTCTCCGCACTGGTACTACCCTTCCTTGGCCTGCCCGATCCCCAGATTTGTCTCCAATCGAGCATATCTGGGATCATTTGGGACGACGAGTTGGGCATCCCACGAGTTTGAACGAACTAGAGGCAAGGTTACAGCAAATATGGAACGAAATGTCTCAAGACATCATACAGAACTTGTATGACTCAATGCCCGATCGTATCGCATCGTGCATTCGCGCTTGAGGGGGTCCAACGGAGTATTAACTCTTCCGTTCTTTTGCCTTTTCTCTGAAATAAATTATCCTTTTTCTTTGATTTTCTTATCATTTACTTATATCAAAGTAGTTATTACGTATGTAAAATTTCGTTTCATTTTCACGACTCCTTCTTGGTGCGCTAATTTTTTTGTCCATGAGTGTAGATATATATATATATATATATATATATATATATATATATATATATATATATATATATATATATATATATATATATATATATATATATATATATATATATATATATATATATATATATATATATATATATATATATATATATATATATAAATATATGTGTGTGTGTGTGTGGGTATATGTATGTATAAGTTTATTTATTCATTTTAAGGATGTTTTCTTCATTTATGCATTTCTTATAACCTATTTTTTTAACAAGAAAACCTTCCTACATTTTTTTAGTTGAAGTCTGTTTTTATACTTACTGATTTCGACTTTGTGTAAAGTACGTCAGTTTTCTGCAGCTGAAAATAGAAGAGATAAAGAAAGGGAAAAATGATTTTTGTTTTTTCTTTAGTGTAGAAAACCATGACGTTTTGTTTGCATTATCGCCCTTAATAAATAGAATAAATTTATCGCCTTATTATCTGAATTCCCAAGATGCTAGTATACAGTAATTGTTTGATCTCAAGGTTTTCTATTTTATAAATCTCTGAAATAGGGATTTTTGTAAATTTACCACTGGAATAATTTAAATATCTTCAAGGTATAAAGTATATTATTTAAAACACCATATTCAAATGTTAGCGGTAATAGTAGCAAGAAAATGAAAAATAATTCTAGCATCGAAAAGTATATTTTTCCCACTATATTGCATGTTTTATTTAAATTGATAACTCGTATTCACAGGATTGTTTCACTCTTGAAATCTAAATCCACAATCCACTGCAGAAATAGTGGAGTTACGATATCTAAAAGAAAAAAGAATGAAACTTCTGTCTTTACCAGTCTAGCTGATTTCAATGAAGGGAACGTAAACATTGGTTCTTCATTATATGCTCACCAGTGAAATGGTGTTAAAGTAATTCAAATTTATATTCTACATTTGACCAACAATGAAGCGAGTCTACAGCTGGAAGATTTATAAGCGGCCAGTTTTACATACGGATATTCGAAAGCATTTCGTTCGCTTTCTCTTTTAACCAATAAAATCAGGACTGTTATTGTTAACAATTGCAGATAATTTTTAATTTTAACTATATGATTGTAAACAGAGTTAAATTTAACAAAAATGAATTGATCTTGTTTGAACGAAAGGGAATTCACAATTACGTGTGAGGCCCGGCCACTGTGGCTGTCAATGTTATTGTTCACAGATGCGAGATTAATAAACTTTATGATATAAATAGAGATGACAACTGAATTTTGGGAAGCATGAAAGCTGTTTAAGAAAGGGAGTCTTTTAACACTGGGAGTATATTCCTCTTCCGTTTAGACTAACCCCATCCTTAAATCTGTCCTCTATATGAACTACCATTCTTTAACACGAAGTCTTTTCCTGGAACCTTTCTGTAGAAGAACTATTATCTGGAAGGTGAACTAGGATTCTGTGAGACAAATTCATTTCCTTTAGACAATTTTTCCTCCTATTAAAAAAATCCTTTCCTGAGTCTGATTCATGTACAAGCTTTCGTCGTAGCATAAATTTTTTTCTAAATATTCTTATGTTTTTCCTATTTACGTCATATCATATGTCACTTTATATGAACTTATTACTGAGAATAATGATTGTATTATTGTCTGTAACTTTTGAAGCTGTTCTATATATTTGTATTATTTTGTTTTAAGCATACACAAATAGCAGTATTTCGCTTTATCCCAGAAGATCATAACTTGGAAAGGCAACCATAAATTTAGAGGAATATAATTTATGTCAGTAAATCTTATTTCCCAAATGAAAGTACTTGATTTTTGTTTGCTTATAATAACAATTTAAGAAAAAAATTTTTACTAAATTTTTTGTAATAGAGAAAATATTATCAATGTAACTATTTTGTGAATGTATGTCTAATTTGAAAGATTCAAATGTCTGCTACCACATCCAAATAGAAACAAGATATACGTGTTACAGTCCACGGGAGAAAAAAAAGTTAATATCATTATATGATCACGTCTCTCAAACATATCTGCATTTATTGATTACTTCATTATGAGCCAGCTGATGAAAGTTTTCGGCTTTTACAGGGCTTGCAGACTGAGAGGGGCACGCAATCAATAGCGAAACAGACTACCCGGAAATGAATCTAGGAATCAGGTCTGTCACGATGAGAGACGCGCTAGAAATCCTTATCAAGTTTTCTGTAGCGATATGATGCTTCGCGGGGGGAATTGTGGTGCAGGAAATGAGCTTTTTCAGTTCTTTTTATCTACGGAGAAAAATTTGGCACACGGGGTCGGTTTTCTTAATGCTTTAATAGAAAATACAAGTGCCTCTACCCTCT
>OU015498.1:119384726-119607226 GCA_907164885.2 Dolomedes plantarius | reverse complement strand
TTCATGAACATACCGCTGGGCTGTCATGGTGCCACGGAACAATACTAAGGGTGACCGTGTATTGTAGGCAATGGCACCCCATACCATCACACCAGCTGTGGGAGCGATGTGTCGCTGTACAGCAAAGGCAGGATTGAAGCGTTCACCACGGGCTCTCCACACACGAACACGATTGTCATCACTGCCGAGATTGAATCTGGATTCGTCGCTAAAGACGACCTGGTTCCATTCCGCTGCAGTCCAGTTTCCTCGTGCGCGGCAAAACTCCAAACGGAGGCGTCGATGGGTGGGCGTCAAGGGCAGCACACGTTATGGGCACCGCGATACCAACTGTCCTTCAGCCAGGCGCCTTCGTATGGTTCGAGAAGACACAGAGGCCCCTAGTGAAGGTGCTACCTGTGCCTCGATGGCTGCCGATGAAGCAGTTGGCTGTACGCGTGCATTTCTTACGATGTGGTGGTCTTCTCGACGACTGGTCTGTCGAGGGTGTCCTGAGCCTGGTCTTCGTGTACATGACATCTCTCGGGTCCACTGGTCCAAACACCTCCTCACAACACAATCAGAGCGGCCTAATTGATGAGCTACTGGCCTAGCTGACCACCCAGCTTCCATCATCCCGACGATTCTCCCCCTCTCAAACTGCGACAACTGCTTATATTGTCTTCGAACACGGCGTAATGGCATGTCTATCTCATCTCTTCCTTTGTAAATGATTCAGCACACTCAAACACGCTTTGGTTACCAGTTTTATACTCCACAAAGTACGATGTTCAATGCCCTCTATCGGCTATACGTAATGCGCAATCACGCTGCATTTCTAATCATTTGCATATCTCCCCGACATGTACTTTCATTGCAAGTTTCGTTACGATCCCGCAATTATTTCTTGGTGCGCTAATATTTTTGCCCATGAGTGTATTTTTGCAAAACCTCTGACAAATTGGTAAAATGCAATATCTGCCTTAAGTCCCGCAAAACTTCTGGCAATATCACGAATTTATCTCGACATTTGAAGGCAAAACATGGCGATATTTACAACGAGAATTTTGAGTCATCAACGTAGCCCAAGTCAAAAGATACCAAGTTTTTGTCATTTGTGTCAGCCCAATCAGAGAGTAAAATGAAATCACCCCCCCCCCTATAACGAGTAAGCGAAGTAACATTAATGTTAGAGATTACTAAACCAGTTTTAAAAAATGGATGTTCTAAAGCATCGATGTTTAAAAACATCGATTTTTTTTGAGCGATGTTTTAATAGCATCGATGTTTCAATATTGAATATTTTGTTATCGATGTCGCATCCCTACCTGACAGCAAAACCGTTCTTAATGAACACATTCCGCAAGGAAACATCATAGTAGCTGACTCATAATTTGGAGCATTGAAAGGATAGAAAGGCCAGTTCCTATCACTTGGAGGGTCTACTATTCTCCTATTTTTCTGCACCCTCTACAACTCTCGGATCTAAGAAAATAAGATATCTTGTCGAAAGCATCACCTGTGAAAATTTTAACTAATCACTAAGCCTGACCTTCGGTAACTTTAAAATTATCAAAAAACTGAATCTCGAGGACTCTTTCAAAAGAATCGGCTTTGCATGTAACGAAGTTCTTTAAGGGGACAGTGGACCTTAAAGCCTAACTTTTTTTGTTTTGCAAGGATTTTCTTGAAATTTTAATATGTGATTAGTACCATAGATATGTAAAAGTGGTTAAAATTTAATGATGAAATATTCATAACTTATGAATTTTGAATTATTAATTATATCGAAAATTGGCCTACTTAAAAATGTGCCATGCGCATTTCTTTTACATGAAATGTGGTAATGTTTATTTACAGGATACCTTATAGAAATAACAAGGAAACTTATTGCTTATTTTAAGCATTCATTAAAAATATAAAGACAAAACACTAATAATAATGAAAACACCCTTTTTATTACGAAAAATATCTATAAATCATCTTTTCAAGTACAAAATTTAGAAATTCTGAGCTACGAAGCATAATTATTTACAATAAGATTTATTTGATATACAGTTAAGTATATAAAACTTAAATTTCAAAGCAATACGATCATTAGAAATGCGCCTGTAGGAGTTTGTATATTCGTGTGACATGAAAATTTTTATTTTGAGAAAAACACATTTAAAATTATTGCTATTAGTAACCACATAATATCTAAATTAAATTCAAATGCCGATAACTTGGAAAGGTATAACAGAAATTAAAAATTATTTTTACAACACAATCCTACTCGTCCGTAGTTTCACAATTCAATAAAATAAAAAAATCGAATTTTTGGACAAATTTCACAATTTTGAAAGTCCACTGTCCCCTTAAAAAGCAGTCTCTACAATTTTAAGTTGCCTGGTGTTGAAAGGTCCTAGCAAGGAAATACCCTAATCACAGAAAACACTTTGCAACAACATGTATAGTGTGACTACGTGCAAAAAAAGCAAAGGTGTAAAAAACAGTGAAAATTGTAGCCAGAATTTTTTAAATCAAAGCTGAGTGACTTCTATCCGAACGAGCCTCGCGTCATACATACTCATGCGGTGAAATTGAAATCCGTACATTGGAACAAATTTTATTTGTTGTAAGTTCTTCATTTGATTATTGACTTGAGTTTACGCTTAGCATTTTGGGAATTCAAAATCCAATTTGTTTTGTTTGACCACACGATTTATACCAGACTTTCCAACGATAGCTTTGAAATTTCTGAACAAATCTTAATTTCGTGGGATAATGGCGTCATTAGAAATATTTTATGATGATAGATAAAATAAGTATGTACTCCCTGCAGATATGGTTAATATCGTGGGGCTCTTTCGCACGTTGTCTCCGAATATCAGATATAAATGATGAAACTCCACTCACCAAATAAATAACTCCATCACTTGCAATAGGAATATGAACGTCATAATATATATTTTTTAAAATGTTATTTTAAAGCATATAAATATTCGTTATGAAAAGGAAATGCAAAAATAATAAAATTTGAACGTCTGAAATGATGCTAAAATCAAACATGTTTTACTAAACTTTTAAGGCCGAATTCCGGCGTTGGGGCAGTGTTACACCTTGTTAGAGCACTAAAAGTTCAATAGTGATGAACTTCATATGAGTGTAGGTAGTGGCGCGAGTAGCTATGACTCTCTTCGGGGTGTAGTATTATCTGTGGGAGTTGTAGGATGCACTGTTTTAAGCATGGTTTGCCGCCACCTCCACTTGGTTCCGTCCGGTGACTGGACCGCGTCCATGCTAAGCGATGCAGGGGTTTGTGGCCTTGTCTAACTTCATATGGAGTTAGTATTAACATGTTGCAATGACCCTAAATTGATATCTGAAGGCCCTCTATGATGTCAGAGGGGGTGGGAGAGGGCACTATCCCTCAGATAACACCCCTCATGGGGTGTTCGGTCAAAATTGAGGTGGCACCTGGCTAAATCGGACTCCGACCCTTGTGGTGCAATTTTAAACTAGAGCCGCAACCCTCAACGCACTATCCTATACGAACCTGTTCTGGAATTACTTCCGGCCGGGAGACAATAGAAACAACAACAATAATTTTTGAATCTGCGGACACGTTTGTGAACGCGCAGCAACCAGGCGTTTTCAACTAATTACCACGCGTTCGAGTGACTCGGATTAAAATTTGGATTTCTGAACTTTCAAGATAATAAATAAATAGAGTTTATAATGAAAACTTGAAAGATATGTTTACGGGATATATCTTTTGAACTTTATCTATATACATAAAACAGTTCCGTAACTGACGGACTCTCTGACTGACTGATTGACAGGCTGATATACAACGCACAGACTAAACCGCTGGACCTAAAGTGCTGAAATTTTGCATGGTGATTCCTCTTATAGTTTAGGGATGCACAAAAAAAGATGTTTGAAAAATTCTGCTTAGATTTTTTAAAATTAAATTAAGCTCTTTCTGTAACATTCTTTAAAGTTTGCATTTAAAATAAGAACATGAGAGTTATAAAATTTATATCAAGAGAAAGAACATAAAAATTCCTTTAAAACGAATCCTTTTTCGAACCTTTATATTTTATATATATATATATATATATATATATATATATATATATATATATATATATATATATATATATATATATACACTAGCAATATTGCCCGGCGTTGCCCAGGTAGATATATAGATATAAAATTTTTCATGCGTTCCATCAAAAAAATGCTGGGCTGCACCCTCTGCTCTTCATGTTCATCTGGCCAGAGAGAATGCACTTAGCGCTTTTCTACTGAAATGATATACCCAGTATTTTTTTGATGGAAAACATGAAATTTTTATATCTATATATCTACCCGGGCAATCATTCTTTAAAAAGAATTTCATTAATTTTCTTATGCCTTAATATAACTAATGGACTAATAGTTCGGAATGAAAGTTATGTGTCGTTAAGCTTCTCTGTTTAAAGAGCTTTCCCTCCCACTGCTTAAAAGGCCCCATAACTGTAAAAGATTTATCTTATATGATTTCACAGAATAAGTAATTCAAATACATATCGTATGTTAACACTGTTTCGCAAGTTTAGGGGAATAAACCTGTAGAACTCTTAAACTTCTTCCCATTTTATGATCCTCAAACAATTAATATATTTAGTTCAACAGAAGGGTTCCAAAAACTGGCCATTGGACAAATTTAATTTTTCTTTTTTTTTCTTCCTTTTTTTCCAAATTTTATTAAGTTCTGTAAGTTTGAACGCCATTGTCTAAAATTGTCTAAAGCAGCGTTTCTCAACCTTTTTAGACTCACGACTCCACTAAACTTAAGAAAAATAAAATAAAAACTTCGCCCTCCCCCCCCCGTCACCCCAGGCCAACTCTCAAACCACCCCAGATCACCCGTCATAACAAACATATTTTCCCCCGCGTATCGAATTTGACTGGGTGTGGTGAAGGGGCTGTATCCACATTTAAGAGATGCGCTTAGGGGCACAAATATCATTAAAAAATTAATTTAAAAAAGACTAATTGAGCCCCAAATTTCGTTTTTCCTGATTTAAGTTTCTCGGGTCCTAAACATTAACTGTGCCGAATTTGATTCCGGTGGGTGAAACAGTCTATGATTCTATAGCGGACAAACAAACCCACAAGCTCTTTTATATATATATATATATATATATATATATATATATATATATATATATATATATATATATATATATATATATATATATATATATATATGTGTGTGTGTGTGTGTGTGTGTGTGTGTGTGTGATAATATTACTAACTACCTATAATCGCCCATTCTGTACTTCATCTCTGTCCTGGTAACCCGTTATTCTTGTCTTGGCGTAAACGCTTCGCCTTCCCACATACTAACTTCCTCCGTCAATTTTGGCAACCTCTCTGACCTAATTCTATTTTGGCGCTCTTTGCGAGAGACGCTGGACTGGCTCGACGCGAGTAAGATGTATTGCTTTACTGTTTAATCAATTAGTTTGTTTCTGAAGCTGAAATTATTTTCCGTCCACGATGTAAGATACCACTTCATAAGATGTCCATCCGGACATTTCATATATATATATATTTATTTATTTATTTTGGCATTGATTGCATATATTGGCCGTTGTATTTAATTTGAATGTACTCCGTAGCGAAGTGCCGGTTTTCAGCTAGTATATATATATAAAACAGTTCCGTAACTGACTGACTGACTGACATGTAACGCACAGACCAAACCGCTGGACCTAAAGGGCTGAAAATTTGCATGGTGATTCTTCTTATGGTGAAGGGGTGCACTAAGAAATATTTTTGAAAAATTCTGCTTAGATTTTTTAAAATTAAATTAAGCTCTTTTTGCAACATTATTTAAAGTTTGCATTTAAAATAAGAACATGAGGGTTATAAAATTTATATCAAGAGAAAGAATATAAAAATTCCTTTAAAACGAATCCTTTTTCTTATCTTTACCTCCATTTTCTGATTTTTGGTAAATTTTTAAAGATTAAGTCTTGGAATTTAGTTTATTAAATGCTGATCACGTAGTTTTTTTTTCTTTTTGTGATACTTCAAACTAATTTTGCGTCACGTGCATAACAAGGAAATCAATTGACAAAAAATAAATTAAAATACTGTAAAAGGTAGAATTTAACCACTAGAGTAATTGAGATGGATGTTTTTTAAGAATTTAATTTAAATTAGTATGTGTTATGGATATTAAACATGCAAATTAATTGCATAGATTAAATTTTGTATTTCACTTGAATATTTTCTTCAACATTATTTTGTGTATAAAAATATCCGTTACGATTTATATATATATATTATATTATATATATATATATATATATATATATATATATATATATATATATATTATATAATATACATATATAACATACATATATACATATACAACATATACAACACACACACACACACACACACACATACATACATACATATTTGTGACGTCGTTTTCTAGATACAAGGAAAGAACCTTTTCAATTAATATTTCATTTATTTTCGGTGATTAAATCAATATACATTTATGTAAGAAGAGACTTTATCTAATCGGCAGTATACATGATGGATCTAGAAAAGTGGTGCTAAAGTTTGTTTCTAAAAGTATTTCTATCGGGCTTTTGAAGAGCTCCGTAGAAGAATCCTATCAAGGATGCTATCTCTCAAAATATTGATCTTTACTGAGGAAATACGATAAAGAAACTTGTTTGTTGATGTTCTGCATCAAAGAAAAACATACATAAAGTGCGCATTTTTGAGAGTTTGATAGTAATACGGGTAGTAATATAATTAGCCGGATGTGTCTCTAAAAGGGAAACTTAAGCTTCTCCGTTTAGATCAAGAAACTTCTTGAATATATTCTCGAGTAATATATAAGATTTATCTATTAGAGCCAGATATCATTGAAGTAATATTTAAATAATTTAATATATGAATTTATAAGTGAAGAGTTTTATAATATGCATTAATTAAATACAGGGTGAGTCAAAAGTTCGTAAAAATCTTTAAAATTCATAAGAAAGGAAGGAATTGTGATAAAGAAGTGCGGTTTGCAAGAAAGGGCTCACAAGGAAGTTGGATTTCTTTTAGCATCATCAAAAAAAAGTCACCGGTAGATGATGCTGACGTGCAAGAGATTCTGCAGATTTATGCAAATCAATTTTGCGATAAATGACCGTGATAGACGAGGATTTCTCATTCGCTTTCAGAATGTTTTCATTAGATGATCGAGCGTTGTTGGTCAAGCTGTTATGTTGCCTTAGTTGTGTCGTACAATGTTCTGGGGGTCTTTTTGAACAATTTTTATAGCAAAAATAAAAGAGTGGAACGAACGTTGTCTTGTTCATTTTGTTTCGGGTCTTCAACGTCTTCTACGGGTGGCTTTTTAAAAAAAAATTTATTTTGCAGCTAAAAAAAAATTCCGACTTCCTTGTGAGCCCTTTTTTGTAAACCGCACTTTATCATTATTTCTTCCTTTTTTATGAATTTTTGAAGTTTTTATGAACTTTTGGCTCACCCTTAATAAGCATTGGTACAAACGTATATAGGTAATTATATTAATAAATATTATTAAGAAAATTACAACTTAGGTAAAAGTAAGTCTACCTTTAAAAATATAAAATTTCAAGCATCTTGAGGTTTCGAAATCAAACAATTTGGAACAACAATCAAACAATTTGGTCAAACAATATGGAACAGTCCTGGTCAAGAGGTATGAAATTTATATCTCAAGTGGAAAAACTACGTTTATGAAAAATATGAAAATAAGGTGCTTATAAATGGCCCTTGAAAAGTCATGATAGTTACTGCTACTTCTGAATAGATCTCTCAAAACTGCGGTGACTGGTAGTAACATCTTATAATATTCTTTTAAAATAATTCAAACAGCATAATTTCTACTAGCTTGATCAATTTTGATTTCGTTTTAATAGATCCACTGAAGTTAATGTGTCTCGCAGCAATTTAGCTATAACTCTTTAAAGATAATTATTTGAGAAGGCCATCGTATCATATACAATTTTGAAAATTAGAATAATATGCGATCAATTTAAAGAACTATTTGATATCATACTGTGTAATCAAAAGTTGTATTGTACATGTGAAATCCTTTTCGCATTGCATCCGGAGTGTTGCATTTCGTTACTACGTTGGCTTCGATATTGTTGGCATGACGTGTGATTGGTTTGACATATCACGTAGTCAGTCAATTTTAGCTCTGTGAATGGTTAAATTTTTTAACGTTCACGCTACGTAACGCCCCGGATTCAGTGGGAACGGGCCGTAGAACTGAGCAAATATACACTTCGGAGGAGAAAGCTCTATGATCAAGAATTTTTGTAAGAAAAGTATTCACGGGCTTATTTTGACAAAGGAAATACTTTCTTATTAAAGAATGCTGTAAAAATTAATAAATTTATTCTTTGTACAGGGATTTCTTTTTTTCCTTTTATTGAATGTATTGTAGAATGTTATGAATATTATGAGCGACCATGCATTAAAGTATTAATTTAAATATTTTCTAATTAATTGTGCTGTTAGTTCTTACGTCGATCTGTATCTTTATCAACTACTTCTAGAAGTTGATATGAATAAATATAGTATTTGAAATAACCTACTATAATTACCAATAATACTTAAATATCTAAAATTTTAAATATCTAACAATAGCTTTAATGCCTTAAGGGGTTCTGGAACACATTTAAAAACAATTATATTTATTGAGTTAAAATTTTGAATTTTATTGTGATGGCTAACCATATAATTTGTAAACAAACTCACATCCTAAAACTTCTCATAAAGTGATAAAACAATTTAAAATTTTCAATTTTTTGAAAAAAGTGGGGCAATTGAAAATCGTTATAACTGCAAAATATTACTTGTCGAATTTCAATTTTTTCATTTAATTAAACAGAAAAATAGAAGTTTTAATTTTAATTCAGAGTTTTTTAAAATATTAATTTTTTAAAAAATAAAAAATATTTAGAGAAAAAATTTAAAAAAAATTGATGTAAGATATTTTTAAAAAATCATATTTTCAAAAGTAAATATTTTTTCAAATTTGCTGAATCATAATTAAAGTGAAATAATTGAATAAGACATGGTCCAAGTTTGAACCATTTATCTTTAACCGTTCTTGAGTTATAACAAATTAAAGACGAGAAATGATGAAAAAAACCATCATGCAGAAAAACGCATTTACAGGTTTAAACAAAGATTAGCTGCTATTAGAATGTTGCAAAATAATAATAATAATATTAATATCTCCTGTTCTAATTAATATAGAAACATGATTTAAACGTCATTTTAAGTGGAAAGGAACACAGGTTTTTTTAATGCAAAATTTTTTTCGAAAATTTGAAGAATTTTGTGTCCTGGACTCCCTTAATACCACAATACCCTTAATATCATACATACATAATTATTATACCTAAATGAAAATAACAACTTACGTGAAAAAAATTCTACCTTTAAAAACATTAAGTGATCTAGGATCTTGTGGTTTCGATATCTTTGGGTGAAACATTTTGGAAGAGTCTTGGTCATGACGTATTAAATTTATATCTCAAGTGGGAAAGCTACGTTTTAGTAAAATAGGAAAGTTAAATAAGGAGGTTAGAAAGGGCTATTGAAAAGTTATGATAGTTAATGGTACTTCTTAATCGATCTGTCGAAATTGTAGTGACTGGTAGTAACATCGTATTGCTGACATGTAGAATTTTTAACAAAAAACTTATAAACTGAATAGAAAAGCATATTATTTGCACAAGTTTCAAAGAAAAACTCAAAAATAAATTTATAACTCGGAAACGTTGAGTATTCAGAGGCATAATATGCATTTCACAGAGCAAAAGGCATCTTGTTATTTTTTAAGAATGAATCTCGTTGGTGCGGTGATACATACCTTAAGCTGTCGAAAATGTCCAACTTTACGAGAAATTTGTATTTAAATAATGTGCCGATAGTCGTTCATATTATTAAATTGTAACTCTTAATAAAAAGCTCGATTGTTTTCACATCTATGAATTCCGAAAACTTAGTACTTTTATAAAAAAAATTATAGTATTATTAATTTGAGAATTTGATTAAAACCAAATATTTTTCTCATTTCATGGTAATAATATTTTAAATATCTTCCATATTTTTAAAACATATATACAAGTTTACATGTAATTTGATGCGATGTATGTCGGGAAAATGTATTTCAAGCTAATATTTAATAGATAAATTAACGTTATCCTTTTTGAAGAGGATCTATACGATACCGCACAAAAATAGATTTCGAAAATTGGGATCGAACGTGGGTCGTCCACCCTCGATTGTGTTCCACGTAATAATGCCAGTGTTGCGAGAATCTCACTTTTTAAAAATTCCTTTTCTAACATTTAGTTACCTTTATGAGGCTATAGGCATAGACTATTAGCCTTGTACATTTATTTTTATTTATTTATTTAATTTATTTATTTTTTAAAATTTATTTATTATTTTAATTTATCTATCCTATGATTCGGATTTTCTTTTCCACCATCAAAGTTATGTCAAATATTTTTCTAACTGTCTATAATAATCCTTTTAAAAATTAACCACGATACTGGTGCAGTTGAAATATTTAGGAGAAGCCGGGAACTTTAAAATTTCAGTTAAATGTATTTTCTGAACCTTTCGGTGATAAGACAGTCTTCAACAAAATTTTATTTCATTATTTAATACAAAAATTTGATTGCATTTTAGAGCTATTAACTGATTTTCATAATCATGAAAATTTGTTGTAGTTCATCAAGTGTTCATTTAATATTTAATGAATTTGGGAATATATTTCCCATTTATTCAAACTTACTCTAATATCAATAAGCTTCGAAAATTCTGTTTTCCCTATTTAACATTTTACAGAAATGGATTTTTCCTCCGCATTTCGTATTATAGTAATTCGTAAATACTTCTACAATGGATCTTCGGAAACGTATTCTGAAATCCCTTTGCAATTATTAAATCATATGCAGCCTAAAACCATTCCCAGGCTTAAACGGTAATATTCGAAACAGAATTGTGCTTATTTCAAATTATAAGCTGAGCATTTCATCCTTGAAATGTACGTAAGACTGCATCTGGAATTTAATATGGAGGAATGAAATTACACATTATACGTGTATCATTATGTATCTACAATGAAACGTCTCCTGGAGATTATTGAATATCAAAGCTGATGGTGTAATCAATAACACACCTTATTGATATTTGCGCAGTGAACAATAAATGATATTATCGATTACCTTTTCGGCATCGGGAAAGTAGAGCAACTTTTGATGTGTTAAGAAATAGCATTGTTTGGAATAAATCCTTTATAATTAACAGAAATATTGGTCACACAATTTTGTCACTAATATTTACTTTCGGTTACTTTTAGGGCATGCTTGTTTAAAAGTAGGAGTGCCTGTCAGTCAGTCGTATATCTAATGTGGCACTTAGTATAAAAATATTTTCATGGTTAAAATTTCCAAGAATTATAAGAAGTTTTATTTTCTTGATCTTAAAAACAGATAATAGCCCATACATTTTTATAAAACATACACACTAAACACGTCGTGAAAAAGAGAGAATGAACGAAATTTAAATATCTTCAGGTGAGGGGAAAGCAATAAATATGAGCTAATGATGTAAATAATTTATATTATTAACCGTTACAAAATTACTAACATAAGTTAAAAATCAAATAATAGTAAATTTTTATTATGAATTATCTTATAAATAGCTTTTTATGAATTAACAGCGTATCATAGGTGGCAAACTACTCTGAGTCTGCCCATTGTGACTTTTAAAAGTCAAAATAAGTGATGAACTTTTACTTGCTGAAAAGTATTGTGCGTAACCTGTTCCCCGTAAAAGTCACGAAGATAAAGATGCATTGGATGTGTTGAGGAACTCTGTTCCAGCAGTTAGGAAGCTATAGGAATCGGCTTTCTCACACAATTTTGTCCCGCTTGGCATTTCGAACTCAGCAATGCGAGAGGACTTAGCAGCCTAAGTGCAATGGTTCATACCAGCTGTCACGAATTCTTTTATCACTTATTTGACTACTTGAGAGATGTTTGGGGGTTGGCAGGAATCTGATTTTTGTTGGCTGCGAGATTCGACTTCCTGGAGATACATTTTCAGTCACTTAGTCTTCTGTGCACCCGGTCTTAGTCTTGTGTCAATTTCTCAGTTAAATTGTTTGCGTATCCAACTGAATGAATGCAGTCTGCAACTTTTTAGTTACGTGTACTTATCACTTGAAATACAATATACTCTATTACAACAGGTAAATATTGATTTACGACATCTTATCTGTGTTAATATTTACATAAAAGTTGAGGAGGACAATAAACGAAAACACACATTTTTTTATACCCCACAAAAATTTATTTAAATTGTCGTTTAGTTTTGGTCCATTAGTTCTATTTCATTTTACGGTTGGAGTGCATTATGTGTGATTGTATTTAGAGACATTCTCATATTGTTTGAAAATACACTCGTACTGTCTAGACCAGTGGTTCCCAACCTTTTTCAGCTGGCGACCCACCTTTCCTTATCGGAATACCTCCACGGTCCATCGGTCCTTGGTGGGGTAAAAAACCTTATTTGTATCGTATCCCTTCCTTATGTATATATAATTTACCATCAAATATTGCAAATATATATATATATATATATATATATATATATATGCTTTTTTGAAGGTACAGATTGATTATCGATAAACAATTTGTGTTCTGATATGAAAATGATTGACAAAATATAAGCACAGTTATTTATTTAACAATAGATATATGTTTGCAATATATGCAACAAGTGGTTTCATATTCACTAACAAGTGTTCCTAGGTGAAGATAAAAACTACAATTATAAAAGTACACAATCATACAGCTTTGATATAATTGCAGTTAGTCGATGGTTTCTGATAGTTTTAGGATCGAGTCGCGACTCACCTGTCACCCTTCAGCGACTCACTAGTGGGTCGCGACCAACAGGTTGGGAACCGCTGGTCTAGACAATAATCACAAATTCTTGACAATAGGGATGATTATAATGCACGATCGTCTCAGGAGACATTTACACCTATAAGTATGTGTTTGGGGCTCGAGGTAGTCTTGTGGTAGTATGCCAGCTTTTGGTGCTGAGGATACTCTGATCGAATCCAGACACGAGCCGTTAAATACCTCTGTGTCTAGGCTGGATATGGGCGCGTTAAATCCATAGACCGGAAACTCCCTATATGAGGTTAGAGAGGATGGGAGAGGGTTCGATCCCAGCATATGTCGCCAACGGGGTTGCTCGGTCAAAATTGCGGTGCCAGTTAGCTAAGACTGACTCCGACCCTTGTGGTGCTATATAAACCGGAGCCGCACACTAGAACCCGACGCCAATATGGATCTGGTCTGAAACTTCCGGCCAGGGGGCATTAGAAACAGCAACAACAGTACGTGTTTTTGTTTATATTATGCTGCTTGAACAACCAAAATTCCTTTTGAACGATGAAAGAAAAGAGATATTTATGAAATTTGCCTAAGTATTATTTATGGCTATGATAATAAGCATTTTTAATGAAATATCCCCATTTATGTATGAAATATTTTTAAGCAATTGTTCCTCTATTCAAAAGCAGATATAACAGTTTTGCGCGAAATTTATGTAGACTTACTGACATAGTAAATGTATTACAAAATTATCTAGGAAATCCTTTTTTTTTTAGTTCACCAAAAACAAAAGGTCAAAAAAAGTTAACTAACTAAAGTTAAATCTTAATTATTTAATTTCCGGAGAGCAAATGTTTTTTAAAAAAAGCTAGGTGATTAACACTCTGAGAAAAATGTCATTATCTTGTTAATTTTAATTCTGTGTCTGAAAGAATGAAATATGTCTACTCGTTCGTTATGTTTTGCGCGAGAGATAAGGGGTGATGAATGTTTTCTGATCATAAATCACTAAGTTCGTTATCTTATCGAACTCTTTTGTATGATTTATCTGTCTTTGATATCCTAAACAAAAGTTATCCCCATTCTTCCCGGAACTTTTTGATCTATATTCTAGGTACTGATAGGAAATATGTGCAAGTGAAAATAAACATTTTAATAATTCTAGGATGAAAAAATAAACAATGTAAAGATATGTATGTGCTCGTGATATATTTCGATTATTGTTATTTTAGGTATTGAAGTAGGGTTAAGAGATTTATTTTATTCCGAAATTTTAATTTTTACATTAGCAGTATAGTTTGAGAGGTTAAGGATCAAAACTAGCAATCTCCATTTTTTTTTTCAAAATTGTGTGAAGAATAATTTTTTGTAGTATATGGGATGTAACATTAAGTAACTTTAATTTTTTTAGACTTAACAGATACAAGGATGAAATTCTTATAGCCCTTCAAAGTTGTAACCAGCATTGTTTAGCACCCTTTGCTAACGTCCTGGAAGCTCTAAGATGCCATTGGCAGCACTTGATATGCTGATCCTTCGAATGGTACGGTCTACAGTCTGCAGAATCTCTGGTGGAATCCACGGATTGGTTCTTTCATCTTGGGGATGAGATCAAAGTCATAGAGACTTAAATCTGGGGAATATGGGGGACTGTAGAGCACTTCGAAGCCCCAGTGAGGAAACACGTTAGCCACAGTGTGCGCTCAAGAATTTTCCTTCCATCAGTACGATGCAATAATTTATTTCACCCAGTAGACCGGTAACTAAAACACGGCTATGTTCATCCTGTCACCGTGCAGGCGTGTGATGTTTGAATGGAGAGCTTATTCGCCCTGAGGTAAGGCAGGTATGTGACGTACGAGTGGTATAAGCTGCTTTCATGGGTTCTGCTGCGTGGGGGGGGAGTCCTACAACAGTGTTGCCACTATTAAAGTTCCATCCCTCGAATTTCTTTCAGTTAAAAACGAATATTTATAGAAAATGGCCTACCAATAAAAATAATGTGGGTACCGAGTGGTAGCGTGTCGGCTTTCAGTGCTGAGGGTGTCCGATCCAATCACTACAAGTGCTATTAAATATATCCGTGTTTAGGCCTGATATGGGCACGTTAAATCCGTATACTGGAGAGTCCGTCTATGAGATCAGAGAGGGTGAGAGAGGGTACGATACCCCCAGATGCCGCCACGTGGTGGTGCTTGGTCAAAAGTGAAGTGACACCTGGCTATATCGGACTCTGAGACATGTAGTGTCGTTATAAACCGGAGCCGCACCCTTAACCCGCTACCCTATATGGACTTGGTCTAGAATACTTCCGGTCCGCTAACATTAGAGACAAGAACAACAACAAAATAATGTGGAAATTTCCCTAAACATAATTTCAAATGTATATCTTCAATAATGCATGATCAAGTTTTTGCCCTTTACGGAAAAAAAAGGATCTGTTGTTGGAAATAGTTACTTTTAATCCTACACTAACATTTGTTATAAAGTTTTTGCCCCCTCATCGAAAGCAAAAAGTTGTAACTAACCCTTTGTTAAATAACTTGTTGTTTAGTGAATAAAATTAATATTACTTTAAAGGGGAATTTTTTTCTTTCTATCAGGAATTCCAGATCCCGCTAAAAAACTTTCAAATATGTCTAACTGACGCATATAACCTGAAATAGTATAAAATATAAGTAAACACTGAAATATACAGCGTATATAAAGTGGAAATTGCATATTTACTGTGTAGTTTCATTTATCAGAATCGGAAGACAGAGGAGTCGGCAGATTGAAAGCTTGTGGTGAGCTGATGACGATAGTTATTAGGCTAAGACGTCGGCGATATAGTTGACAGGGGTGTAAGGGAGAGATAGGATTGCTGTCTATTAGGGCTTTCTCCTTGACAAAATGCATCAAAGCATAGCAGTCATTAATGTCTGTATTTATATATTTTCAAGGCTGATCTTAAATTTTCCCCTTTTGACATTTTTTTTTCCTTTTGTGAGGGAGAAAATTCTTTATGTATAGCTTTCGGTGTAGAAAAAAAGGTACTATCGGAATTTCTCCGTATAAACGAAATAATATGAAGAAAAGAAAATAGAAAAACAAAGGATATGTGTTATATAAATCATTTATATAAAACCTTAATTTGAAAGCTACTCCATGTGGTCTACATTTTATTTTTTCTGTGTTTTTGAGGAAGAATATTCATTGCGGATAACTTTCTGTGATGGAAAATTGGCACTATTGGAAGTCCTCCGTAAAACGAAACGATATGAAGGAAACAACCACTAAAAAGGATGTCTGTATATAAATATACCGGGTGTGTTCCCTCCGGGGTTTGGAAGGCTTATAAAAAAATATTACCAATACTGCAACAATGTTGACTTTACTCGTAAAACAAACATTTAAAGTTTTGTTTCACAAATGTGTTAGTAGATGGCGGCATTAGGTCTGATAGCAGTAGCAAATAACGGAAACACAGACTTTTGAAAATTTTGCGCAAAGACAATGGCGTTTATAGGTTCACAGAAAGCTTACTGTGTGTTAGAATTTGCGAAAAGTTAATCTGTTGGGACAGTTCAAAGACAATTTCGCACAAAATACGGATTTCAACCACCAAAGGATAAAACAATTCATGCGTGGTTTCGGAAATTTCAGGAAAGTGGTTGCTTATGTGATGTTTTCCAGAAGAAACCATCACAGAAGCAACCACTGGTCGTCCAGGCCCTTCGGCGGAAAAGGTTACTTGTGTACGAGATGCGTTTGTGCGAAGCCCGAGAAAGTCAATTCGTCAAGCGTGTGCGGAATTACAGATCCCCAGAAAAAGCGAGTGAAACAAGAATAACACTTTAGACTTGATATCTGGCACATCACGAAAGGTTCACATATTGAACATTTGTGAAACAAAGCTTGTAATGTTTCTTTCTCCAGTAAAGTCAACTTTGTTGCTGTATTGGTAATATGTTTTTTTTCTTATAATGCTTTTAATCCCCGGAGGGAATTGTGACACACCCGGTATTTATATAAATAAAGCTTAATTTCAAAACTACTCCAAGTGGTCTACTTTGTATTTTTTTGTATTTTTGAGGGAGAAAATTTCATTACGGATTTCATTCGCGGCAGGAAAATTGGTACTACTGGAAGTCCTCCGTAAAATGAAACGATATGAAGTCAACAACAACAAAAAGGATGTATTTGTATAAATCTATTTATATAAATTAAACTTAATTTGAAAACTACTCCATGAGGTCTACTTTGTGTTTTTTGTGTTTATGAGGGAGAAAATTCTTTACGGATTTCTTTCAGTGCAAGGAAATTGGTACTACTGGACGAAACGATATGAAGTACGTTCATTCAATTCAAACGAAACGATATGAAGTAAAAAAAAGGATGTCTGTATATAAATCTATTTATTTAAATTATATTTAATTTGATAGCTACTCCATGTGGTCTACTTTGGAGATTTTGTGCTTTCGAGCGAGAAAATTCTTTCTTGAAGGGACATACGTACAAATAGTAGTCCTCCGCATAAAGGAAATGCTATGAAAGAAAACAAAAGAGAAAAACAAAGGATACATGTATATAAATTTATTTATATAAATTTAATCGAAAGATACTCTATGTGGTCTACTTTGTAATTTTTTAGTTGTGAGGAAGAAAATTCTTTACGGGTTTATCTCGGGGAAAGAAAATAGGTAGTAGTGGAAGTCCACCGTAAAAACTAAACGATATGACGGAAAGGTAAAAAAACAAAGGGTAACTGTATATAAATGTATTTATGCAAATTAAGTTTAATTTAAAAATTATTCAAAATGTCCTGCATTGTATTTAACGGTATTCGCCTACACGAGCATATAACCTGAAAGATTTCGATTAAAGCAACTAACTATTTATAATTGCAATATGTTTTATAGAGATTTGTCCAGTGAATTCCCAATTTTTTAAAATAGTCAAGCTTTTCCCCATGGTACATTAGGAGGGAATAAAACAAATTCAAACAGTATTTCAAACAGTAAAAGTTTTAAAAGTGTTCGGCGTATGTGAAGTCAGAAAGAGCAATAGACTCTTGCAAATTTCCGATGCATATGTATATCGATAGTTACACGCGTACTGCCGATGTGTATGATTCACGTGATTGGTAGCCTTCAGTTAAGTCTGAAAAAATTTAAACGATATGTTTTTCCTATCGCAGGTATAATACTGTAGCGAACTAGGAGAGGAAAAGTCCGATGGTTTTGAATACTCTTGAAACATATAGAGACCGTTAGTCTCAAGAAAGTGTCGGAAGACGGGTATTTCCCTGAAGGCATTCGTAATCGGTCCTTGCATTATAGTCCAAGACTATTCAACCATACACGTGTCAAATTAATCCACAAAAGGCTGACAATCATGCATACGTTGCGGTGGGGATTAAACAATTCATATAAATATAAATCCTATCGATCTCTAGCATTTTGATGGTAGAATTTCCGATTAAGAAATCGTTATTTAACGAGTTCTTTGTAAAGTGATGTTTTAAAAAAAATCGTGGGAAATAGTGTATAAGGTTTTGTCCATTACTTGAGTCGATTGTTACTTGAATATTTTGGATGGAGACGATATAGACTTGTGATCAATATTACAATCAAATAACTATAAAATAGAAAATTAAATGTAATAGAAATTACAATATTGTGAATACTTCTAGAAAATTCACCTGTAATTGAAGTAGATGGTTTTGCATACTTCAAACATGACTAGTGGCTGACACTACGCGGACAGTACAACTTTAAAATGGTCCAAAAATCGATTTTTTGTTTCGTATATTAATTGAAACCGGGATTTATTGTGAACAGTTTGGTACCACTCTTTTTGTGATACGACAATTAAATTATAAGTTTATTAAAATAATTGCGAATATCCAAAGTGTGTTTATTATGCAAAATTTTAACTTTATATGTATTCATCTCAAAATATGATTTTCTGATTTTGCGCACATGATATGTCAAAAACTATTCAGAATAAATGCTTGAGATTTTCTACGCACGTTAACCTTTTGGTAACCTTTTACATAAAATGAACTAAAAGTGTAGAATTATCTTGAGAAATAAAAGTTTTACGATAGGTTCTATAAAAAAATATTGTAAAATTTTTTAAAAACTAATTGTTAATTATAAATATTAAAAATGATAGTAATTAAAATAGTTTAGTTCAATATGTTAAGCTAGTAAATGTTTTCTTTAAAATAAAGTGTGTTTCATGCTAATAAATTAAAATAAATATCAGTTACCATGCTCATGGTGACAAATGGTAATTCTTAAAATAGGAAAAACATATGTTACTTAATAAATTTTCCTAATTAAATTAAATAATTAGTTGGCGCTAGAAATGTAATCGCCAAGTTGCCAATACCCACGTGATCAATCTGTCAACGCCGCCTAACGACTGAAACGATATGGTCTGTTATAGTCTTTGTTATGTATCGGTCCGTGTTGCCTGGATGTAGTTTTTGTTCTAATGTGTGTTAATAAATATGTGTAATACTACAATTATATTTTATTACCGCATCACACATCAACATAATTTACATTAATATATTTTGTTACAACAAGTTATGTTTCGATTTAACAATCTAGAAATTTTCAATCAATTTGCTTCCTTGGTTAATTTGTTAAAAATTATGAAAACTTAGTGAATTTTTCAACATTTTTCGCAAGTCAAAGGTGTATTATCCTCCTGGAGTGTCGAAATCGGAATATCTTTTTGAATGCACTTTTGATCGGTCCTTGTCATACAGTCAGGAAGCTATTGACTGGATAAGTATATGAATAATAAATTCATAATTATGGAAACGACCGCTAGTTTTGTGATTCCCCAAACTTATCCATTTTAATCTTTGAAAAGTTTCTCTAAAACATGATGCTGAAGTTTGCATATTTATGATCTCTGTAGGAAAAATAATATTAGAAACAATTTTTTCATTTCCTCTACGTCTTCAAATACTAGTTTTATAAAATGTAATAGAAGGTTTTGAGAAACCTTTAGGATTAATGAACGAATGAAAAACGATATGAATTATACGAATGAAAAACTTCATACAAAAATTTCAGCTGAATGAGAAAAAGCAAAAGTTATAAACCAGCATCGGACATTACATTTAGTTTGACAGTTATTTATTCACTTTGTGGTGCAAAGTAGGTCAGTAGTTTTCGTGAAAGAAATTGTTAGACAGGTAGAACTAAACATTATCATTACATATGTATATAATAGTTAGATGTTTTGGTATAGACTGGGTTTGATCCCATTATTCTAGGAATCCCGTCGCGAAGCGAGGTAGCCTAAGATCAGTTCTCAGTCATGGAAGACAGTCGTCAAGGGGCTATCAATGAAAATTACGAACCTTAATGTTTCTGAGAATTCAGCGATTCAAATTTTGCTGTGTATAACGTTGCTGTATTGTGCAGTTACCGTGTGGTATATTTGTAAAGTAGCGTTGTTAAAAGTACGTAATTGCTATCGATTTGATACTATGAATAAATTCCTACTTTCGTTAGATTAAGTTTGTAAGTATCTTGTAGTTTTATTGCTAAGTGATATTGTTTATTTTTGAAATAATATATATTCATCTTTGCTTGGTACTGGGTTGTAATACTGGTATGCAGAGTCATACGGTATCATGTGGTATCTTTATAAAGTAGCGTTTTTAAAAATATATGATTGCTATCGATTTTATACTATCAATAAAAACCTACTTTCGTTAGATTAAGTTTCTAAGTATCTTAAAATTTTATTGCTAAGTGATGGCCTTTATTTTTTAAATACTTTGTGTTCATCTTTTTTTTGTAATTATTGTTTGATGAATTTTTCTTGGCGTTGGGTTGTAATACTGGCATGCATAGTCACTTCTTGCTATACGATGTTTGTTAATATGTGTTCCTTCATCCAAGGGGTAGTAATACAATGCCTAAACGCCCATCATGCTGAAAAGTTCTATTACGTAAGGCGCTACTATACGTGCTGAACTTTTCCCTTGCCCAGCATAAATTTTAAATAAGTTACAAGCAAAGCTGTAGGGAGTAAGCTGTTTCAAGTATCTCCCCCAATCACACTCAGTGTTGCCAACCTCTACGACTCGCGCCCCCCTAGCGCCATCTCGAAATCCCCCTGTTCCCCCCTATCACAAATTTTAGATACCCCTAGACTTTCCTAAAAAATAATTCTGGTTCCAAATAGGCATCCTGATTGAGAGATAAATTGAAATAAATAGAAAATACACACTTAACCTCTTGAGTCCCACGGTACCCAATTGGGTACCTTTTTTAAAACATTCCCAGAAACATTAATTACATTTATCATCATCGAAACCGACGGTACCCAACTAGGTAAAGTCTATTTCAAGCGATTCCTGATAGATGGTGCTACCAGTTCCAGATCCGAAGTCAGGTTCTTCAGTTAAAGTAGCGGGAAATCTGAAAATGGCTTCTAGACGTACTAGAGGTAAGAAAACTATTTATTTTTATTCTTTAAAAGTTTTCTTTTACATTTTGTGTTATATTTATTTAAAGTTTAGACTATAGTGACTATATAAACATGAATTAATACACATTATTTATATTTATTTGTGTTATTAACGATGTTCAAAAAGAAGATACCCAATTGGGGACCTCGGGTCTCGAATGCTAAAAAAAAATTTATTTTATTTTTTTAGTTCGTTATCTGACAGAAGAGGAAATTCAAGCTCTTCTTGCGAAAATTGTTAGAGAACTATCAGATACTGATGACCCTGATTTGCTTGAGAATTTCGAACCTGAAAGTGAAGACTGTGCACAATGGAGAAAAAATAATTACTCCTGCAAAGGTACTACCTGCTGCTCCAAACCAGAAAGGAAAAATAGAAAAAGATCTGCCTCGGAAAAAGTGTTTGTCCACTGATGAGCAAATGATCCCATTTTCTGGTCGTTGTGCAATGAGACAATATGTCCCATCAAAGCCTAACCCTATAGGATTGAAAAATTTTGTACTCACTACACAGGATAGGTTAGTTTTGGATTTTGTTATCTATGCGGGCGCAGATACAGTGCCAACAGAAGAAAAGACATCTTATGGTTTAAGAGGAGCTATAGTAAAGCATTTACTTAGTACAGTGCCAGAGACATCAATTTTTCATCTTTTAAAGACAGGTTTTTCACAGGTATACCAATTGTTGATTACCTTAGTGCCAGAATTTTTTTTTTGACTGGTACCGTAATGAGCAAACGAACTGATGGTACTGCAGCTAATTTTCCACAAAATCGAGATATGGAAAGAAGCTGTTTTAAATTCCGAACTCTTGAAGTTGGAAACGCCTGTTAAGTCAAATGGAAGGACAATACTAAGTCGGTATTGATGTTGTCCAGTGCATTTTGCATCAACCCAGAAGGAACTTGCAAGAGATGGAGCAAGGAAGCAAATAGGAGGGTAGATTTCAAGCAACCTGCTGATGTGAAAGCATATAATATTATATGGGTGGAGGAGATCAAATGGATAGATTTATTTCATACTATCGCATTTCAACACGCACCAAAATATGACCAATGCGTATTTTTGCACATTTCCTTGACATGGCAACGTGTAATGCATACTATACACACGCCATTGGAAACAAAGTCAGGTGCTGAGAAAAGACTACCTACAATTGATACAATTCAAACTTGTAATTGCAGAAAGTTTAAGTCTTAAAGAAACCTCAAAATTATTAGAAGAAGGCAGTTCAGCGAAAAATATGTCCAAAAAGTGATTCCCATACCAGGCAATCATATGAGGTACGACAAAATGGGGCATTTCCCAGTGCAGTACAAATTGCAAAAACAGAAGAAATGCCGCAATTCAGGCTGTAAAGGAAAATCCAGATTAAGATGCATTAAATGTAATCTATTTTTGAACTTGCAAAACAGAAACCGTTTCCTAGAATTCCATTAGAAGTAACTGATTTTTGTCTGTATTGAAACCCAAGGTACCCATTTGGGTACCACTTAATTAACATAATTAAAAATATTGAATTGAAATTTTTTGTTCATATTTGTTTCAATTAATGCTATTTATGCTAAAGTTAAAAATTGTGAATAAAGTGCATTATTTTAGGCTCGGGTCTCTAGAGGATAATGAAATGGAGGTTTATTTACATTTGACATATGTATTGAACTTATAATCTAATAAGAAAAACGCGTCTCGATTGCACAAAATATTAAAAAATTTGCCCCCCACAAAAAAAACCCTAAAACAATGTGGCCCCTAAAAACACCCCTTTTCGTCTAACTTACCCCCAAATTTAGGGGTAAAACCCCCAAGTTTGCAACACTGATCACACCAGACTGCCAGATTTGCTTGCCGGATCTATTTGTTTTTAATAATAATTAGGACTGTATCGAATTTCAATCGCTTTGAGCTTGTAGTGGTGAGTAGTAAGGCTTGTACGTAAATAATATTTGTTGCGTGAAAATACTACACACTACATTTTAAAAATTACGAACTTATTTATTTGACTGAGTTATCAGAATAAGAACACAGTCATCCATGACAACGCTTGTGTAAAAAAAATTAACTGATGAACCCACAGTACGAAAAATAGAAAATAATAAAAATACACGTGAAACTTGTGTTACAAGGAGAACCACTAGTGGACTGGGGTCATCTGTTAATTTTTTTTTACACAAGCGTTGTCATGGATGACTGTGTTCTTTTTCTGATAACTCAGCTAAATAAATGAGTTTGCAATTTTTAAAATGTAGTGTGTGGTATTTTCACGCAACAAATATTATTTACGCACAAGTCTTACTACTCACCACTACTTAAATCGTGACCCGGACGTGATCTGGTCGCCACAAGCTAGAATCTCTCGGTCGGATGGCTTTCAGTGTTCTCCGGACTGTTAGCATGTAGGGAATATAGCAGAAGGAAATAAATTGTCATATTAAAAATAATAAATAAATAAAAAACTTTGTTCATGCAAGCATCCTGAGTCCCTGACCTAAAACAGAAAGTAAGGAATACGGGAGGATTGGCAATATCACATTTCCTCTCATGACTGACGTAGTTCATCTTGATTAATATAATTTTCAAGGTGAGGAGACCTGGTTTCAGTGTAATAGGTGTTCCACATTGACGATAGTTAAAAATGGAAGTATATTTTTAATAAGCATTTGTTAAACACAATGTAACTTTTTCGTATAAAGTCAAATTTATAGAAATGGTATATGAAATAAAATAGCTATAATGACGTTTTATAAATACAAAATCTTTATTTCTGTTATCTAAAGAGTAAGAAAGTTCTGTAGTCTTTTTGATGAAACAAGTTTCTTGTCAGATATCTGTGAAATGATAATCGGTATATCTTTCCGTTCTATGCATAATGCATGCTATAGTAAAACATTTGAAACGAAAAACTGAGAGATTAGATTTTGTTTCTTCCAAATCAGTAACATTAAAGTTTACATGGGATTAGTAGATATAATTACTTAATTATTGGCAAAACTAACCGACATGAGTTTGCGCAGTGATATCTAAATGATTCTTTACCTTTGTGATTAAAACTACAATCGTACATGGAAGATTGCTTTTGACTAGTTGATTTTTATGCTATTCAAAATATCTGAAATCACAGTCAGGAGGATAAAAAATTAGTTTGAGGTATGAAAATGTGTCTTTTGATGAAACAAGTTCTTCTCAGATATCTGAGAAAAGATAATCGGTATATTTTTGCGTTCTGTGCATAATGCATAAGAGAACAAAACATTTGAAACGAAAAAGCTGAGAGAGTAGATTTTTTTCTGCCAAATCAGGAACATTAAAGTTTACACAGGATTAGTAGATATAATTACTTAAATATTGGGACAAATCACTGACATGAGTTTTCGCAGTGATATCTAAATTATTCTTGCATTTGCGATTAAAACTAGAATCATACAGGGGAGACTATTTTGACTAGTTGCATTTTCTGATATTGAAAATCTCTGCAATCACAGTCAGGAGTGTAAAAAATAATTCGAGGTATGAAAAATGTGTCTAACAAGCGATTACATAGCTAGAAAATTTTTCCATAGAGGGAGCACAGATTCTTTTTTGTTCAATACATTGTGAGATGTTATAAAACATCGAAATTCCGATTGTCTCTGCAAATGTTTTTGATACAACGAGGATATCTCAGCATTATTAAACACAATATGGTCTGATGGCAGATAAAATTAGAAAATACTCAGAAGTTTATATTCCATTTCTCTCTGCACCTTCTTTCTTTTTCCCCATTTAATCTGTCTGCTTTTATAATATATGAAAGAAAAATGTTGAGAGAGAATAAACACATTCCAGAAAATATTCTTTATCTGTATTCAAAAGTCTAGAAACGATTTCATTACATGTTTTTTAATTCCCATTTTTGAAGTTCTTTGAAATAATTCTGCTTAACGGGCGTCATAAACAAACACAGAACACTTTAAAAATTTCTTGTTTAAACAAGAACCTCCAGAAAGACTTTTTTTCCCCTCGTTTATGTGTTTTAGATATGGAAACTTATGAAAGTTTATTTTTGTCTGTCTTTTTTTATTTAATACAAAGCTGTTTAAGAACACCTTTGAAGTAAGAATTTCTTTCCTTTATTTAATAAAAGGTAAATAATATATTTTCTTTTATTGATATAAGGGTTTATTACTGAATTTTTTTGAAGTCTGTTTCATAAGATTCTTCAGCAATTATAATATAACACCCGTAATTTGTGCTGATGTTGAAAAGAAATACTGGAATTGATGCAACTCATAACTTTTATTCTGAGGGCAAAAATTGAATTTTAAGTAACCTACTAATAATTAATGCATTTTTACATTTTTTATGTTATATATTATATTTACTCTGAAATGAAATAAATTTAAATGCTATTCAATTAGCCATGCTTCATTAAAGGTACACGTAAAAGTGTTTAATTAATGAAAGGTGATTAGGTGTCTCAAAATGCTTAAGAGATGTTATATTTCTAATTTATGCTTGAGAAGTGTTATATTTCTAAAATATATATTTGTTTTCATATAAAGTTAAATATATCCGTGCGAAGATGATAATCCCATCAAGGTTTTTTTATTCTTATGTTTGACATATGTAAAGTTTTTAAAATATTTCCTGTGTAAAATATTTTGGTATTTCTTAGTAGTTATCCCTTATATCGTGGTATTATTTTTTGTACATAAATTCTGAAAAAGAGGGAGGGAGAGCTAATATGAATTCTAAATTAATTCTAGAGGTTTTTCCCATAGTTAAACATTAATAATGATAATTAGTAGGAGATGAAATTTCACTCATGATGAAAAAAATTTGATTATAAGTCTTGATATCTGATTATGGTATTTATTGAACTTTAGAAACTCAGCTCCAGCTACCATAAATACATAGTTTAATAATCAATAAAAATATTATAGTACATCAACCCATAAAGATAAATAGGTTATATATTTCAGTAGGTGTCATTATGTTAGAGTTTCCTCAGAAAATTTTTTGATTATAGGAAATCTGAACCCCTGGTTTTTTTCGGTCAGAATTGCGGTGGCACAAGTGGCTATGTTTTTTCACTTATACTGTTCACCCATTATAAGAGACCAACGAATCTTAAAGACGAAATCCAAAAGGTGCCTGGCACATTAGAACAAATCATTAAATTTACTTACATTAGTGTAAAATTCCCATTAACTTTTGTAATACATATGTCAGTCATCACTATACAGATTGAATTTAATACATCTATGGTGCCCGGTATAAAGGGTTTAAGTCAAAAAAAGTGATTTTTAGATGTTTTTTAGTATTGATAAAAAAAAAAACTTTTGACTTTTATAAAAGGCTTAAGTTTATGAATTTTGTATACAAAAGTAGATTTCTTAATATAAAAGACTCAAGTCGAAATTATTGTTCAGCATTGGTATAAAAGCCAATAACTTAGTATATTTAAAGCACTGTTTTTGAATTAAGCCCTTTATTCCGGCACCACAGATATAATTTAAAATTCTTCCACAGCATCGCAGATATTTAATCCAAATCTTTGAGAGAAAAATTGCGGCAAAATGTTTTAACCTTCCAATTACTTCAAATTTTCAAATATACTTTCAATCAGTTGATTCATATTTCAGCAAATATAAAAACAGATACATTTTTTATTGTTTATTGTTAATAAATTTTGCAACAATAATTTAAGAAATAAGTACTTCCAGTTGAAAACTTTTCTGTATTTGTCACTCTAATTTATCACTTCTGTATTTATCACTGTATTTATCACTATCAAAACTGGGTTAAAAAAACAGTAAACTGTTTTTTTAAACAGTTTTAATATGATGCTTGTTCAGTTAATGCTGCTATATTCCATGTCAATATGTTGCATTATTCATAGACTTTTCATGAATTGCATAACATTATGCCTTCGCTTCTACGGTGGTTGACTTGGCTGGCTTTGAACAACTCAGAGCTGGACTCTTTATTCCTTTACATAATTTGAAGGATTTTCCTGCTCAAGATATGTTTATATTCCTCTTTTTGTCCATTAAGTCCGGACACTTCCATTTCAGATTCAACCTTTTTTTTTATAAATATACAGTGTGCAGCAGAATGGACTCCCACATTTATGAAGGTCACTTCTAAGGTACTGATGGCGGGAAAATCGGTGAGGAAAGTGGCAACAGTTAGGGCGAATTTTCTAGTTGTCAGTAAACATGATGAGATGGTGCGGTGGACATCGCGGTTTCTTTATCAAGGCGTTCTTTAACCCTTCAGCAAGCGCGCCAATTTTTGGAACACCAGCACGCACGCGTGGCACAAAGTGCAACGTCACTTTCAACCTTGATTATTCCTTTCGTAATAAACTTTTTTTTACAAATTGAAAATAATAATTCTGCTTTGTATGACAAGGTATAAAATGTTGATAATATTGAGATATATTTATAAAACATTAAAGGCCAAAGAATGCAGATACAATCGCCTTTTTTCAAAACTGTCCAGTTTATTGGGTCGAAGAACAACTTTTAAATTGATTCCTAAAACCTAAATTAACCTGCGAATTTCCAAAAACCTAAAAAACAATCAGATTGTCCATCATCGTGATATGCGGGATACCATTTAATAGCTGCACATTGGATCGACAACATTAACTCCTGCTTTTGTCGTATTGTAATCCAGTATAATCGCTGGTTTACCACTGTTAAATCACGACTAACAATGAATAGACAGGAATACATGGGTCAGAAAATCAAACCTGCATTAAAAAGGGTGTAGCTATAAATAGAAACTGCTTAGAACATTCAAACCTTACATCTAAAATCAAATAAATGAAAATTACGAAAATGTTGCACTTTGTACACGGGCGTGCCCTCTGAAGGATTTAAAACAGTGACACTGCAACCGCGACTATAAGGGCATTTAGGACGCGCTTCGTGCTCTATGCCGTCCCTGATCGAAAACATTCCCGCGATGGGTTTCAAGCGTGAGTGCAAGTGGGTCTGCGTTACCAAGGGAACCAAGTGGTCATCCTCGGAACGTTAAAACGCCTGAAATTGTGCAACGAGTCCGAGAGACCTCTACTCGTAAGGAAGTTGCCGGCATTCCCCCAGAGATGATACCAAAGTGATGGAAAACTTTAGTAAATCGTCTTCAGCAGTGTATCGCAAATAACGAGCATCCTCTGAGTGATTTTATTTACAAGACCCAGTGGCAAAAAAATCTATATTGTTAGTACTCTTAGAAAATATAAAGCTTTTTTCTCTGTAAATTGTTTCGTTCTTTTTCTATTACCCTTTGAAATGTGAGAGTCCATTCTGATACACCCTGTATGTATATTTTTATCAATATATTGTTTTTACATATGGCTTTATTCCGGATATTAACGCATACACATCAGGCAGCCCACAAAATTGCAAAGGATCAGGAAACAAAACAAAAAAAACAGCAATATAAACTAGAAACCAAAACAACTAGAATAATTACAAGATAAAATGAACTTTTTGTATACCATGTTTTTTAATTTTCTGTTAAATCATATAAACTTGACAATTCTATGTATTAATATATACTTTTAAAAAAATTTTGATGAATTATCCCATCAACTTGAAAGAAAAGGAAGTTAATTGGAAATTTACTTGCATTTAACTTTTTGTTCCCGTTCCGGCCTATAGATAGCAGCACCAGTCTACAAAACAAAATTAACTGAAAATAATTGAAAGTTAATTCAAATCTGCTTAAAGATGGCTAAAATTATCCAAAAATGCCTTGTCATCGTGTTCTGGGCTATTCGAAAAGTTTCAAATGTCTAGCTAGTCGAGATGTTAGTTAAATATTGATTGCAAGATTTGTACTAGACAAACACACACACACACACAAACAAGAAAGCGAGTTAATAAAAACATTGAAAAAATATGCACGATCAAAGAGCTCAATCACAAAGACAGTTCATACTGGTCCATGCATCCCAATACAATGTACTGATGTCTCCGCTTCTCGGGGAGATTCTGTCAAGTCTATGGCAAGTTAGGAGGTGATGCGAACCCATAACGCCTGCCCTGCAGATCGGGGAAACGTTGGAAGGAAAGATACCCATGTTGAACAGATGTTTTGCCAAGTAGTTGTGTCCAGTCTGTAGCCTCAAATTTGCTGCTGCTTCCTTGCGGGATTTGTGGCCATGCGATCTTCAATAGTCTTGAATGTTCTCCCATGGTTAACTTTACAATTTGTCCACCATATCGGAGTTCCTGACCTCTCTAATTGTTTCAAAAACATGTCTTTTGGGTGTTTTTTAATCAATATAAAATAAATAGCAAGGATGAAAAAGTGTAACACACTAATACATGTATTCGACTTTTTATAAAGTTTTTAGTAAAAATTTTGTAACACATATTTAGCAAGCTTTTATAGCAGCATTTAACTGAGGAAAACAATTAACTCTCCTTTTTTTTATAAAGCTTTAATTTTACGAAACAAGTATTAACTTTTAGTGAAAGGAAATACTGGGAAAAAAAGCTCACATCGTATAACGGATGAATTTTGAACTAAGGAAAAAAAATTCCCTGTTTCCGAGACTCAGGAAAAATCACGTGCGATAAATGTAAGGGAGTTTCAGTCATATTTCTTTGAATACCTACATTAGGCATAAATGCCTACATTGAAGTCGACAAGATGGAAAATTTACGAGCTTTCTTCCCTATTCCTGCACAATTTTCGAGAGGTATTTTTTTATTTTGTCTCGGAGCGAGGAGAAAATAGCTCCACAAATAAGGTATAAGGATCAGTTTGCGAAGGGAAGGAAACAAATTAGAAAATTCTTATATTTCTCCGTTATTTTAGAAGAACCTAAAGATATTTTGATTTAGAAGTTTGAAAGTTGAATTCTTGCGAATATAAAACTTATTGTTTGTTATAATGGAAAATATGTTGCAGTTTACCCGCATAATCACCAGAATTTTTAAATTTTAAAATTATTGTACAAATGTGATTTTTAAAGGTAAGTAGAGTATTAAAACAATACTGGAGTACATTAAAAATGTTTTCGGATATGTGATTACTAGTAACACAAATATGTTGAAACACTAATATTTTCCTTAATATTTTCAAACATTAAAATTCACACTATGTGATTTAGATGTATATAAAGATCTAAGGGTTTTATATGAACAACATCTAATAATAATAATAATTATTATTATAATTATTATAATACTGATTATTATTATTGTTATTATTATTATTATAAGTAGTAGCAATAGAGTTAGTATTATTTACAATTTAGGACGTCGTAAATATCTGTATAGGGACTAATTGTTGTTATTTTACTTACGGATGTAATTTTATTTTGGAAAATTAAAGTAGGATACATACTGATGTTACGTTGGATGTATTTCCATATAAATAATCGTTTATTATTTATACACCTCTATTTTTTAATTAAACTCATTAAAAATAAACACACAATTATGCGTACTTCACGATGAAATAAAGTAGTATCACGCCACGTAACGCAATCAAGCTAAAGTTATATTTTAATTCCTATTCGATTTAATTTGTGCTATGTTTTCATGTTAATGCGTCTCCGTTATTTTAGTCTATCACAATCCCTTAAAAATGATATCACTCCTACTGAGGAAGCTAAAGAGTAAAAGGTTGATATCGAGTCATTTCGTTTACATGAAAAATTTACCCATATTTGACCAAATATTGAAAAAATTTATTCTTTTCTTCAAAAGTTGTGGTTTAGCTTCATAAAAACACAAGGAAAGATATAAAATTGCACAACTTACCAAATTTTTATTATCTTCAGATTTACATGCTGTCCTATATATAGGACGACGGTCAAATCCACTGTTATGACACTAATTTTATTTTTCCGTACTCAAACTTGTTTTTTCAAATGAAATGATAAGAAACAGTTTAAACAAACTCCAACATCACATTTTTTGCAGATAGTTGTTGGTTTTTTGTACAGTTCTCTAGTTGACAACGACTTCCTTTAGGGTTTTTCACAATAATGTGTTCACTCTGCAGCTTCAAAAATTATGAATATTTTTGTTGAGTGTCTAATCGACAAACCGCCAAATTCCGTGGTATAGAGATTCATAAATTATTTATTGTAATAGATCTTCGATATTCTAGAAGTTCAAGAGATTCTGTTGGATTGAACAGTTTCGTTATCTTTCAGGCTGCAATTAGTGCAGTTTCATAAGCATTTAAGAATAATGTCCAATACAACTTTTTTCCTTGTTAGAGGAAAAATAGTTTTCCACATGATTGCCAAATAAATTCTACACCATTTTTATATTTATTGTAAGAAACTATTCATGCTGTTATGTGAACGTTTTGTCGGCCTTCTTTTACTCTTCTTTCTACCTTTGAGTAGCATCTTGAATCTTGAGCGCTCCTTGATATGGAATGATATAAAATGGATATCCATCATAAGAAGACAGTACCCACAACTTATATCCAAATTTGACTGGTTTTCCTTTCATAAACATCTTGCAGCCATGTCTTTCGTAATAGCGCACCATTCTTTCATCAATACTTTGATGTTCAGAAAATACACCAAACCGCTGTAGAGCTAAATTCAATAAGTCATACTATATTGGACGTACCTTGTAATAACGATCCGAATCAATACAGCTATTGTCATTACAATGCAAATATTTTTTTTTGTTCCAGTATCCGGAGCATTTTCCCAGTACATATTTTCACGAGACAAAATGTGATATCCACTGTGATATCCACTGTAGGTATGCCTGAATGGAAGAAGAATGTATTAGTGGATTTGACCATTGTCCTATTTATAGGACGCTTGTAAAAACGAAGTAAAAAAAGGTGTTTTTATTGATTTTTCTTCTTGATTTTTAACATGCATAATGTTAAACATCTACAGAATTGTATATGAGGCAGAATTTTAATAGTTTTCATCTATTTTTTTTAAATTAAATTTTATACATTTTCCTACAAAAACTCTCAAAATTGGCATAATTTAAAAATTCATAATAGATACATGTTTAAAAATTAGAAATTAAAAATTAGCCAGTGTGATGGGTGATCCTTTCACAGTAATGTAATACTAAAACAAACGCAATAGAAAAAATATTTTATGAGTATGAGCTAGAAATGTAAGCTGTCCTATATTTAGGACGATGGTCAAATATAGGTTAAAAACCGCAAAATAAAATATATGTCAATTACTTGGTTGTTCAGTATTATTAAAAAATAGTTATCTTAAGATAACAAAAGCTGTGGTATTTGCTCTCTTTTTGGGAAGTCTACCTTTGTTTTCGTTAGTAACGTAAAGCAGAAAGTTCCTTCAGAGTTCAGCCATGTAGTAAACAAAGTACGTAAACTATAATATATTGAACGGGACTTGAGAAACATCATATTACATACTGAACCCGTCATTAGGAAATAAAGTACTAAAGAAACAACATAATCTCTCGCTCACTAGACCTATTCCTCCTAAAAAACACAAAATTGCCACCAGTTATATATGCTTGTCAATTTTTCTCTTAAATTACATATTTTATAGCTTTTTATATTAAGATTATGAAAATAAATTAGGATTTTATAAGAAATGTTCATTTCAAGGAAAAATGTAATCATAATTGTAAAAGTTTACTGACGAATTATTAGCGCTTAACCCCTTAACGATCCCATAATTTTCAAGAAAACGGTAATAAAAGTGCTGATTTATTCCGGGGGATTCCATTTATTTCTTTATCTGCCACATCTAGTTTTAAAAAAATATCCCCAATTTTTTAATAGTCTGGTACTGCCATCTGGTATGTAAAATAAGAAATAAAAAGTTTTCAGGGTAAATGAAGTGGATTGTTTAATTTTTTGGTGCGTTACTTTTGAACACTCCAGCCCGGAGATATCACGGGCACGAGAAATAGAAAGCGAAACCGCACCCCGTAATTTTGACGGGAGCGAGAAGAAAGGGGTTAAAAGCTGGGGTCCACCAAAATATATCTTAAGTCTCTGTTACACGAAAGTTTAAAAAGACCTGAACCTACAATTTGCAGTCGATTCTGATCGGCTACAGACACTCGTCCATACAGCAAAGTCCATGTTAACCGCCAACTTTAGAAGCGCAGACCAACGGCCAAGGTATGTTGTAACACTGGAATAATTTTTATGAGTCAGAATAATGTTTATGACGGCACAGAACCTTGAAGCTCGACGAAATGACTATAAATATGATCTAATTCTAACCACAAAAACTCAAATAATATTTTAAAAAGAAATTTTCTTTTATTATACATTTAAAGTACATCATATCTTTAAATATGTCATATATAAAAATGGAAATTATAAATCTACAAATAATTTTTAAATTAGTAGTTTAGAATTTTATACGATTAACAGTTAATTTTGAGTTTGTGTGGAGCCTTGCTTTTAAACTATCAACGGGAAACTGATTAAAATGCGTGTATATTTCATGGTACTCTACATTTTAAAAGCAAAAAAATGTGCAAATCTGGAATACCTTTTTTTTTACGTGGGAAAATTATGGAACTTTTTTTTTCGAATGTGGAGGCACTTGTCGCGAAGACATTCGCCTATAATTCACCGCAGTTCTGCTGGCCACTTTATTATGGGGGCGCCATATAGGCGGACCAGCATTGCCCCCTATGAAGGGACGACACAAACGGAGGCATTTTAGTGGCGCTTCGCCAGGATTCGATCTCAGCACCCTCAGCACCGAAAACCAGCGCGATCTACAACAGAGCCGCCATAAGCCAAATTATGGAGCTAATTGTGATAATTTTAAACTTTTCCAATTTTATGCTCAATTTTTAATTTAAATAATATTTATTACAACTTATTTGGTTTTACATTACAGGTAAATATATTATAAGTGAATTATGCCCATAGTAGTGAATTATTATTAATTATTTTCTGTAATCATATATCTCAATTTTATGAAACGCAAAGCTCTTAATGATTTTTAATCACCAGTTGATCATATACAATTCTAAACTGCTAATTTGAAAATTATTTATAGATTTATAATTTCCATTTTTATATATGACATATTTCAAGATATGTACTTTATATGTATAAAGAAAGAAAATTTCTTTTTTAAATATTATTAGAGTTTTTGTGGTTAGAATTAGACCATATTAATACTCATTTAATCGAACTTCAATGTCCTGTGTCACCTTAAATTGTGAAAATCTTTAGCACCGAGTAAAATAGAAATTAGCGAAAAGACTTGAGGTTGCCAAATTCCTGAATTAAGAAATTAAACATATAAATCAAATTACAAGTGACAATTGCTAGTTGCTTTGAGTGTACAGCTAAAGGGTGGACGAGTCCTGGTTTACAGAGTACTCCACCAAAAGGCATACATTCAAAGTAATTGAACGTTAACTTGTAAATATCTAACCGTACGCACTAAATTCAGCAGACATATAAAATAACATAGGGTTTACATTGCAATTTTACCTACAACTCACGCCCCCAAAACTACATTATGTTAACCCAGAAAGTTCTGGTTGCACAATCTTCCTGTGCCTACTTATCTACCCAAGTGTCTAATCGGCCTTCTAAATATTTGCTTTAGCTCAAATATATTTGTTTGGAAAACGCTTACATCTTTCTCTACACGTAGCCTCTGGCAAGATGTCTACGCTACCAAGAGACTGGAGAGTATCCTCCTTCTCTCGGTATTTCGACCTTTAAGTAATTCATTTTGTAATTATGTTATGCTGTGAAAATTATACATCAGGCACTGATACTTGCATTTATTCCGATGATGACTGTAAGGTTTATTAAGTTATAGTGTCGAGATTCAAATGGACAGAAATGTGACCTTAACAAAAAACAAATTATAAAGAAAATAATTGTGTTTATACAAAAATACCCTATTATTTTTTATAATAGTGTGCTTTTATATGAACATTAGCTGAAAACCCGCACTTCGTTACGGAGTACCTTCAAATTAAATACAACGGTCAATGTATGCAATTAATACAAAAAAATACATAAATATATACACTCATGGACAAAAAAATTAGCGCACCAAGAAGGAGTCACCAAAATGAAACGAAATTTTACATACGTAATGACTACTTTGATATAAGTAAATGATAAGAAAATCAAAGAAAAAGGATAATTTATTTCAGAGAAAAATGCAAACGAACGGAGGAGTTAATACTCCGTTGGACCCCCTCTAGCGCGAATGCACGATGCGATACGATCGGGCATTGAGTCATACAAGTTCTGTATGATGTCTTGAGACATTTCGTTCCATATTTGCTGTAACCTTGCCTCTAGTTCGTTCAAACTCGTGGGATGCCCAACTCGTCGTCCCAAATGATCCCAGATATGCTCGATTGGAGACAAATCTGGGGATCGGGCAGGCCAAGGAAGGGTAGTACCAGTGCGGAGACAGTCTTGTGACACCCTTGCCGTATGAGGCCGAAAATTGTCTTGTTGAAAAATGGCTCCTGGGAGCCGTTGCATGAGTGGCAACACATGTGGTTGCAGGATTTAATGAACATACCGCTGGGCTGTCATGGTGCCACGGAACAATACTAGGGGTGACCGTGTATTGTAGGCAATTGCACCCCATACCATCACACCAGCTGTGGGAGCGATGTGTCGCTGTACAGCAAAGGCAGGATTGAAGCGTTCACCACGGACTCTCCACACACGAACACGATTGCCATCACTGCCGAGATTGAATCTGGATTCGTCGCTAAAGACGACCTGGTTCCATTCCGCTGCAGTCCAGTTTCCTCGTGCGCGGCAAAACTCCAAACGGAGGCGTCGATGGGTGGGCGTCAAGGGCAGCACACGTAATGGGCGCCGCGATACCAACTGTCCTTCAGCCAGGCGCCTTCGTATGGTTCGAGAAGACACAGAGGCCCCTAGTGAAGGTGCTACCTGTGCCTGGATGGCGGCCAATGAAGCAGTTGGCTGTACGCGTGCATTTCTTACGATGTGGCGGTCTTCTCGACGACTGGTCTGTTGAGGGCGTCCTGAGCCTAGTCTTCGTGTACATGACATCTCTCGGGTCCACTGGTCCCAACACCTCCTCACAACACAATCAGAGCGGCCTAATTGACGAGCTACTCACCTAGCTGACCACGAGCTTCCATCATCCCGACGATTCTCCCCCTCTCAAACTGCGACAACTGCTTATATTGTCTTCGAACACGGCGTAATGGCATGTCTATCTCAGCTCTTCCTTTGTAAATGATTCAGCACACTCAACCAAGCTTTGGTTACCTGTTTTATACTCCACAGAGTACGATGTTCAACGCCCTCTACCGGCTATACGTAATGCGCAATCACGCTGCATTTCTAATCATTTGCATATCTCCCCGACATGTACCTTCATTGCAAGTTTCGTTACGATCCCGCAATTATTTCTTGGTGCGCTAATTTTTTTTTCCATGAGTGTATATATCTATATATATAAAAGGCAATGTGCTTATGTTTGTCGTCTATAGACTAAAAAACTACTGAACCGATTTACACGCGGTTTTTTGAAAAATGGTCCGTGTTGTCCCGAGAAGGTTTGAGGCTATTGAAATCCTCGATCTGACAAGTAGCAAGAAAGTTAAAATTATTTTTCTTTCGATGTCTGTTGAGATATTATCTATGAATCTTCTACTTTCAAACAAAACATACGGATGGCAGCACCTAACAACCCCTGATAGCCACTCCTGTCATCTATATATATAAAAGGCAATGTTCGTATGTGTGTCCTCTATATACTAAAAAACTACTATACCGATTTACACGCGTTTTTTTGCAAAATGGTCCGTGTTGTCCCGAGAAGCTTTAAAGCTATTGAAATCCTTGATCTGACCAGTAGAAAGAAAGTTAAAAATATTTTTCGTTCGACGTCTGTTGAGGTATTATCTAGAAACCGTGTACTTTCAAACAAAACATACGGATGGCAACACCTAACAACCCTTGATAGCCACCCCTCTTATGTAGATGTTCAACATTTCTGTGACGGAGGTGAGGGTAATAACCCCCAGGTAGATCATGACCCTCGAGTCTTCAAGGAGGGAGATTGTTTTCTGACACCCCACATAAGAAGACATGTCTGTAAGCTTTGTATGTTACCAAGAGAAACAGCTACTTAAAAATAAATATAATACTGTTATAGATCAAGATGAAGCAGTAAATCAGTGGTGCACCCAGGGGGTGGGCAAAAAGAACCTCCCCCCCAATGAAATAAAAATTGCATTATGAATATTGAATTTGCATTATAAATATTTTTATCCACTCAACTCGCCCCCCCCCCCAAGATTAAATCCTGGGTAAGCCACGGCAGTAAATTACACAACTGAATTCTTAAATTCACTTGATTTATCTGATGGTTTGTGTTCCTATCATTCTTCTTAGAAACATTGACACACCCCGTCTTTGCAATGGTACCAGATTGCTAGTCAAGTGATTATTAAACAATGTAATTAAAGCAACAATTTTAAGTGGTAAATTCAAATGGGAGGATGTGCTAATACTACGTATACCAATGATACCAACAGATATGCAATTCCAATTCAAATGATTGCAATTTCCAATTAAACTGGCTTTTGGAATAACGATAAACAAATCACAAGGCGGGCATTGCAAGTATGTGGATTGAATTTGGAGAATCCATGTTTTCCTGATGGACTACGTTGCATGCTGCCGTGAATGAAAACCAAGGGATTCGTTTGTTTATATGCCAAATGGAATCACCAGAAACATTGCATATACAAGAGCATTGCAATGAACTTAAAATTTAATAAAAGAGTAATCACAGTTTATGTAATCAGAAACATAAAAATTATAATGTGTATGTAAATATCTACTTTCAACTAAATACAATAATCGATATCAAACTTTCAATTAGGTTCATTTAATCTACATATATATAGACTCAAATCTAGCAATAGCGAAGCATTGCCGGGTCAGCTAGTTTATAATAAATACGACGATCAATGTATACAATTCATGTAAAAAAAAAAAAATATATATATATATATATATATATATATTCATAAAATATCGTAAGGGATATTTTTATAGACAAAAGTAATGCAGAAGAAAATATTCAAATTAAATGTAATAAGACATAGTAAAGAACATAATACAGTTAATATAGTACAGTTTGAGGAACATAATATCTTTTATTGTATTTTAATATTTTTTTGGATAATGTCCAATCGTCTGCCGCATTAGCAAAAAAATTGTCTATTTAGTTGTTATGCACGTGATGATAAATTTATTTAAAGTACCAGAAAAATAAATCACGTGATCAGCATTTAATAAATTTAATTGTAAAAAGTAATCTTTAAAAATTCACCAAAAATCAGAAAATGGAGGTAAATATTCGAAAAAGAAGGACTTTTTATGAAGGACATTTTAAAGGACTTTTTATGATCTTTCTAGTGATATAAATTTCATAACTCTCAAATTATTATTTTAAATGCAAACTTAAAAAAGTTACTAAAACAGCTTGGAAATTTAATTTTTAAAAATCTAAGAATTTTTCAAAAAATTTTTTTAGTGCACCTCTACACTATAAGAAGAATCACCATGCAAAATTTCAGCCCTTTAGGTCCAGCGGTTTGGTCTGTGCGTTGTATGTCATTCAGTGAGTCAGTTACGGAACTGTTTTATATATATTATTAAGTGTGTTATGAACGAAATATATATTTTGTATTTAACACTAGAAAGAGGGCTGTCGTCCATTTTACGGCTTCGGACATTCTATTAAGCGCTATGTCAGTAATTATGCCCCAAAGCTTCTGAAATTTTATGACTTTTTCTAATTTTATGAGAAATATGCGTACACATTTACAAAATTACATTATATTCGGTAGTAAAGAGGGGGAGAAAATGTGTTGTATACCTACTAAGACTGAATACCGTCGATTTGACTGCAATATAGAAAGCAGGCAGAAATCTTTAAAATAATTCCGGAAAAAATTTTATTTACTTTTCGTCTCCTTCCACTTTTGCAAATAACAGAAATATTTTCTCTTTAGAAATATTGGTTTTAAAAAATAAGGACTGCTTAAACCATTCATATATTTTTATTGATAAACTATACCAGTTTGTTTTCTCGGCATACCTGCATAAAAAATATCTAAATATATACTAATTTATTAGATATCGGTAAAAATAGTTAAAAACCTAAAGTATTTAGCCATTTAAAAAACTCATTAAATAGTTTATATTCTTGATTTTATTTTTAACCGTCAAAATGACGGCGTTCAGTCTTTATACTAAGAAAAAATTCCCATCTTTCTAGTGTTTACTACTTCTTAATATTGAATGACTTTTAGATCCTCAAAATAGTCTTGATTGTAAAAAAAGGCCATTATTTATGATATGGGTTAACAAAGGTAGAAGTTGAACATTTTTAAATATATTTTGTTGTTTCAAAAGATGACAAAAATGGAATTTAATGATGTTACTAAAAGAGAAAACTAATTCAATAATACCCATATCCGAAATTTTACAGCATAACATTTTAACTTATTTGAATAGAAGAAAAAATTATTTTCTAAGGTTGATCAAAATTTTACATTCAGCAAAAAGAGAGAAAATTAATAAATGTGGAAAATCATTAAATCACTTAAACAACAGTATAAAAAATGATATATTATGCTGAAAAATAGAAAAGATTGGGAAAAACGAAATAAAATCATTCCCACCTTTTAGAATGATAATTGAAATTTTTGAATACTTTTTGCAGTATTAGAAATCAGAGCATGATTTCCAGTTCAGATTTCACAAAATGCCTTTCAGATAATATCACGTATTTTTTTTTTCACCGGAAAGAGCGATATTTGGTATTTTCAGTATTTCCCGGTGTAGATCATATCCTGCAGCTCTCAACAGGCTATCAGTATTCTATCAGGATTGAACTTTTTTCTGAAGTTTTATCAAAAAGTGGCTTTGCTTTTCAAAATCCCACCGCATCTTAAACACTTTTTTTTCACCACTCCGGGAGATAGACTTTTGAACGGATAGAATTATGAATTCCATTTCGGAAGTAAATTGGTTAGTTCTTTATCTTTGACACATTCTCCAAGGAGTACAGAGCAGTAACAGAAAGTCTCGGTATTCTTGATTTTAGAATAATTGAAACTAAATTTCACATTCTAAAAAAAATCGGGAAGTTGAGGTAAAATGGCATGACCAGTAGAAAGGGGCATTGTGGATAAGGTTTATCCTAGAATTAAGTTTTCAGCCGATGCTTTTTAAAAGAGTTTTCGAAATTTCGTCAACATTTATATAAATAGAAATAAAAATACCTTTAGATATTTGAAAAGGTAATTTACTTTTTCTTAAAATATATGTATTTATATAAAACATTTGGAATGCAGAACATATTAGTAACCATCACTTAGTTTCGCATGGGTGCAAATGGTAAATATAATTTCATATTTGCCGTACTTTTTGGACCATAAGGCGCACCTTTTTATTTAAAAAAATGAACTTAAAATTGGGGGGACTCTTATGGTTCAAAGACAACATTAAATTTATTATATATATATATATATATATATATATATATATATATATATGGTGCCTGGTATAAAGGGCTTAAGTCAAAAAGAGTGATTTAAATATATCAAGTTATTAGGTTTTATACCATTCGCAGAGCAATAATTTCGACTTGGGTCTTTTGCACAAAGAAATGTAGTTTTGTATACAAAATTGATAGACTTAAGCCTTTTATACAAGTCAAAAGATTGTTTTTTAAATAAATACTAACAAAAATCACCTTTTCTAACTTAAGCCATTTATACCGGGCACGAAAGGTATTATCTTGATTAAGTAAGAAAGTGAAAATATCTTTATATACCTAATAAAATACAAAATATTCTTTTCTAAAAATCCCCCCATATGTTCGAGGTGCGCGTCGTATGGTTAGTAAAATACGGTAGTCGTAGCAATTTATATTTTTGAATGAAGTGCTAATCTACGTGATAACGTCTTGCTTCTATGTGAAATATTCAATGTCAACTGTTGAGTCTTTTTCGAAATAAACACTTTTACTTTACAAATTCTTCAAGAAATTTAATCACGGATTGACTCTAAATATTCCACGGAAGTCTTAATTTCGTCCGTGAGCCTCAATTCAGGCCAGTCTCAGCAGAGTTTAAACTTAATATGAAATGCCCTGACTACTTCCACTGCAAATTCTTCATACGTTGATCAACCCTCTCATTCACTTGTTTTTTTTACACTTGTTTTTCTGTTCGTGACTCTAGCATCAGTACTTATAAAAATTAGCACATTACTTTGGGATCAGCTTCGTCAGTTTGTAAATATCAGCGTATATATTGTTATTATACAGCATAACGTTTTAGTGCTAGCTACAAGAGGAGAGAATTGACATACTATAAACAATAACAGAAGATACAGAGAAATATATAGGGAATTTCACTCGAAAGAGACCCTAAATATTCTGTAATAACTCTCGCTAGGACGAGGCAATCTCAACCAAAAAAATTTCGCTACATACCTTGACGTATTTCTAATCGGTTGCGTTACACGAGATGTGGGAATTGATCTCCATTTTCTGCCACACATTTGATGCGGCGCTCAATGTTCCCAAACGTATTGGCAAGGATATCGGAGGAGGGGGAGGGGGGCAGCAGCATTTACGAGTTAACATAACACGACAAATGGAACGAAGCCTCATCCGGGAACCATGTGATATAATGTGCCACCTACTGAGGAGCACATTGGGGGTTGTTTCATTCCGAATGCTTCGTCCTAGCGCGAGTTATTACAGAATATTCAGGGGCCTCTTTCGAGTGCATCACCTTATATATATATATATATATATATATATATATATATATATATATATATATATATATATATAATCTGTGTTTTTGTTCTTAAGTTTTAGTTGCTACATTGTGTCATGCATATGGCTATAGTGTTTGCATATTTTAATAGATGATGTATTCGTTGTTTGTGGTTAATGGCTGATTTAGCGCATCACCACGAATGCTATTTGTTGTTTTTTTGTCAAGTTGTATATATACAGGGTGATTATAATTAAAGTTTAAGTTTCAAACCGCTATAAAAAAAGAACCACTGATGAGAATGACGTCAAATTTTAACGGCATGTTATTGAAGAAGGCGGAAAGCGTATGGCAGAAGAAAAAAATTAGTTTCAAATTTTAGCAACAAATGGCGCTGTAAGGGACAGAATCACGATGAGAAATGAGAAATGATAATGAGAATGAAGGTGTAAGTTACACATTAAAACGCATTGACAAATTAGAATTGTTGAGTAATTTTATTGGCATGACTGTACATATCACATCGAAAGGGACAAATCGGTTTCAAGAGTTTTGCGACGACATACCGAATAAGAACCATTCATCAAAGAAGTTCGGAAATGTCGCGAGACTGGCGCAAATTATGTTCAATAGAGTGTATGTTGTGTGCAACAAGTTGAAAGCAACAAACAGCATGTTCCACAACGGATCGCAGTGTCTCCGGGGTGATGTTCAGAATGTGTTGCGAAATGCGTGCCTTTAATTCCGCTAAATTTGCAATTGGAGCACGGAACACAACATCTTTGAGATAACCCCACAGCCAGAAGTCACACGGAGTAAGATCAGGTGATCGGGACGGCCAGGCTGTAGGGAAATGACGGTTGATAATTCGAGCATTTCCGAAATGGCGCCTCAGCAGCTGCTTCACGGGATGTGCAATGTGCGGAGGAGCGCCATCTTGCATATAAATGATTTCACCCACACATCCACGCTGTTGCACAGCTGTAATGACGTGGTTGCGCAAAAGAGACGCATAGCGTTGACTAGTGACGGTAGCGGTAACAGGACCGGAAGCACCCGTCTGCTCGAAAAAATGTGGCTGTAGGATGAATGATGCCGTAAAGCCACACCACACCGTGACCTTTTCAGGATGAAGTGGTACGGGGTGCGTTGCCAGTGGATTTTCTGTTGCCCATATTCGGCAATTCTGGGTATTGACGTACCCTGGGAGATGGAAATGGACTTCATCTGTCCACAAAATTTTCCACGGCCATTCATTATCCACTTCTATGCGACCAAGAAATTCTAACGCAAACGTCTCCCTTGCTGGCAAGTCAGACGGAAGCAACTCCTGCACATGGCAAATTTGGTACGGAAAGCATTGCAGGATGTTTCGTACAATTTTCAGCACCATTCTCGTGGGCCTGTCCAATGTTCGGGCAATTCCTCGTGCACTGCACGGTTGCAGACCACCGGCCGACCCCTCCTGTAATGCTATGGCCACTTCTTCAACTGCCGTCGAATGCACTCGTTTTCTCCCTCTACCAGATTGCACATCAAACTAATCTGTCGTTTCGAATTTTTGCATCATTTTCTTCAGACCCACGACACTCACTGGACCAACGCCTTCTTTTATACCCTTCAGTATCCTGAACTTTTGCAGAGCTACTCTTGCACAATCATCGTTCTTGTAATACAGATTTACCAGCAGAGCTCGGTCCTGCAGTGAGACACCCATGGCGAACGTCTGAGACGTGAAATGAGGAACAGCCGTGTACCTGGCGGTTTTATAACACTGAAATGTGTCGTGCGCATGACAGGTATTTTAATTTATATCTTCTGCCTCTTACAGCGCCATCTGTTGCTAACATTTGAAACTAAATCTTTTCTTCTGCCATACGCTTTCCACCTTTTTCAATAACATGCCGTTCAAATTTGATGTCATTCTCATCAGTGGTTCTTTTTTTATAGCATTTTGAAACTTAAACTTTAATTATAATTTCCCCGTATATATATATATATATACCGGGTGGCCATAATTAAACTGACAGTGCTCACTGTGTTCTGTAGCGCGATCTATTTGCGAGAATGACGCCACATTTTGTAGGAAGATTAAACAAGACGGGGGACGAAGGATTCCGCGAAAAAATAAATTAGTTCTAAAAGTCACCGCCAGGGGAATATTTGGCGCTGTGTAATAGAAAATAGAGTGTTAACAAATGCAAATTAATACGGAATAAAATTACCTTTTATTATGCACATTTTCTCATTTAGTTCAAGTGCAATATGGCAACACTTTTACAAAAGCGTAAAATTTACATAAACACCGATAAAGTCTCGTGATCTGCAATATCTCGTACGCTGAGCAGAAGAAGTTCTTTATTCAAATTTCACGTTACATCCATTGGCGCAGTGCCAGGTGCTTGGGTTTTAAAAGGCAATGTGTTACGTTTCGAATCAATCGGATTGAAAGTTTATGTGCAATGTCTCCTTCTTTAGTCGAGCGTGCGTTACTGGTCAAATTCTTTTACCTCAACCAGTGCAACGCGTCAGCCGCTCTTCGTGCTTTTAGAACGCACAAAAAAATGCGTAAAGGTAACGGTCCTGTGTCAGTTAATGGGCTAAAAGCAATGGTTGCGACGTTTGAGAAAACAGGTTGTCTGAAGGTTCAGTCAGGCAGAGGACGAAAACCTGTACCACAGGATACAATCGAAGCAGTTGCCACGGCGATTGTCGACAGAGGACCAGACAATATTGCTGCCACCTGCTCGTGGATTAGTGCGGAATATGGATATGCCTTACAGTACGGTATGGAAAATCATACGACAAATTATCAACTTCTATCCGTACAAGATCAGCCGTGTACAGGAGTTACTGTACCCCGACCATGATAAGCGATTGACTTTTGCTCTCACCTTTCTTGCCAGAATGGAGGTGGATGATGCTTGGCCGTGGAAAATCTTATGGGGAGACGAGGCCCACTTTTACCTGCATGGAACTGTGAATACCCAGAACTGCCGAATTTGGGATGACAAATCACCACATGCAGTCACAGAAATTCCCTTACATTCACTAAAGGTAACTGTTCGGTGTGGGTTCACAGCGGAATATATCGTAGGTCCATTCTTCTATGAGAACATTACCCCGACAGGACCGGAAACCTGTTCTGTTACCGGAGAGAAATATCGCCACATGTTGAACAGCTTTGTCATTCCGGCACTTCAGCAAAGACATTGCCTGGGGGAAATCATTTTCATGCAAGATGGAGCCCCTCCACACGTTGCTGTACGGGTGCAACAGCTGCTACGACAGAAATTCACAACAGAAAGAGTCATTAGCCGCTACTTTCCAACTGCATGGCCACCTCGGTCGCCTGATCTTACCCTATGCGACTTCTGGCTATGGGGTTACCTTAAGTCCAAGGCCTATCAAGGAGTGGTCCAGGACCTGGCTACGTAGAAGGATAACATATCACGGACTGTACGGGAGATTCCTGCAGACATGTTACTTTCTGCTGTTGTGCATACTGTGCACAGAATGCAATATGTGGTCCACAACAACGGAAGCCACATTGAACCTCATTTGAATGCAAAATAAAAGGTAATTTCCGTATTGATTTGCATTTGTTAACTCTCTTTTTTCTATTACAGAGCGCCAAATATTCCCCTAGTGGTGACTTTTGGAATTAATTTATTTTTTCGCGAATCCTTCGTTCCCCGTCTTGTTTAATCTTCCTACAAAATGTGGCGTCATTCTCGCAAATAGATCGCGCTACAGAACACTGTGAGCACTGTCAGTTTAATTATGGCCACCCGGTATATATATATATATATATATATATATATATATAAAGCTGCCACAAAACAGGTCCAGAGTTCGAGTGGGAAAGGTCGACTCAGCCTTTATGCCTTGAGTGGGTCGATAAAATGAGGACCAAGCATGCTTGGGAACTAAACTCTGGGGATTCCAGGTCAGGATGATCAAATCGCTAAGGGTCTGTCCTTTCGGACTGCAGTCTAGTGGTTCGTATCAAGTAGTTGAAGGGCCCATGGGTAAAACCACTTTACTTCATAAACCTGGTTTTGAGAAAAACGAATTTGAAAGTTGGAGTAACGTGTTTTTTCTATGGAACGTCAAAACTTTATCGCTATTTTTAACGGCTTTAAAGTGATTCTGCCCCAGAAATGAATGCACGTGATGTTAGTACACCTTGAAAGCTACAAGATGGGACTTCTAACTCATTTTCGTAAAAATGGCTATAAAGTTGCTTTATACCTGGATCCCTCAGTTGCGATATGTCGAATCCTACGGTAGGTATGGCCGTTTGAAAACTTTAGGATGCGACTTGAAGCTGCAGACTTTTGCCCAATTTAACCACCTTGAAGCTAAAGACAATTGCATCAGTCCAAATTGACAGATCTCAGTTATCCTGGATGTTTTAAAGTGGAACAGAAACTGTGTTTGAAAATATAACATAGTTGTTAATATTAAAAGCGTCAAGTTGTTTGAAAGTGTGAAATTAGTTTATTTAATAATTTGTTCTATTATGAAAAAAAAGTGATTAGCATAACATGTTTATTTCATTCTTTATTTGAATATTGTAGGACGTATATGGCAAAATAAAATAAAGCAGTATTTATCTGAGAAAAAATCGAAAATATATATCACCCTTAATTATATTCTTCACAAAATTCATTTGTTTGAAATCTAGGAAATCTTATTTTATACATTCTGTATCATTCTATTGTACCGGTAGATTAGTAATCGTTGAACGCATTTGTGCTGTCCAATGGCATGGGAATTTGCAAATTTTTTGTTCAGTAAAATGTATCGTTTTCTAAAGCGTTACTCGCAAAATGGAAAAATTAATGAAATGTCAGATATGGGATACTGGGCGTAAATGAGATATTAACATTTTAATTATTCCCAATTTAAAAAAATTCCAAGTATTGCCATTGAAGAAGCATATATACGTAGACAACTAAATTAGATCATTATGTGTTAATTTTAAGCCATATTTAATAATGGATGATAATAGATAATAATCATATAATATAGCACTTGGGATATTCAAATTTCAAGGAAATCAATAATTGGGTTAAAATTCTTTAAATGAAAGTTAGAGGTAATACCTATAACTATTTTCATGAAAGAGAACTTATTATATATTATGGGTTCTACGAAGTGTTTTAATTTAACCAAAATTTCGTCGAAATACTGTTAAATCTAAAAAAAAATTATTTATGGTCAATGTCATTTCATAGCGACATTATGAAAAATGAGGAATGAGAATGATATCACATAGTTAAACTAGATCCAGAAATTATTCAATCACATGAAAATAGTATTCCATATTTCTCCGTAAAACCTATTTTAGATTTATTGCTCCATATTTCAGTAGAAAATTGAGACACATATATTATAGCATTTCGTGAACAATTTTCATCATCCCAGTCTATTTTAGGAGAAAGTTATTGTCATGTTACATATAGTTACAACTCATGTTAATTTTTTATTTCATTAAAATATGATAGATAATATCCAATTGTGCAACTCGTAAAAGGAACAGAAAAATAAATTCATAGTATTTAAGTAAAAATTTACTCAGTCTTTGTTTATGTTAAGTTAATATAAATTATATTAAACTTTATATATCCGTTTTTGAAATATTTATTTATTTAGAAATCAAAAACTTCTGCGTGCATAATCAAACTAGACTTATTTATCTAAAGCTATATAGTTCAGAGTATTAAAGGCCAACTTTATTTCCGGAAAAGCATTACTACTTTTAGAAAAGAAATATTAAAAAAATATACAGTCTACAGTATCGTAGCACATAACTATTTATATCTTTCCAGTTTAAATCAGTTGACTCCTTGAACGCTCACGCTTTGAAATGTTTTTCATTTCGTTGAATATATTGTAAGTTTACGAGCAACTTTTAGTGATACTAAACGTGAAGTTTAGTACTGTTAAATTCTGGGTATTGGGGCAAGGATGGACCTTTTATTTCACTAGAAAGGTGTAAAGTTTGTTGCCTTCCAAGGCCATTTGTTCTGAATGTGTACTGAAGGTAGTTCGCGCTCCAGGATTTATAACACGGTGAAAAAGTCATCCGAAAAGGAAATATGAAACATTTTTTAAACTTAATTATTTATGAGGGATACGTTATAAACTATTTTATTTTAATAGTAAGTTTAACGAGATTTATTATGGATTAAAAGCATAAAATGAATTTTTTTGTCTTGATATGTTTAAGTTCTCAAGAAATATTTTTGCTATTTAGAAAATATTTATAGATTTGAAAAATAAATAATTTTAAGTAAAGTACAGAGTTTTCTTTTAAGAAATCGTAATAGAATTGTTTCACTGTTAGCTTTACCAATCCCTGTTTTTTTACTATGCACCTGTTTTTAAATCATTATATTGGTTTTGGGTGGCGCCGTATTATCTTTTTATTTTCGCAAACCTAATTAAATTTTGTCAAACAGCTTGATATTTGGTCCCAGTAAAAATAAATTTTAGGTAGGAAGACATTTTAACCATTATAACCACATACAATTATATAAGCGTCATTGAGATATTTGGGTCCGCGGAATTTCTTTTTCTTAAATTGCGTAACTCATTTGGTGGCTTGGTTCACTCATCCTTTGTCCAAGTGATGGCCGAATGGCTAGGGCGCTGGCATTCCATTCAGATCCTGTGGGTTCGAGTCCCATCGTTTGCATGGATGTTTGTAGCGGTTGTTTCAGAATTGGCTTTAAACTGTAGGTTCCAGTTTAATTAGCCCTCGTGTAGCAAAAAGTTGACCGTAGCGCTCCAAACCAAACCACTCATCTTTCACTCGTATGTTAACAATAGCACCGGTTTCCGAAAGCATTGAGGGCTATTGCAAATGACTCATTATGCAATGGCTTTTAAAAAGATCTTGTATTCAATTTTGCATTTTGGTCGTGGATTTCTTCAACATGCAATAGGTATTTTCGTTGATAAACTGCTTTAAATGAACGGAAAACCCAAATGCTATTCTTCCAGAGCATCATATGTTTCAACTTCAGTCGTCACGCAGTTTATCTCTTACGATTTGTGAATAGAGAAATATAGTTTCTCACTACACTGTTCAATTATAACATTTTATCTGAAATACAGCCAGACGCTGCCCGATTGTCTAGGGCGCTGGAAATCGGTACCAGAGTCTGTGAGTTACCATTCTTGACATGGACGTTTGTAGCCTCTCGGAATCAACTAGGGTCACGATTTTCGACAAAAAAATGCATTTTCCAATTTTTGAATTTTTAAAAGTTATATAATATTGTGCTTCTGATGGCATTTACATATTTTTTCTAGCTGCACTAGAAGTATTTTTAATATTTTTTAAAGAACTATTACCATCGGTCAGAACGCCTGGCATCACACCCTCACCAACCAAAACAAACCGCTCGCATAGCTGCATTAGGTATTTTTTTTTAATTTCCCGTGCTCCAATTAAAACAACCATTTTACCAATAGTAGTACTGGATTACATTAAAAACATTTACGGAGATTTATCAGATCCTGATCTACTTGCCAAATGTCTGCATGGGAAATCACAAAACAGCAATGAGAGTGTAAATAGTATAATCTGGTCACGGATACCAAAGAATGTTTTTGTGCAGTTAGAAACTTTAAAAATAGGTGTATTTGAAGCAATTGTATCCTATAATGACGGAAATATTACGAAATGCAAAGTACTTTCAACATTAGGTATATCTCCAGGATTTTATACTTCTCGAACAATGCAAACAGCTGATCGGACGACATTAATAACAGCTCAATATGATGTTTCACAGAAAACCAAGGAAGCCAGAATAAATAGAAGACATAAAAATTGTAAATCAGAAGACAGTCTTGACCCAGATGATATAAGTATGGAGCTGGCATGCACTAAGCACAAGTGAATGTTTCACTAAATGCTGATTTTCTCAAAACAGTGTTTTTCGCCAGTTAAGGAACATTTTTTTTCAAAAAACCATTGATGTGATTATTTTCAAACTTTGTATATTTAATAAATGCATAATATTACATATTTTAACGAAGGGAATTTTTGAAAAAATAATTCAGAGTAATTTAATAACATAAAACTTTTGGTGTTTCTGAAAAAAAAAACATATAGTAGAAATTATATATTTAAAAATAATAACAAGGTATTTTAATTAAAAAAGCTCTGGTTAAAGTATTTAATATACTTCAGTAAATATACAGTACAAAAATTAGAAACTTATATTCAATAGAATTTTTTTAAATGTTCCTTAAAAATGAGTAATTTTAACATTACTGACATAGGTAATCTGGATCGTGACCCTACCCCCTTAGCTGTTGGCTTCGGTCTAATTACCACTCGTGTAACGTAAAATGACAGTAGTGCTCTAAAAGCAGACCAAACCAACTGTAATCTTATCTGAAATACTTCCTATATTAACAGGAAAATTTTGCTATTAATGCTCAAACAAAATATAACCTCCATTCTACGTAGCTCTTTGACACTGGAAAACAGTCTGTTTTTAGCTCTTAGATGCACGTTGATTAGTATAGAAAGCAATGTGCACTCATTAACTCGTTGTTAAAACTATGGGTACTCAAAGAGGAAATTTAATAATGCAAAACGAACTAAAATGTAAAGTTATGAAGGGCCTTTCGCCTGAGTTGGTTTCTCATTTTTCTAGGATAACTGCCCAGTAAAAGTAATCAGAGCATGAAAAACCAAAAAAGTGTATTGTTTATTTAAATGTACTTACAATCGTGATTCACCCCTCACATTTCCTTTATTTCATGCCCAATCTATGACGATTAAAGTGGACTTATAACTCATTAAGTTCATATAAACTAGTAATTACCGAAATTAGAGTTGTTACGGTTTGCGAAGCTTCTAACAACGTTTAATGACGTCTACTTTAAGGGTAATGGAAAATAGGATAATATGCAATAAATGCAGGGATACAGTGGCCATCGGTGCTGTAAATACAAATATAATGAAGTGAAATTAAACCGAAGTATAATACAAACAATGTAAATAATTCAAAATGAAATAAAACGTATAAAGAGGGCATAGACTGCCGAACAAATTAACAGAAAACCTACCCTAGCGTTGAAAAATTTGACTCTTCAATAAAAGATTGAGCAGTTGCAACAAATCCTCATACTGAAAAGGGACAAATATAACCAAAAGTAAAATAATTCAACAAAGCAAGATAATTGCAAGCAGGAAGATTGTTGAAAAAATAAACAGAAATCATGCACTTACGTCTCAACGCACAATAATGCAAGATTCTGTAACAGTAACGGAACTAAACCATATATCGAGGTAACCGATTGGTCTGGTCATCAAAAGGCCTAACCAAATAAGTTACCTCAAGTCACCCTCCCCCATCAGTTACCACCCCATAAGTAACCAATCAAGTTCCCCCTTGAGGTAACTGATTTGGTTAGGCCTCCTGGTGACGAGACCAATCGGTTACTTCGATGTATGGTTTAGTTCCGTTACTGCTACAGAATCTTGCATTATGGTGCGTTGAGTCCTAGGTGTGTGATTTTTCTATATTTTTGTTTACAATCTTCCTGCTAATAATTATCTTGCTTTGTTGAACTATTTTACTTTTAGTTATATTTAAACTGAAGTATTTTAAAGTTCTTCACTTTCCTAAAACGCTGCCTAGGGCCCTACATCCACTATAAAAATAACTCTGAAGGGGTGAAGGGAAAAGTGACATTATTTTTACACTATTCAACAAAGTTTTGGTATGTTCGCCTATGATATGGTTATTTAGAAAATATAGACACTGTGACTAACGTATTCATAATCAACATTTGGAAGTGTTTCTAAAATTACTAAAATGTATACTCAAAAATATCCAATACGCATAAATGCATCCAATGAATTGCTCTAATAGAAATTGACTAATTTCACGAGATTCACCGGTAAGTAGAACTGTTTAACATGAGTATCCCTCCAACATTAACTCTTTACAGCTTCAGGAAAAGCTCAGGAACGTCACTATAATAACAAAGTACAACAGGCACGATTGGAAATAGCTTAACCATTAAAATTCGACAGGAGATAATTACATTCCACTGTTGATGAGATTACTGTATTTTCCCTTCATTTACAGAACTTTGATTCATGCAAAAATGAATGAAGTCATTTTGGTCAGAGATGTTTTACTAATGAGTAAATGGGGGAAAATTCGCATAACAATTTAGGACATATTAATAAAGCAGGTAATGAATAAAATGTATAAAACTTGTATTATGATGGCTTAGACTTTAGTAAAAAAACACCTCTGAAGTGGTCACTCTGAAGTGGTCACATGCAGCACAAATACAGAAATACACGCTATACTTAAATAGGAAGCTATTAATAATTATTGTTAAGGCAGTAATTCTAGAAGATTAGTACATTGCGTTAAAAATAAAAGAATAAAACAAGTTTTCACTTACCCCACTTTCTGAATAAATGGCACTTCGCTTAATACATGAACTAAGAGAGCACATAATGATTTAAACGTGGGCATCATATATTTCCTCAAAGGGCCGGGAAACATTACGATTTCTTGAATTCATTAACATCTGCGTTAATTCTGTACTATATGCGTACTTGTAGAAACCTATCTAACGGTTTCCTGTCGAATCCGCTTACAGAAGATCGATTTATTTCTTCATCAGTATTTTGAAGATTGATTATTATTTTTATGCGACACGTGCAGGCACGTGATTCAGAACCATTTTTCTACATGCAGATGGATGGGTGCTCTCGTCGAAAAATTCACGAAGTCTGACTCCACATACAGTTCTTGAACCGGAAAATCAAAGATCACCGCTCATTTTCTGTTGCCATTGTTTTTTATCCAAACTTTGTAGTCGGGGAATGACAGTGCGTGCGCATTCATTCGATGCTCCACCGCATTGAATCGTACGAGCTGGAGAAAAGTTGGGTGCGAACCAGTTCCGACTAGTTTTAATTCGATGTTTTTATTACAGAAGCGAATATGTATACATATGCATACATATGTATATTTTTTATACGTATGAATAAGTGTGATTTTGGGCATGCATGTTTGTATTTAACACATTATTGGACGCTATCGCGTAAACTCGTGTTTTCACAAGCAAATGTTAACGACAATTTGGGAGTTAAATCCATAGACAAATCCATGGTATTCCTAAAGAACATAATTATTATAGTACCTATGACGTTAATACGACAAGAAAGAGTTTCAGGCAAATCCTCAATTTTATCATTTAAACTGAATCTCAGACTCCCATATAAAGAAAACAGATTTCAAAAAATAAAAAAAGGCCTTACTTTATGCTAAAATGTCAGTCTTTATCGGTGACTTGCGTATATATTTAAATAAAATTGCCCTTCAACAATGTGTTAAAATGGTTCATGTCTTTTTATTACTTACCAGATAATAAAGAAGATATTGCTTCCGAAATCAACTTTACAGGTAGATTGAAAACAATACAGTGAGCCCCAAACCGCAAATTTGCGGACCCATTACATTACCAGTTTTCATATATATTCATGAGTTTGAATAATGAATTCATATCAATATCCCGAATGGGTGATAAATCCAAATCAAATTGACAAGATTTTGCCAAAATATGATCCTTAAATTGGCAAATATTTCCTTTCGTGCCAAACTGAATCGGAAAGTTTAAAATATTTAGTGATTTTAAATTGTGCTAATTGCCAAATAAGTTGAATAATATACGTCGGCTCTCTTCGCTGAATATGGATTGATAGTGACGGGTAAAACTTAATGGATGTGAATCTGCAGCCGTAGAATAGTTACCCATTTATGGAGGCCAACCCTGACGGACGAATTATTATGTAATGATATCGCTATTACCCCTTAATAAAATATTAATTTTAATAACTTAGTCTAAAATAACGTCAAGAATCTCGGTGTTAATTAATATAATTAGATAATTACCGAAGTATTAAAATTATCATAAATATCGCAAATAAATTTTTTGTATCATAGAGAAGGTGCTTGGAATGCAGAACTTTTAATGAATATTCAAATGAGAAATTTATTTTGCAGATGTTTTAAGTAAATATATAAACAATATGTTGATTCATACCAAATCATGTACATTAGTTGAAAATACGTAAGAAAAATCGAGCTTACAGAGAAAATTTTAAATTTTATTTGTGTTAATAAAAACTGTGCAAATAAATTATTATGGTATGTTATAGTCTGTCTAAATATCACTTATCGACGCTTGTCTACAAAATTGTTTTCACTGATAGTTTGTGAATATTTATTGATTAAAACAAGCAACAGTGAGTTTTTCAAAAGACATCTTTTAACTTCTTTGCCTACATCACAGATATGTGATTTTTTGCGTGATTTTCTAAATTTTTCCCAATTGGTATATAAAATGGTTTATGTCATGCACACTTTCAAAGATAAATATAGAAATTAGTACGCATTGTTTCTAAAGTGCGATTTCTTTTCTTCGAGTGCTAACTTTAATTGAAAGTTTTACTACAAGACTTAGATTGTAAATTTAAAAGCTCACTACTTCATAACTTCTATCAAGCATTCTTGTAAACATTTGTATCATTCTATCTTCCTTTGATTCGGAGATAAATTAACTGGGAAAAATATTTTTATCTTGATTATAATCACTAAGAATTATTAGTGATACCGCCATTGGTCTGCAACAGATAATACTATTTCAGCACATTTGCTGAATAAAAAGTTTAAACTGTACACGTATACTGCTACTATATTAATGCAAAAATGAATTACTACCACGAATAGAAAGATTAAGTCTTTGTATTGGAGGGTATTTCTCTCTATAGATTTCTTTTTAATTCTCAATCAAATCAAATACACAGTCATAGAACACAGTCATAAACAATCATAAATTTTGCTCGTTGATAATGATCTCCTGAGAAGTCAGAAAAAATTTCTGTCAGCTACAAAGCAATTTTCATACTTAAGTATTTTAACAATTAACGCCTATTCTCCAGTTCATTCCTTGCCCGATTATTTTCCGACTTCCATTACCTGCAGAGAAAGTCAACCTCATATACACACACACCCACACATATATATTTTTAAAACAAATTTCCAACCTTTTCCTTCATTAAATTTTGTTCTACCGCAATAGAGCATTATCCCACAATTTGAACGAAATACCAAATTAATCTATTAGTTTTCCCCTTAAGCAAGCCACGCGCAAACAGGTTATGTAAGAAGAGTGTTCTAGAATATGACGTGATACTCGTCCGATGTGGCGTGATAAGGGTCAGGTTTCACGTTTAAACAAATTAAAGTTCAGCGCGCCTGTACTCAAGGGCATAGAACTAGAGTTTTCGCGGGTCTTGTGTAGCTGCTCTCCGTCCTGGTAACATGTCGTAAATTGCGCTGCGGATTTTATATATTTCATGTACAGCTCCGGCGGCTTCCGGAGTACTCGACTGTCAAAAATGTGATATATCCGTGTCTAAGTGTAAGGCACGACCAGTGTTGTAAGCTGTCCAGTGAGTGATTCAAGAATAAAATAAGTTTAAGACGATGGAAGTACGTTTTTCACTCCGAACTCCATGTCTGTGTGCTTCCCCAGCAGCTCTCCACGACTACTACTTGTAAACTCCTCGAATATCCTGATACGCTAAGAAGATCGCCGGCCTGATATTTCATCGTTATTCCGTGAAAATTCATTACATATATATATATATATATATATATATATATATATATATATATATATATATATACAGGGGCTGTTCGCACATTTTTTAGACGATTTTGGTAATCGGTAATAAAAAATCGTTTGCTGCAAAAGAAATAATTGCAATTGTACTATGTTTTTAAAAGTCAAAATTATCGTCTGCGGATTGAACGTTCTGTTTTTATTCAAAATGGCGTTTTTAACAAAGCAGTGGTTCGAAGGCTACGTTTATGCTCTTTCCGAAGAGAAATATCCATACTCCGTTATCCAAAAACGATGTGAGAGTCATGGTTTTGTGATATCTAAAACGTTTATAGGTAATATCGTCAACAAGAAAGGGAAAAAAAAGTCAAATTGGAGCCTCAAGTGGGACAAAAATTCCAAACAAGTATCCAAGGAAAAAACGGACATCTTCGACTATTGCAAAGGTACGTTGTTTAATGTTAAAAGAAAATCCCCCAGTGTTGCCAACCTCTACGACGCGCGCCCCCCTAGCGCCATCTCAAAATCCCCCTGTTCCCCCCTAACACAAATTTTAAATCCCCCTAGACCTTCCTAAAAAATAATTCTGGTTCCAAATAGGCATCCTGATTGAGAGATAAATTGAAATAAATAGAAAATACACACTTAACCTCTTGAGTCCCACGGTACCCAATTAGGTACCTTTTTTAAAACATTAATTACCTTTATCATCATCGAAACCGACGGTACCCAACTAGGTAAAGTCTATTTTAAGCGATTCCTGATAGATGGTGCTACCAGTTCCAGATCCGAAGTCAGGTTCTTCAGTTAAAGTGGCGGGAAATCTGAAAATGGCTTCTAGACGTACTAGAGGTAAGAAAACTATTTATTTTTATTCTTTAAAATTTTGTTTTACATTTTGTGTTATATTTATTTAAAGTTTAGACTATAGTGACTATATAAACATGAATTAATACACATTATTTATATTTATTTGTGTTATTAACGATGTTTAAAAAGAAGGTACCCAATTGGGGACCTCGGGTCTCGAATGCTAAAAAAAATTTTATTTTATTTTTTTAGTTCGTTATCTGACAGAAGAGGAAATTCAAGCTCTTCTTGCGAAAATTGTTAGAGAACTATCAGATACTGATGACCCTGATTTGCTTGAGAATTTCGAACCTGAAAGTGAAGACTGTGCACAATGGAGAAGAAATAATTACTCCTGCAAAGGTACTACCTGATGCTCCAAACCAGAAAGGAAAAATAGAAAAAGATCTGCCGCGGAAAAAATGTTTGTCCACTGATGAGCGGATGATCCCATTTTCTGGTCGTTGTGCAATGAGTCAATATGTCCCATCAAAGCATAACCCTATAGGATTGAAAAAATTTGTACTCACTACACAGGATAGGTTAGTTTTGGATTTTGTTATCTATGCGGGCGCAGATACAGTGCCAACAGAGGAAAATACATCTTATGGTTTAGGAGGAGCTGTAGTAAAGCATTTACTTAGTACAGTGCCATAGACATCAATTATTCATCATTTTAGGACAGGTTTTTCACAGGTATACCAATTCTTGATTACCTTAGTGCCAGAATTTTTTTTTTTGACTGGTACCGTAATGAGCAAACGAACTGATGGTACTGCAGCTAATTTTTGCACAAGATCGAGATATGGAAAGAGGCTCTTTTAAATTCCGAACTCGTGAAGTTGGAAAAGCCTGTTAAATCAAATGGAAGGACAATACTAAGTCGGTATTGATGTTGTCCAGTGCATTTTGCATCAACCCAGAAGGAACTTGCAAGAGATGGAGCAAGGAAGCAAATAGGAGGGTAGATTTCAAGCAACCTGCTGATGTGAAAGCATATAATATTATATGGGTGGAGGAGATCAAATGGATAGATTTATTTCATACTATCACATTTCAACACGCACCAAAATATGACCAATGCGTTTTTTTGCACATTTCCTTGACATGTCAACGTGTAATGCATACTATACACACGCCAAAGTCAGGTGCTGAGAAAAGACTACCAACAATTGATACAATTCAAACTTGTAATTGCAGAAAGTTTAATTCTTAAAGAAACCTCAAAATTATTAGAAGAAGGCAGTTCAGCGAAAAAGATGTCCAAAAAGTGATTCCCATACCAGGCAATCATATGAGGTACGACAAATTGGGGCATTTCCCAGTGCAGTGCAAATTGCAAAAACAGAAGAAATGCCGCAATTCAGGCTGTAAAGGAAAATCCACATTTAGATGCATTAAATGTAATCTATTTTTGAACTTGCAAAACAGAAACCGTTTCCTAGAATTCCATGAGAAGTAACTGATTTTTGTCTGTATTGAAACCCAAGGTACCCATTTGGGTACCACTTAATTAACATAATTAAAAATATTGAATTGAATTTTTTTGTTTATATTTGTTTCAATTAATGCTATTTTTGCTAGATAAAGTAAAAAATTGTGAATAAAGTGCATTATTTTAGGCTCGGGTGTCTAGAGGATAATGAAATGGAGGTTTATTTACATTTGACATATGTATGGAACTTATAATCTAATAAGAAAAACGCGTCTCGATTGCACAAAATATTAAAAAATTTTCCCGCCACAAAAAACCTCTAAAAAATGTGGCCCCTAAAAACACCCCTTTTCGTCAAATTTAGGGGTAAAACCCCCAAGTTGGCAACACTGAAATCCCCCTAGTCAAAGGACAGTTGCAAAATCATCAAAATGCTCGGTGTCCACTGTAAACAAAATGATAAACGTTGATTTAAATCTTAAGAAAGCTAAAAAACGCAATATGCATCGTCTTCTTCCAAATCATATCGCTGAACGCAGGACACGCTGCAGAATTCTATATGAGAAACACTTATCCAAAGAAAAATGGAAAACAATTGTCACAATAGATGAATCATGGGTGTATTTAAATGATTGCAACAAAAAAAGAGCCATTTATTATCATAAAAAGGGAGAAAAAAATTTAAGTACATGGTTCAAAGAATCTAAAGAAAGTTTTTCTAAGGGATTCATGACTGTTGCTGGTTTTTCTTATAATGGCAAGTTAAAAATCAGGAATATATTTTATCGCCAATTTTTCTGAATGAAATACCATCGCTTTACCCACAGTGCCATCAATCTGTGAGACTCCATCAGGACAAAGCTAGCAGTCACACATAAAAATCCACTGTAAATTTCCTAAAAGAAATGGAACAAAAAACTGGTATCAAGGCCATACCCTTCACTGATATCCCTACAAAATCTCCCGATGTATCACCTATGGATTTTTGTGCTTTCGGACTTTTAAAATCTGCCTTATCCAAACGTCGTCCCAAAACCCTTACAGGACTCTGGAAAGCTGTTCAGGAGGAATGGGATAGAATACCTCTTCTGACACTTCAAAAGGCATTATTATCCTGGAAATTGCGATGTCGAAAGATAGTTCAGAACAAGGGATGTCAAATAGAACATTTAAAACACAAGAATTTTATGTAATTTAGTTTTGTGAATACAATATACATCGTCTAAAAAATGTGTGAACAGCCTCTGTATATATGTATATATGTATATATATATATATATATATATATATATATATATATATATATATATATATATATATATATATATATATATATATATATATATATATATATATATATATATATATATATACTAGAAACCGACGTCTGCGAAGGAGTCTTCGAAGGATTTATTTCGCGAAGCAGTGGCTCCCGCGGGTATTAATCTTGTGGGGAGCCAAGACGAACGGTTAAGAATATATTTAATGCAAATTCAATACAATTTGTTGAGGATTATAAAAGTTTATTTATAGAATAAAACCCAGGTGTTTTTTAATTTAGAGCGCTACGGTAATATTTTGCTACACGAGGTCTAATTAAACCAGGACCTACTATTTAAAGTCGATTCCGAACGGCTACAAACATACTTGCCAATTGGTACCCACATATTCCGGAATCGCTGGTATAAGCCTAAAACTGTAGAATGTAGAATGTATTAAGCTTATAATTCTTTGTACATGTGTATGGCATAGTTTATTTAAGTTTTGAAATATTATGTTGAATACAGATAACGCCTACACTTAAAAAAATACACTAATGCTTTTAAAAAAATTATTTTTGTGCTGTTTCGTATGCGGTGATAAAGAGCGATCCAGAAATTCTCACTGAGTATGTCTACTAAAATACAAGCGATTATTGTTACCGGAACATCATGCACCCTATTTTACAGGTTAAATATCCAAAACAATATTAAATGATATTATATTTTACAATTCTTTACTTTACTCATGCGAATATGCATTATTATCAGATTTAGCCGCTGGAAATATTGCTTTACTTTAGCTGACAGGTATTGACTACCAACGGTATGTAAAAAATAAACAAGGCAGTAATTTAGGCATAAATTTATTGCTATATTTGTGATAAACTTCATTAAATCATTGATGTTTTATTTCATTTTTTTCCATTGTAAACACGGGGTCTCACTTTTCTAACTGCTATACTTTTCTTTAAGAAAAATTATTATAAAACATGGAAATAAAGGGTAAAATATAATACTAAATAGTAGCATTTTAATTTGAGCCTACCTATATCTTGGTGCTACCTCTTTCTAAAGTAAACTATAGTATTCCTTTCTATACTTTATTCACTGTCTGCGGAAGGCGAAACATTCGTACAACTAAAATATTTGAGAATTGATATCTCAGCGAAATGTATATATCCACAAGAAAATACTCAAGCCTGTGGTCCTGTATATGTATATCTTACTTCCAGTGCATAGGAAGATGGAATTGAACTGATATATTTCGCTCCTCTTAATCAGAGGTATACAAGTATATATAGGACAAGTACACATTGTGATCCATATAGTTTAATGTTTAATAAGCAAATGTCAATATAATATGCTCTTGATTCAGGAGATCCCCAGGTCGATATTATAATAACTGGGGTTGAATACATGATATATGCAGTACCGTTTCCCAGCAGGTGAAAAATTATACACACACACACACACACACACACACACACACACACACATATATATATATATATATATATATATATATATATATATATATATATATACAACTTTATTGTTATTTCATTTGTATTTATTCTAATTTTTATCTTTAAAAATATTAATAAGGGCCATTACGCTTTCTGATGTATGCAGCTTTTATGTTTTTTTTCTTTTTATCAGAGCATCAAATAAATATGGAACACTAGGGATACCAAAAAAAAATTATCAATCGATATATTTTTATCTTCTCTTGTTCTCCTGATTTGTATTTCTATTGTTATAGTTTTTATGATTATATATGAATAAAGCTAGTTTTATTATGAAAGTCACTTTTCGAAATCCTGTCTGTGTTAAGTTTAATAACATTTTAAGAAAACCCTGCTTATTTGTCATTATTTAAGTATCCGTTTCAAGATTCGCATCATGTTTAAATGTTTGTGAACAGAATTGTGTAAACAATTCACATGAAATAATGCCACCACCGTTGACTCTCGGGGTGTCTATCAAAAATTTTTCTATTCAGAAATAGAGGAGTGTGGTTGCTTCACGTTCCATGAGAAGAAAATAATTGAATCACATCTAAGAAAACTGAGCAAAAAAAAATAAATATTCGGAGATAAAACCTAAATTAGATTATCAAAAGAAGACAATTTTATAAAGATGTTGAAAATAGGGCCTTTAATCAACGTTTTTACGTTACAGTACTTGGTCCGATCGTTTTCACGACAAGTCAAAAGCATTCTTCAGTTAAATTCAACTATTACGTAGACAACGAGGATAAGAAATATATATGCCGTTGGTGAATTGAGAAATCCAGCTTATTGTAAATAACGCTTTCAATTTCCAATGCCCCAAGCTTCTTGGAAAATTATCAACAACTTTCGAAACTTTATGTTTTGCATAAGCTTGTCATTTTAATAATTTATTTATTCCAATTATTTAATAATAATAATAATAATAATACAATTGTTGTTCAATAATATTAATTAAAAAATGTTCAATATTGATGATTGAAGTGCAGTTTTTAAGTTTCCTCTTTTTAACCTAAGTAACCCTTAACAAATTCGTGTTCATTACAGGAAGTACATAAGTGACAATCTATTTATCTGTCATTTTTAACAAGTCTTAACAGCTTTGGGCTTAATGTAGTAAACCTGGGTGAAACTAGTCTGTTTGAGCCAACTATTGCTTCTTTTCTAACTAGCCTAAAGGTATATGGGCTTATTTCATTAAGCTTAAGATATATCAGGCTAATTAAAAAGTTGTCGATGATTTTCCAATTGGCTTGGAATTGGCTTGTCATTTTTAATAACCCTTTACTACTTTGAGCTTATTGCAGTAAGCCTGGATGAAACCAGGCTATTTGATCAAACTATTGATAATTTTCTAACTAGCCTAAAGGTGTATGGGCTTATTAGAATAAGCTTAAAAAATATCAGGCTAATTAGAAAGTTGTCGATAATTTTCCAATTAACCTGGCGCATTGCAAAAGGCCTGCTCATTTTGCAATAAGTCAGATTTGTCGATTCACCACGAAATACACATCTTCAGCATACAGGTAGCCTTTGATCTAGGTTCCACACTTCTTACGTGCTCATCAGCAGGGTAGTAAGTAATTAAATATTGCGAAACTTAGGTCTAAGATTACACGTAAGATGGAAATGGACACCTTTTCTTAAAGACCACTTACCAAGGCAGGCTCTCTGCATTTTTCCATGAAGGATAGGTTTAGTAAGATTTACGTGGAGAAGGAAACCCTGTTTTTAAAATAATCATTGGTAGATTACCACATAGGTACACGATGCGCATTCTTAGATCTGTTGAAATGTATGTCCTCATTACTAGCAGTAAAATAAAAATATGTTTTATGATTTTACTGATTTTTAGGGCAATTTCTTTAACTTTTAATCATGCAGTGAAATTGACAAAATGTAAAATGAGTTTTCGTATTTATTAATGTTAACTCTGTCACACTGCAAATCAGTAACACCATTAGGAAGGTCCCATTTGCAACTTTAAAGAATTTTGAAAGCTGTTTACGATGCAGTTAACTAACCTAGTATGGAAGTATTATTCCCAAATTCTACATATCTAAAGTGATAATCATCATTTAACATATGTACTATAATTTTTGCTAAGAGTGTTATTTATGTACAATGTTTCCCAAAGCAAAAAATTCTTTTAAGATTCTTTTCAGGAGTTTCATGAAAATACTTAACTTGGCACATTGAAGACCAACAGCCGAAAAATTTTTATTTTTTATAATTGTTGCTACAATTTGTGAAATCGCACCTCTGATAGAAGAGTGTTACATCTCCGAAATTTTCGATTTTGAGATAATTGTACCATAATGCTCTATAAGATGTGCTTCTCATTCTCTAATAATGTTATAAGCCTAGTACCAACACAATCTCCTAGATGGCGCTTATTACCCTCTTCCACAATTAGAAGAGAGAACTTGCTCATGTGTGAACAATGAAAGTAAGATTTTTTTAGTGCCTAATGTTGTTGTATTAAAATGTTCCTGCAATAATAATGTTCATTAAATTTTGTTTGGAAAATGAATGTTTTTATTTCGAAAATAAATTCGTATTTTTTTCTAACCTGCTGTTCAGGTTATCAAGGTTTTTCCTTTGTATTGTTAAAATTTTAGATAGATTGTGCATTAGCATAGAGATATGACAGTATTCCCTCAAGCTTTTCAGTCTATGTTGACAAAATGAGGTTACTAGAAGAGGTTTATATCTTGTAATTAAAATTCAAGATCATGCTTTAAAAATTGAAAACAACATTAATAGTATACAGTTTTGCCTTCTGGAGTGATTCGAACAATAAGTTTTCCCGAAATTATCATAGGCATTCATAAAACAAAGAATGAAATTTCGACATAATCTTCTTTAGCTCTTCCTGAAAATATGGTTAATCTGAGATGTAACATGCTTCTAGCAGAGGTGCGAAATATGAAAAATTGAATTCAAACTTGCATCGTTATTTCTGATAGTTTTCGGATGGCTGTTTACTTGCCGCAAATCCTCTCTCTATAGTGACGTATAAAATTCAATGGGATTTCGATCATGTATTACATGAGGCACTACCAAAAGAAAAATCCCCATACATTAGATTAGTTAAATTTAATATAAACTTGGAATAAAATTTGAAAAAAATACATTTTCGCACATTTATTTCTGCTGGACGGAAAATGTAATAGTTCGTGCATTGTTTAATATATTATCGTCACATTTATTTAAATATTTCCATAATAAATATGTGAATACAGAACGTTCCAAAAAAGAAAATTGCATAAAAGTTAAACCAGAAAAATATATGATAATTGTAAATGAAATTTTGAAAACGACACAAAAATGTTTAATACATTAACAATTACCTTGTTGTTAAAAATCAGTAAATTTGATGAAAATATCTCTTTGAAAATAGGGTGAATAACCTACATTTGCTTCCTTTTGAAGCAATATATATATATATATACATATATATATATATATATATATATATATATATATATATTGAATGGGATTCCTATATGTTTTATAATATATGATGTTGGTCCTCTTTATGCATCGATGACAGCCTGCACATGTCTGGGGACACTTTCCATTGGTTTTTTATAGGTGTCCGTAGGAATTGACTTCCAGGCGTCCATCACAGCTGAAGTGAGTGCTGGCAGTGAGGATGGTCGATTTGGCTGGCTACCTAATCTGCGTTTTAATTCGTCCCAAAGGTGTTCAATGGGATTTAGATGGGGGCTCTGAGAAGGCCAGTCTAGTTTTTGAACACACATTTCGTCAAACCATGCCTCCGTAAGTCTCGATGTGTGAATGGAGCAGTTATCCTGCTGGAAGAGAAATAGGCCTTCCCCGAAATATTGCCATAGAGTTCGGAGAGCGGCATTGACCAGAATGTCCACATACATCTCAGAGTTCATGTGTCCAACCACAGGAACTAAGAAATCCAGGTCAAACCATGAAAAACACCCCACACCATGATGCTGCCACCACCAAACTGAACAGTCGGCACAATGCATTCGCGTAACAAGCGCTGTAACAAGCGCAATTCGCGTAACAAGCGCAACGGGTCTGGGTTTGGCATCCGCCAATGTCCACAGCCACATGTCCACAGCCCAATGGCGATGAGCTTTGCACCATTTCAATCGACGCTTCGATTTCTGGGGAGTAATATTCGGCTTGTGAGCGGTTGAATAACCATTGAATCCCAGGTTTTTTAACTTTCGACGAACAATCCTGCTGCTAGCATTAACGCCTGATGAACTTTGTAACTCCTGAGTGATTTCATTCAACGAGGACTGGTGATTTTCTTTCACTACACTTTTCAGAGTTCTACGACTGCGTCACTAATTTTTTTCGGCCTGTCGCTTCGTTTTTCTGCAGTTTCACTGCCTCGAAGTTTCCACTTCGCAATTACATCACTCACAGTGGATTTTGGCTTCTGTAGAATGTCCGAATGTTCACGAACTGATTTCCCACAAAGGGGCCATCCCACTTTAATGCAACGATCAAAGTTACTAAGCTCGTATGACTTACTCATTGTCTCACAAACGCATAAATATGACCTGACAAACCACTACCAACACTTTTATAGCTTTTGGTTACGCATCGAATTACGTCACCTGCCAGATCCACTTCTTTAGGGGGTGTCCGGACACTTTTGGCCAGATAGTGTAGTTTTATAATTTTGATATTCCTTCAGGTGGCCTATTTCGCTTTCTACTTCTACAGATAGATATAGGAACATACATTTATGCTATACATAATAAATAAACATACATGAATTTTGCACTCACAAAATTCAGTGTAAATTAAAGCAATAAATTTGTGCTTCTGTTTTATATGCTGTTGGTAACACTTCAGGCACAACTGCTAATATACGAACAAATGATTTTTCTTTTGATTTGTCATTTGCATTTGTTGATTACATACTGTGCAGAAACCGTCATTTCAAAGTATGCATATTTTCCTCCCTTTCAATTTTCATTGAAATTTATTTTTAACCAATTTATTATACAGGGTGTCCGGTCTAAAAGTATCCGAAAGTTATGACTTATTTTTACGGAACTACCTGTGAGACTCTCACATAGTCTGAAAACAGACTCAATCCTAACTTTGGAAAATCCAGTACAGATGTGACTTTTTGGTAAAGGAATCAGGTAGACCGTTAACAGACAATGGTGCGGTGCACACTTCCCTAAGTGGAAAAAGGGTCATTCGTTAGGAAAAGGCGATCAACGCACAAAGAGTCAATGGAAGTCCCGGGGTATCGGGCTGACAAAAAAGGAAACGCGGGAGCGCAGGTGACCATATGACGAACCCCCTGTGAGGGGTTTGCATCAGACACATGAGACAATGGTACATTCGAGAACGGGGGAAAAGGTATAAATGAAGAAAATACGATTAGACGGTTTTTTTTTATTAGACTGGACTATGAAGAGATATTGAGGTATTGGAGAGCGGAGGGGATACAGACCAGAGGTGAAGTCTGGTTTGAACTGTGATTATGAACTCCTCTCTCATTAATGTTATCAGCGTTCTTTGGAACAAACTTATGTACATTATTATTAGTCCAAATATTTATTTCATAATAAACGAGATGTAAAATAGACAATAATCTGTGTCTACATTAGTATTACAAGTTACTTATACCAACGGGTCCACGGCGATCCGGTTTACACTACCCATTAGAATTTAAATAATTTATTAAAATAGAAAGAACATCTCAACATGTTTTAATATTAGTCATCGATTTTGATCATAGTATCATCGATTTCTATGTGTGCACCTTTTGCAGCACGACTAACGTCTAAATGGTAATCCAGTTCTCTCAAAGTGTTTCGTAGTATATGAGGATTTATTCGACTTTTTTGCTTGGGGATTCATTAAGTCCGTTGTGTATAAACAAAAAAATTGAAACTGTGGATGAGTTGAAGAAGCGTATCATCCAAGCAATTCGTGTAATAACTTCTGATATGCTACGAAACATTTGGAGAGAACTGGATTACCGTTTAGACGTGTGTCGTGCTACAAAAGGTGCACACATCGAAATCTATGATTGATATTAAAACATAGGGAGACGTTCTTTCTATTCAAATAATTTTTCTTTTAATTCTAATGAGTAGTTCTCCAAAATAAGCCATTTATAACTTTTGGATACTTTTAGCCCGGACACCCTGTATTACTGATAATATCGTTCAAAGTATCTGCGAGACTAAATAAAAATGATGATGAAAAATGAGATATTTACAATTTTTATTCTGGAAATGAGTGACACCTTTTTAGAAAATTAATAACCATGTATATTATTGTTGAATTCCTATATACACACACACACACATATATATATATAAATATATATATATATATATATATATATATATATATATATATATATATATATATATATATATATATATATATATATACCGGGTGTTCCAAAAAAGACGGACGATTTTAAAAAATCAATTAAAGAAAAACGGAAAGTGATAGAAATGTACGGATTGCTACATTCTGCTAAGGTAACCAGGGAATTTATTCCCACCGATTTTCAAAATTAGTTACAAAGCTCGTCAATAGATGGCGTGCTATTCTGTACGCATTCCGTTCTTTCAGATCGGTGTTATTTCTACATTCTAGCGTATGCTTCGAAAATGATTTATTCGCTGGAACAGCGTATTTTTATTATTTTGGAGTTTCATCACCTGGACCACAGTTTTGTTGCAAGGTTTTCGAGGCGCAGTTTTCAAAGGAAATTCAATATCAAAAACATTCACACAAGCAGCATAATATAGCAATGTTCAAAAAATTTCAGCGTACTGGGAACGTTAATGACGACGTGCTGGAAATGTCGGCCGCCCAACCACAGAAGTTTCAGAGGCGAATGCTACAGTTGTTCTGCAGATCATCCAACAGCGACCCTGAGTTTCCGTTCGCCGTGTTGCTTGTCAGACTACACTACGACGGATGACTACACACCGAATCATGCGTCAGAGCCTTCACTTGCTTCCTTACAAGATCCAGATTCCACAACCTCTGAGTGCTGATGCTATTAATGCACGCGAGACGTTCGCAAACGCTATGTTGCTGAAGTTGGATGCCGGTGAAATCGATGTCGGAAACATTTGGTTCTCGGACGAATCGTATTTTTTCTGGATGTCTTCATTAATAAGCAGAACTGGTGCATTTGGGGAACGGAAAATACGCATGTAGCCGTACCTTCATCTCTGCATCCACTGAAAGTCATGGTTTGGGCCGCCATTTCCTCCAGAGAACTTATTGGGCCCTTTTTTTGGACATCAAACGATTACTGCAGCAAAATATCTGCACATCCTACATAAATTTGTGGTCATTCAAAAAGCTTTGGAGGTCGATAGGAATAGCTCGTGGTTTATGCAAGACGGCGCTCGGCCACTTCGAGCGGCTTCAGTGTTAAATTTTCTCAGCGAACATTTCGGTGATCGTGTCATTGCTCTTGACTACTACAAGCATACGCAAAGTGGCATGGATTGGCCTCCCTATTCTCCAGATTTGACGACATGCTATTTTTTTTTCTTTAGGGGTACTTGAAAGACCAGGTGTATCGTCACAATCCACAAACTGTAGATGAACTGGAATAATACATCTCTGCTGCTTTTCAGAGCATTCAAACTGAAATGTTTGCACGGGTGTCTGCGAATTTTGTCCTCAGACAGCGCCACGTTCTTGCTGCAAACGGTGGTTATTTTGAAAACATTGTTTTATAGTTTTCCCCAGTCAGCAGAGCCATCTGTTGACGAACTTTGTAACTAATTTTGAAAATTGGTGAGAATAAATTCCCTGGTTACCTAAGCAGAATGCAGCAAACCTTACATTTCTATCGCCTTCCGTTTTTCTTTAATTCATTTTTCAAATCGTCGGTTATTTTTGGGACACCCGTATATATGTATATATACATACATACTTATATATATATATATATATATATATATATATACAGAGAGAGAGAGAGAGAGAGAGAGATAGATAGATAGATAGATAGATATATTATATTTATTCTTGGGACATTATTCTTGGGGTACATGCTATCCCACCCCGTAAGAAAAAGGTTAAATCTGCTGTCTCCAAACTTAAATAATAACTGTAGATCTAACATGTTCACTTCCGTGTGAACCTTGATTCTCTTGTAGCATAAAAATTGATTTTCTTGTAGCATACTACTATTGTTTTTTTACTACTATTGTTTTTATACTTTTTATATATTTTATATCCCTTTTCATTAAAATCTTTAGCTCGCCAACTCATCACAAAGAAGAAAACGACAAAAATACATAACTCGCAAAAATCTTGCAACACGTGTATTATGCAATCATAAAATGGCTCTATAGACCTGAATTATTATATGCATTTCTTAATGCAAGGCCAAACTTCCTTAAATAAAAAATACCATGTAATTGCAGGGAAGTTTAAATTATCATTGTAATAGCTAAATATGTTTGCATTATTAACTTGGAGTTATGCAGAATAAAGGAAAGAACAACTAAGATGATAGAAAGACAAATGATAGATAGCCTCTTAATATATATATATATATATATATGTATATATATATATAGAGAGAGAGAGATAGATAGATAGATATATTATATTTATTCTTGGGACATTATTCTTGGGGTACATGCTATCCCAGCCCGTAAGAAAAAGGTTAAATCTGCTGTCTCCAAACTTAAATAATAACTGTAGATCTAACTTGTTCACTTCCGTGTGAACCTTGATTCTCTTGTAGCATAAAACGTACGACCTTTTTTAAATAAATTAGGAGACTCCTTTAAGTAATTAAAATATTACTTTATTATATCATCTTTGGAACATCAACATGACCGTATTATTTTATACAATCTTGCTGTGTCTACCGTTTTCATTTGCAGCGCGTGTTTACATTTTTAGCGCTCACGCGAGCAAAATAGCTTTAACATTGCGCCCTTTTTCCCGCGAGTAAAATAACTTTAACATTCGGACATCCTGATATTTTCAATTGCCCACAATTGAGAACCAATGTACATATACTAAACAAACTTATTTAAACAACTTTTAAAAATACACAATTTTAACTTGAAAACATTAATTTTAACTTAAAACACATTTTTTTCGTTAAACAGAAATTTAACGCACAATTATTCAAAATAAGGACAATTTGCTTAACATATTTACTTTAGAACACAACATAACAAACAGTTAAAGTAAACAAATAGCGTTTTAAAATATATTTACATATCTTTCTACTTAATATTCAAGTTACTGTTCTGTTTTAAAGTTTATTAGTCCTAATATTATTTTTTTTCTTCTTCATAAAAATAGTTCTTTATAATTCAACATGAGTCCATTGTAACCGTGATTGTTTAAATTAATTTATAAAATTATTGGGATTGGGAGTTTATTTTATTATTCTTATATTACTTAATTATATTAATTATGATTTTGATTTAGTAACTTATTGGTTCATGATTGTGGCTAGTACATTGATGTGCTTCCCAAATAATGGAAATAACTCTGGTTATATTGACAAATCAATTTATTGAATATTAACACACATAAATAATACACTGCAAAATTACTCAATATTTCCTCCGGCATTTACTCATTATTCATAACTTCATTCCTACTAAATTAATTCTTTACGACACCTATATTTGATTCATTCCCTTATTATAACAATATTTCATACTGCATCTATACATATTATTTTCAACTTTACTCCTACTAAATTAATTCATATATATATGCAAAACATTATATCAAATTGTTTGTATGAATTATCGGTCAATTCCTCGACATCTTATATTCAAAAACTATACTCATCGCGCTCTATCTTAATTATTATGGCTACACACTGAGAAGCAATGATAACAATATAAAAAGGAAACGCAAAGTCGGTACCTCGGCAGATGACGGTGGAATCCCTCTGGGCAGCTGGCACTCGTAATGATGAATTCGTCGTCTTTATCATCACATGGAATTAGGGCACCTTCTTGTCTGGAATATGGCTCCGTCGTTCATGGCAAACATTCTACACGGGACACTTGGGCACTGTCAGCAACGGTTCACTAACTTTTACTGCTTTCTCCTCATACGTCTATATGCCTTGACACCACTTCTACCTGTCACAAACTTCTGACTGACTCTCACTTCTCAGGTTATCTCTCTGCCTTCACACTATTTTTTATGTCATATATTTTCTTACTAATGTCTCCGCCTCTTATAATTTCCATTGGTTATCTGTAAATTATCATGCCATCGCCATTCATCCGTGCTGCCTCTCCTCAATCCCCTTTTACCAATTCGCATCGAGGGCGGGATTTATAAATTCTCCCTCAAATTTAACTTTTTCCCATGCTTCGGCTTCAAGCAGGGTGGACTGTTTTATATCCATCATAAATTTTCTTTTATTCTCTTCTTGCAACTCACTCTCTTCAACTTTTATCTTCTATTTATTGCTACAAACACAATCTCTAAATTTCGTTCCGGTCTATGGCTTTCTTCCCTTCTCTTTTATTGCCCTGTTTCTTTCTTGCATTTAACAATTATTTTATTTTATTTTGTACTTTTCAATGCTCCTGCCTCTGGCCGTGACACTACTGTCATGTCCCTATGACATCCATGATCAAAATAAAAGAAAGTAATCTATATTACCTTGTCCCTTCGTTTGTTCTAACGTGAGGGTTACCAGAATTCTAGTCGGGTGAACCAGAAGTCTCCTCATCTTCGGATTCATCTTCCTAGGTTACGCCAAGGTCTCCATTTGGGCGACAATACTGTGGACATTGGTAGTAGGTGCGGCAAGACCCTCTGTCACCGCTGTTTCACTTGGACAGTCCGAATTCATCGGCAAGGTTTCTAATAGTTTTTAAGGAGTGCTGGGTGGAAGTATTCTTTACGGGATTAAGCATGGTTAATCTACAGAAGCCGTCACTAGCCACAATCAAATGTTGGTTAAATCCAGTGCATATGTTGGTCTCATAAATTGCATCATGTTTATTATCTTCAGTTCGTAAACTCCTATGGTCAGTATGCATTATCTTAGCATAAACATGCCTTTGCGTCTCAGTGTTAACATCCACCGAAGAATGTTCATCTTCTATAATATAATTCTCAATAGTCTTATTAGTTACTTTATCCTTGGTTTCGCTTTTCGAGAAGTCATGCACATCGGCAATAAAAATACAATTTTCTGAAACACTTCCGTTGTCGATACTTGAACTGACATAAGGCAAAATTTCACCCGGTGTACCGTCTTGGTAACTCAAAGAATCTAAACTCGCATTTTTCACTTCAAGTGTTATAGTTCTCTCAGTCATTGGGACATCATTTTCCAATGAAGAATCTCGAGTACGTACATCGTCAACGATATCACTGACAACATTTTCACTGTCTTTGTGGGCATTAGAATTGTTCGAATTCGCCTTTCCTATACTTGTATTCGCATTCAAATGTACATTTTTGTCACAAAAATCCTCACCCTCAGAATGCGCATGCAAACTCGCAGATTTCGTATTTCTTTCTGCCTTGTAAACAACTTCTTTGAAATTTTCGCTCCTTGAAATTTTAGAATTACTGATTTTTGAATCCTTGTTATTTTAATAAATTATTTCCGTTTCCAAAGTGCTTTTACCTATTATTTCCGCTTTACCGATGTTTTGATTTTCTTTGATCATTATATTCTGATCCCCATTATTTATAACTGGAATAATCGTTTTTCCCTCATTAACGTCTAGCAATGCATCTAAACTATCTTCTTTACTTTTAATAATCATTAATCCGTAATTTATTTCTTCTGGTTTAGCTTTTACAAAGTTTATACTATTTATTGTTCACAACTTGCGTATCTTCAACCGTTTTTAATTTCACGCGTGATTCAGTTTTTCCGGAATCCATTTCTATAAGAGGGAAATCTTTGCTATACCCAACGTACAAACTTTTGCCAACGGCTGCATAAGCAATGTAAGGTAAATCCAAAAGTGGTCTCCCTACCAATAAATCAACCGGCTGCGTTTGGTCAGGTACGATTAAAACAGAAACATCCTTCGCGATTACGTCATCAATCTGAATATCAACCATCGCCGCTCCTGTACTTTTCACTGATGGCGTCAGTTGATTTCCGAAACCAAACAAATGTTTTTCACATGGCGAAATATTTAGGCGTAATTTTTTGGCTACCGAGTCCTTTAAAACACAGCTAGTACTGCCAGTGTCCAACAAAGCGCTGACAAGTTGTTTATTAATTTGCACGTCTTTGAGATATCGGTTTGATAAAGATTCAGTGTCGCTTACATTCAAATGATTCGTATTCTTTTCGTCTTTCACAGCACAATATTTTTTTGAATGGCCTTTAATGCCACAGTTCTTACAAGGTAAAGGGCAATTTCTGGCCACATGACCATATGCATTACATGAAAAACACTTTCGAATGGTATTATCGTACCCAATAATACACATATCATTGAATTTGTTGCCACTTTTGTTTTCTGGTTTATTTGACTCAACACTCTTAAATTGCGGGAATCTATCTTAGGATTATTTCGATAATAACTTTTGGCTTCATCATAATATTCAGTGGGTTAATTCCCAATATACTGTACCCCCATGTATTTCGCTGCGATGGAACCGCCATCTTGGTTACGTCTCCCATCGCCAAGTTGGCGATGGCAGACGTAACCAAGGTTCCGGTTCCATCGCAGAGGGAAACATGAAATAATATAAATGACAACATGCAGAACTTTCATTGAAAAATTATCCAGAAAATAAAAAATGAAGTTAAATGAAGGCAGTCGATTTCTTAATGAAGGCAGTCGATTTCATTTCTTCTTTTTTTTGTCGCCCAAGCAGAACGCGTGTTTTTGGAACGGAAAATTCCAGAAAGTCAAAAAATACGCATTTTTTAAACTGTACAACCACAGTAAAGCACAAAAACACACAAATACAAAAAATAAAAGCTGAAAAATAATGAGAAATTTGTTATGTGTGGGTGGCTGCCACCCCCCCAACCCCCCGCTAAAAAAAGTCAGTATATTGCAAATAATTCATTTAAATAAATATAAAATACATCTTGGTTAAAAATTAAAATTCTGCATGTTGTCAGAATCATTTCATCTTAAAATAAAAAATAAAAAAACACCGGTTATTCACTTTCGGTTTAGCTTCTTTTACGTTTTTTTTTTATTTTTCGGTGTTTTTGGATACCCCCAATTCGTCTGTAATCCAATAACACGGCGTTTATTTACCCATAAATAAGTTAATTTTAAAACCGTAATTAAATCCAATTTACTCGCTTCGAACCGGGAACCACATCTAATGGATCTTTTAGCTCAATGTTCAGATATTTTCTCTCAGTTATAGTCATTTGCGAATTACAATTAAGACAATAATAAATATTAGCTAATAAACCAACAAACATACAATAATCTATAATAGTTCTCTTACCCGCATTTTGTAAATCCCGAAAAAATCCAAATCAACCCTCCCATTCGTAAAAGAAGCCATACCTCGCAAATAAAAGTACGTCCGAGCGGTGGAACTGCAGATCCCAAAAAGAACATTCGACGGTTTAATTTTTTGAAACAAGAGCGTAATAAAATCCAGATTAAACTCGTCTAGGAGTAAATCACAAGCTCTGATTGGCTGCTAATTATTCAAATAGGGAGCAATAAATGGTTAACTTAAAAATATTTAACAAACACAAACCACATTTGGCATTTTATCGTCAACTTGGCAGAACTCTAAAAAACCTCGCCACAAAAATATCGCCATATTATTCAAATCGGGAGCAATAAATGGTTACCTAAAAGCATTTAACAAACACAAACCACATTTTACATTTCATCGCCAACTTGGCAAAAATCTAAAAAACATCGCAAAAAAAATAAAGCGGCTGGATACAAGTATGATATATCCCCCAAGAAATTTCTCGCCAAATCTGTCGCCCTTTGTTTTGGTTGTTGTGTTGCCGGTTTTTACTTTGGTGTAATGCTTTGGTGTAATGCTCCGTCAAAATATTAAATAACAGTTGCTTTTTAATTTTTTGCCGGAGGTTGGGTTGTTAAAGAGCGCGAATTGCAAAAAATGTGGGTCAGAGATGAAGATTAAAGTTAAAAGTTCTTATTCTGATGGATTTACATTTGTTTGTAGGAAAGTTATTGTAGGGGGGGGGAGCAATGTAACACTGAGAAATCTATTCGGCATGGTTCGTGGTTACAATCGTAAGGCAGATTTTAAATTCTACCTAGCGATGTACATGTTTCGGAAATCATGTTTAGCGGCAAATGTAGATTGTTTTAATAAATTTATTGAAATCGTTTCGAAAATTAACTGGGAGGAGTACAAAATTTCGGTATAGATACTTTAAAAAAAATTCTATTGCCAACATGTATTTTTTCTATTGTATTTGTGCTTTAATTTATGTTTAATCAAGAAATATATATTTAACCAAGATGTATTTTATGTTCTTATTATTTTTCAGCTTTTATTTTTTGTATTTATGTGTTTTTTGTGCTTTTCTATGGTTGTACAGTATAAAAAATGCGTATATTTGGGACTTTCCGGAATTTTGCCGTTTAAAAGACACGCGTTCAGCTTGGCGACAAAAAATATCGCCAAAATCGCCATTGGGTGGGGGGTATATCATACTAGTTCCAGCGGCTGGGGTACCGTATACTGGGATTGGTCCATTCAGTGTTGTTAAATTCATTATTTTCGATTTTAAATCCCAAGCGTACATTTTCGTGTTCATCCAATTTACCTGCCAACTCGTTCGGATTTACAAATTTTGACCAAGAATCAATAAAATGTTCCCGTATTGCATTTGGAACGCGTTTCTTTAATTGATCCGTTATAATAAGCTCTTTTAAAGAGTAAAAATCGTTAATATTTAAACCAGCTAACCATTCATTAAAATAATTTCGCAGATCATAAACGTAATCTTCCCATGCGCTTTTTGAATCTTTCACATTATTTATAAATTTCTGTCTGAATTTTTTGGGACTTAACTTAAACCGTTTTAATAACAAAGTTTTGACAGATACGTAGTCATTAGCTTTTTGTTCATCTTCCCTGGCGATAAGTTGGCTATATTCGTAAGGCAAGAGTCCTAATAGATGAGACACATAATCTCTTTCTTTAATACCTATACGTTTAGCTTGGCGTTAAAATAATATTAAACAAGATGTCATATCACCGTCATTTAAGCTAAATTGTTGCATTAAGCTCCGTAGTTCAAAGTTACTTTTGTTTACTTCTGAAACCCGAACAGTTTCATCGTGTCCTCCCAAGGATCTATTAGTACTTTCGATTTGAAGTTTTTGTAATTCAAAAGCTCTTTCACCTTCTACTTTTTGCCGTTCAGTTTCAAGTTTTTCCCGTTCGTAAGCTCTTTCAGCTTCCACTTTTTGCCGTTCTGTTTCCCTTTTTGCCGTTCAGCTTCAAGTTTTTCCCGTTCGTAAGCTCTTTCAGTTTCCACTTTTTGCCGTTCATAAGCTATTTCTTCATTCTTAAGCCTAGTATCTATAATTCCTTGAAATAAATTTTTGGTGAATTGTTAATCATAATCTTTGCTTTGGCAAATCATTTTCTTTAATTCCGATATCGTATTATCGGTTGAGACTACATTACCGAGATTTAGCTCAGTCGCTAGTTCCAACAAATAATTTTTTCTACCCTTGCCTAGAAAGGCCATTTTGTTACTTAAAAACAGTACTTTAACGAAAATAATATACTTGCTTCACCATAAAACATACCTTGAATATTCGTATTCCGTTTTCTTTTGATGCGTAGGCAGTGTGCCACTTCTGAAATCTGTTGTCTCCAAACTTAAATAATAACTTTAGATCTAACTTGTTCACTTCCGTGTGAACCTTGATCTTCTTGTCGCATAAAACGTACGACCTTTTTTAAATAAATTAGGAGACTCCTTTAAGTAATTAAAATATCACTTTATTATATCATCTTTGGAACATCAACATGACCGTTATATTTTATACAATCTTGCTGCGTCTACCGTTTTCATTTGCAGCGCGTGTTTACATTTTCAGCGCTCACGCGAGTAAAATAGCTTTAACATTGCGCCATTTCTCACGCGAGTAAAATAACATTAACAAGCCAAATAACTGAATGGTCGAAATGCGACCTTTTTTAAGTTTTTGTTTCAGCGAGAAAAGCTAATAATTTTAAATCATTTAAATTATAATTTTATTTTCCAATGATAATCTTTGTCTGCCCATTACATTAATACATCAGAATCCAGTCATGTTTTATTTTTAATTAAACCGTGTCAAACTGTTATGAATGGCCCGCATAAAAATACATCTCTATTGGTAGATGAAATCGGTATGTTATCAGATGGACATATCCTGAATACGAGGAAAAGAATATAAAATGGATACTAGGTCAGTCCTCAGCCTTGTACTTTGCGAATGTCTAATGGAGACAAGAGGTATCACTGGACTCTTAAAACTCTCATCAAAATCCCATTTACAAAAGTGATAAAATGTATAAGATTCCCCAATAAACTTCATTCCTATGGGTTCAGATAAGAAAAAGAGATAAAACTGATACCCTGATGTGATGACGCAATGATCTTCGGTCACTCCTATAATAGAACAATGACAGTTTGATCAGCTTTTTCCCTTAGTGATATTGATACGATAATGTGATTTGATACAAAATACAAGCCACGATCTGAAATCCATTAATTACAATTTTTCATGCTCTGTTCCGACTTTGGTATTTTTGTGAAAAGTTCATTATACATTTCGTAGAAAAAAATATCATGGTAGTATTTTTAAGTGTAATGATCTTTCTTAATAACGAAGTTAAATTTTATTGAAATTATTTTGAAGCAACTTTCTAGAAATATCTTAGATTACGTAAATAACCAGTAAGCCTTTGTGTCCCACACTTTCAGAAAAATCACCCTTTAAGAAACAGTTCATTAAGAATGTTTTCGCGAAAATGGTTTAGGAATTCACAAACTTTCTTCAAAAGAAGTTCTTATTCAACTCATAAAATCATCCTAGTTGATAAAGACGAGTAACTTATGATACTGCAAGAGCCATTATAATATCGAAAAAATATGACACTCGTTAAAAAGGGTGAAAAATCCTCTGATATATATATTTATGAAATATAAAAAAAAAACTTATAAATATTTTTACAAATGGATGACATCGTGAAACGCAATTTGCTGAGTTGTTCTCCTCTGCCCTCCATTCTCTTGGGGAGCAAAAGTGCAACTTTTACGGCTACTAAAATCAAAGTTTAGTAACAATAAATTTTACGCCTCGCAAAATGACTGCACCGTGGGTGCTTGAAGAGGATGGAGATTAGAAAATTTGCAAGACACGGTCCGCAGATAAATGAAATAAGCAATAAAAGTGGAATTTTTCTTTTCTCTTTTTTATGCGTTATTTCTTTGATATTTTTTTCATATAAAATGCCAAAGGAAATTAACCAAGGAGGGCTCTTCAAAGGATGTGATATTTCTAACTGTTATAAATTCATATCTTGACAATAAAATTAATGTTTATTTAAACAAAATGAAAAAATATTATTTAAAATTTTTTACTTAAATAAAATATTAACTCTTTAATTGATGTCATATAAAATGCATGCGTGTTATATATATATATATATATATATATATATATATATGAAATGAACTACACATCACGTAGTGGAAGAAATGGTACACCTATTCTCACAAAGCTGTTGTAGACGTAACTGGTGGAGAGATACACACTAGGGTGGGTCGAAAAAAATAAATATTATTTTTCCGAAACGCTTTAGTGAGAAAAAGTTGCTTATTGTAATAAGAAGAAAAACGGCATAAGGAAAATTAAAATCGGTTAACATCTTCCATTCGCGTATCGTACTTGAAGTTTATGTAAAACTGCAAAAATCACAATATTTTTGCAATTTTTTCCTGTTAGGTAAAACTTTGAAAATAAACATGCTTTAGCTTTTTATGCTTTTTGTATGGTTTAAATGACCTAAATAAATTAAATTCTGATCATAAATCTAATTTTTTCTGTTCGCGCAACGTCTTTGAAAAAAGCAGAAATTTAGCAATTTTTCGCAATTTTCACCGTGCAACTCTTCGCTCGATTTGCTAGAAGAAAACAACCCAGAACGCATCACGTGCAGATGGTTGCACGTCGAGTTCCACCCACAACCTACCGAACCAACTATCCAATTGTTGGGTGTAGTGTTTACATTATATTTACATCTATTTAGAAAGATTTTCCATAGAGTAGGATTATTTGGCTTACTCTGGTTTTGACTTTTTCTTTTTTATATCTATACATATTTAACGTCTGATTTTTTTGGAAAAATGATGCATAACAGATCTAGACTCCAGTGTTGCTCGGATATAGTCATCTCTAGCTTCATGTCCACATACTTTATTCGAGGCCTATGTCACAATTTTGACGCACCTCTCCACAGCCTGGGTGTGACCGGGAAACTTTAGTATTTCTCTCATTGGCATAGTATCAGAATTGATGAATGATTTAATATCATCTTCACTTAGGTTCCGTACCATTGGGGGAGGATACACCACACAAGAATTCCAATTAATAATTTCAGTGTAATCGAAAGCTTGAAAGTTTATCTTTGGTGGTACAAAATTTCTATCAGTCTTTTTATTTGGGACTGTTTGTCTTGCTTTTAAGATCCTTCTGTAACCAAGCTCCCGAATACGTTCTCTTCAACATATTAAGATTATGTTTTCTCAACAAGTATTGCCAACAGAACATTCTCTGGGGCGCAAAGAATGCATTTCGTTGAATTACTGGGTCGACAACTTGAAGTAATTCGTCGGATAAAAAACATGATGTTTGGATTGCTTCAAAGACATGTTTTCGCCCGTCAGTAAAGTATTTGTTTTTTTTATGGTAAACAACATAGCCATATATGATTTCAAGATGAAAACTATTTCTTTTAAGTTTCCAATGGATCTGATGAACGTATATAAAACCTAAGGACTCGGTTGGCCGCAGTTAGCCATCTGGTATGGGACAAAGGGCAGGGTCCCTATTTGCCAAGTCTTCTAGACATTGTTCCAAGGTGAATGCATTTGAAATGTCAAACAAATACTGTTGGTCTTTGCTCAACAAATTCCTATCTATATCAGGAATCGAACAATCTATGGGTTCATAATGAACCTCAGTGAGTTTTTCACAGCAAGTGAGCTGCTGCCCGATCGGCCCACTAAAAGAATTAGGCCCTGCAGTTTGAGCGTCAGTATGTTGGAAAATGTGGCGAAAAGGAAGCTCATTAAAATGAAGGAGGCATATGCAACACTGCAGCGGGCGTCCAACATGATTTTCTAGTCGGTGGATGACACCGTTCTTCCATCCACAGTTGGTTACATTGCCATTACACCCTACTACTTGTAGTTTTTCTCGTGATATTAATAGTTCAGACAAACGAGAAAAAATGCTATGAGTTATATCATTTCATAGACTCGAGGAAGGAGATACATGTTCAATATAAGTTGATACAGGTTCCTGAATAAGAGAATAGTGTTCTTCTTTCCCATTCCTGCGAAATTACTAGGCATTCTATTTTTCAACGAACAAAGTGTCATCTTTTTGACCGTCAAAGAAAAGACCCCAACTTTCCTCAGTAGATGTGAATTGTCTTCAATTGAGTTTAAACCAGTTCAACCTATTTCAAGTGCGTTCTGGTGCGTTTTATTCTAGCAAAACGAACGAAGAGCAGTGAAAATTGCAAAATATTGATAAATTTCTGCTTTTTCTAACACGTTGCGCGAACGGAAAAAAATTATTATTATCAGAATTTAATTTATTTAGGTTATTTAACCCATAAAACAAGCATAAAAAGCTAAAGCATGTTTATTTTAAAAGTTTTAATAAACAGAAAAAAATTGCAAAAAAATCGTGATTTTTGCAATTTTTCATAAACTTCAAGAACGATGCGCGAATGGAAGATGTTAACCGATTTAAATTTTTTGTGCCGTTTTTCTTCTTTTTACAATAGGCAACTTTTACGCACTAAAGCGTTCCGAAAAAAAAATATTTATTTTTGTCGACCCACTCTAATACACACACAAGGAGCACATATACACTTCATATCCGTTAAACTACTTTATTAATTCAGGACACATATAGACGGCATTTTGCAGAACATCGCAGCAGAGATCAAAGTGCAAGTAACTTTCGGACCTGCGGGAGTTTGGATAGATGCTTTTACATCATCGGGACGGACAGCAGCGGCATATATCGCGCGACGAAGCAAAAGCAAGACGGACGCAGTACACTCTATATGACAGGACACGGAGAGAGACAGAAAAAAGCCCGCGGAAAACCCTTGCTCTGGCATAAATATCAAGAGGGCGCAGATAAATCTAGGATACTTTTTTTTTTCTCAAGCGGAGGCATATGTTGTCTAACACTCGCCTATGCTACGCCGAAGTTATTGAAACAGGGGACCTTCAATCTCATTCTTTCATTTTCAATATTCTACCTTATATACCAAATGAGTATAATTAATATTCTTTTCTACTACATTGAAGATACTTAGAATTCACGAATAAGTATTTTGTGAAGGAATAAGACCTGCTTATCAAAAAATTCTTCAAAAATGCTAGAATTTTTCTAAAGGCTCCACGAGCATTCATCTGATATCTTCCAAGCTTCTCAGGATTGTTGATTGAAGTGTTCGTCACAAAACTGTGCATAATTCTTTGAAAACACAAATATTTTTCAAATTTATAGATCATAAAAAAGGTAAAAATATAAAAAAAAATAATAAAATATCAGGCAGAATACAGAAAAAAAATATTTAAGGCTTTAGATTCATACAAGGAAAAAATTAAATGCACAATTATATTTATATACATATGGTATGCTTATAATAGAAAATTTAACGATTTTAAATGATAAAGAATGCGCATAGGGCATTTTGAAAAATGTTAGCATTTTTAAAAAAACATTTTTGAAAACGGGCATTCTTCTGACAAAAATTCCTTATTTTCAATTGTAAGGGTATTTAATGTAGTAAAAAATAAAATTAATTATTCTCGTTTTGTATATAGTGTTAAAAATTGTAAATTAAAAAATTCGAGTTTGAAGGTTCCTTGTCCCCTTAACTGTCCATTTTATTATGGGGGCACCATATAGGTGGACAGCATTATACTCTTTGAAGATTGAAAACAATTTGAACCGAATTAAGTCAAACCAACTAACTTCCAATACATAACCTCAACCTAATTGAATTTTAATCCTTTAATGACTCTGTTGAACCCAGAGCTCCATTTCTAATATAATTCCAATTGAGTCGGTTAGATCCCGACCACAATTTAATAATATTCTTTGCGATTTAGACAAGGCAAACACCATCGCTGTCACTTACAGAGAACAATTCTCTCGGAAATACGACCTGGTCGATGAGGAGAATGATAGACTCGTCCTCACGACCGTTCAAAATTTTCTCCCCCCCCTCCACCGATTCTACTTCACCCACCAACCTTTTCGAAATAACAGACATTATTCAAAATCTTAAAAATAAAAAGGCTCCTGACATAGATAACATCGATAACCTTATACTTAAAAACCTCCCAACTAATATTATTCTATATTTTACTGTAATTGTTAACGCCATACTCAAATTTAATTATTTTCCCACGTGTTGGAAGACTGCGATTATCTGCCCTATCCCCAAGCCAGGGGGGGGGGACCGTAAACTTCCCCAGAGTTACCGTCCAATCAGCCTGCTGTGCTCTCTAAGTAACAGAATCACCGAGCACCTCGACCAGCATGACATCATCATCCCAGAGCAGTTTGGCTTTTGATCTGAGCATAACACGACGCAACAGCTCTTAAGGGTAGTGAAATTTGCCCGCGAAGGGTTACAGGATAAACGAACTACCGCTGCTCTGTTCCTGGATATCAAATGCGCGTTCGACAAGGTCTGTCACCCGGGACTTATCTTTAAACTTATTCAAATTAATCTGCCAGCCAGTCTTATCCGCTTATTTCATAACTACCTTCATCACCGAAATTTCGCCGTCCGCATACACAACAATCTGTCCCGGAACAGGTACATAACGTCCGGAATTTTACAAGGCTCGATTTTAAGGCTCGACCGAGCTTGTTTAATTTATTCGTGAACGATGTGCCGCGTGGAGATAATACTCTCCTCGCTATGTATGCGGATGACACTGCTATCCTTTCCTCTTCTAATAATGAACACTACCTGTCTATTCAAATTCAGCGTCATACAGACACTTTAGAGCATTGGTTCACGCGCTGGAAAATTCGAATCAATCCCTCGAAGTATCACGCGATCTTGTTCAGTAATCGCTATAGCAATCCTCCTCGCCTATATATTCAACACTCCCCCACTTGAATGGGAAAACACAGTGAAATATCTTGCCGTAACTCTGGATCGAAAACTCACTTGGAAACCCCATATTACTAACACTGACAGCAAGTGCGATGCTGTCACCATGCAACTCCGCTCTCTATTTTTTAGTCATCAATTGTCTATGCGAAACAAAGTTCTACTCTACAAACAGTGTGTGCTTCCTGTTGCGCTATATGCTGTCCCTGTGTGGTTTTCTGCCGCACAAACGCATATTAATAAATTAGAAATTCTCCAGAATAAAACTCTCAGGCGAATACGCCGAGTTTCCGGTATCTGTCGAATACGACGATTAGTCGAGACTTCGGCATTTCTACACTCACGAAACAGGCTCATAAAATTTGTAAGGAATTTTATGAGAAACTTCCGAACATCCGTAATGAAATAATTGTAGAATTGCCAGATTATGACCTTTGTCTCCCTGCTAATCGCAAATGCCCTAGGGCGTGTCTCCTTAGGAGCTAACATTAATTTCCCCATCGCGATACTCTATCTGGAACACCTGCTTGTGTCCTGTCGTAGCGCAGAAACATCGTGCTGACCTGCGAAATCATGAGTTGTGGGTTCGGTCCCAGGTGGCATCGATTTTATTAAATTACCCACCTTGATATTTTTCCCCCGTGGAATTCTGCAATCATCTCGTTACGAATTGTATGACCCTGAACAGGGCCTTTTTTTTCTTTTACTGAGGGCCACCTATCCTAACCTAGTTAATTGATCTTCCTGTCTCTAATTTTAAAATTAACTTTATTAAATTAATCTCTTAATCTTGATACTAACTTAACTACTTAATCTTAAACTTCTCTTACTCTCCAACTTTTGAAGGTGTTAACTACAAATTATGTACTTTGATAGTAAATTTAACTCTTAATTATTTTACCTAGCCTTAAATATTAACTATTGAGCACATTATCTTTGATTTCATTACATCTTGCGTACAGGAGTTAAAACCTGATGGTCAAGGCACTCCAGTCATCATCCAATTCTGCTCAGTCAGTGGACACAAACGGAGGCATTTTTCGTGGGCATCGCATCCCTGCTAAACCCCGGGATTCGATCTCAACACCTTCAGCACCGAAAACCAGAGCGCTGTACCATAGGGCTGTAATAAAATTCCACAAGCCCAACTCCAGCATTCTATTAATTGGCTATCAATGACCATCTGACCTCGTGCGTCAGAAGTCGTATGATCTTTCGAAAAGCCCGAGATACACTCGTGGTGTTGAATCATGTTTAAAAATAACTTTAGTGGTCGACGGGTGATGTTTTAAGGAACAAATTAGTTAGTTTGTTTATCTCGAGATCAAAATTTGGGAAACGGGCCTTACTTTATTAAAACGATAACAGGGTAATTTAAAATATGCGTTAAATGAGGGCAATTAATAATAGTGCAGCCTTATTACTACACACACACGTATATAAATATATATAGATATATATATATATATTAGAATAAATAAATATATATAGATATATATATATTAGATAGTTGAAAAATAACAAAAAATAGGGGGATGTTGTGACATAATAATACAGTAAACCCAGATATGAATAAGGTAAAATAGAAAAGTACTAAAACAGAAAGGAAATGGAGGTGTTATAGTTGATGACTGGAGGGAGTTGTGACCCCTCATTCCCGGTTTAACATGTTTTCTATCCGTACAACACTCCCGGTGGTCGGCTACAACACCAAAACCTTATAGGCAAAAAAAGAGTGAAAACAATTAAGGATAATAGTCTAATACTATAAGACTAAGTGATGGGGGGTCACAACTCCCTCCAGCTTTGCGCCTAAATTTTATTTACTCTTTGTTAATTAGCTTTTTACCAGAATTATTAAAATTCTCTATTTACATTTGTAAGCTGTATATATATATATATATATATATATATATATATATATATATATATATATATATATATATATATATATATATATATATATATATATATATATATATATATATATATATATATATATATATATTGTAGCGTAATAGAAGTATGGGGTTATTTTTCCCAAGACCTCTCAGAGTGCACGACACATAGCTGCTTGCTTATCGATGTATTTTGCCAGTTCCCATCGAACGAACACGTGTGCGGATTCCGAGCGGATTAAAAAACGATACCAGCAAATGCCGCCAGAATTTTTAGCCCGAAAGTTAAGTCTATGCATACCGGGTTCTCAAGCAAGAGTCTCCCATCGGATCGTAAAACTGTCTTTCTTAGCAATAGCTCTATGCGGGTTTGACCCTGGAATGTAGTAAAGTTTCGACGTAAGAAGAGCTGTCACCGCTAATCTGCGGGGTCCCGGTTTTGGAAATCAATTTCTAAGAAGCCACGCCACCCTGAGGTCGCCAGGTCGCCTCAGGTTGCTAGACCTGAAGCGAAATATAGTCAGAGACTTGATGTTTTTGCGTCGATTGAAATGTAACATCGAGCTAGGCAGACGTGTTTTTTGGAAGCTCCTGTTGAGACCATGGGTCTGGGAGCGTACGCTGTGGATCTTCACTTAAATTAATTGAATATGTTGTAATTGTTTAATGTTTAATTTTTTTTGTAAATAAATTTCCTTGTAAAGTTTCTGTTTAAAGAATTGGCCTTTTCATTATAATTAGGACTCTTTCTTGGTCCTGAATTCAGTAATAGTAATTTTAAAACAGCCTCAAAGACTTGCTTTAACAACCTATCGTGATGCCACAATATATATATATATATATATATATATATATATATATATATATGCTGCCAGTTTGCATAGCTGTTTGCATAGTCACTTCAAAATTATTGTTAGATATTAATAATTACTGTATATAATATCAGAGCAATATTTTTTTAGGTATTGTTAAGAACGTTAATCAGAATTTTTTCTATGTTCTAATTAGCTTTATTATAAAAAGAGTGGAACAAGCCTCATATAAAAGAATTTGAAAAAACACAAATTAAAAGCAAATGTATTTTCAATATTTTCTTCTATCACTGAAGAATTCCGAAACAAGACTGTTTATCGTGAAATTTTTTTTCGCTTTGTTTCAGAGGGAATATAAATGTCGCAGTATTTTTATCAGAACGTCATATAAAATAATGTTGGTAATGACTTTAAAATTCAAAACAGCTCTTGAATACGGAGAATTATGACATGGGGCGGAACGAGTTAATAGATCACAAATCAGAGCTGTGTCCGAAGTTAAAATATGGGGAAAAGATTCAGGTTGAGATTGGGCTTTTGTAGGTTTATCGGGCCCGTGAAAATGTCTGCATGAAAAAGATTTATAATTGTTGACAAAAAAAACTCTAATGACCATTTTTTATTTTGGGAGTTTAATGTCCTACGACTTTCTTCATATTTGTTTTTCTTAAAGTCAGGACAATTATAAGGGAAATTTTTTAAAACAAACGGTAGGGAAATTGTTTCGTTAACAGGTTTAGAGTTTCCCCACAGCTGTTCGCTGATATCAGAGGGCATCAAAGTGTAGGTTTTATGAAGACGCGGACATATGGTTTTAATTCTAGAAGAATATTCTGCATGTTTTGGGATGATTGTCACTCACTGTTGTTTGGGAATCGTTTAGCACTAAGCCTTACAAAATTACCACAAAAATATATGTCTGTTTCCTTAGGGCCGATTCACATTGAATCCTTCAGCGTCAGCGTAACTCTGACAAAATTTAAACCAATCACAGACCTTAACAATTTTGTGGCTAATCGTTCGGAGGTCTGTAATTGGTTAAATATATTTCAATACGAGTAACGCTGACGGATTCTATGTGAACAGTCCCTTATACTAAAGAACACTCGGAATAAAAGCAGATTAATAAAAAAAATAACCTTACACTTCCGGCATTTTCGCGAAATAGTCGGACAGTGTACCTCAAGTAAATATGGAACAATTCCCTTTAGTCCAAATAATTAACGAGAAAATATGAAGATAAGGCTCAACAAACATGAATATAAATTATTTTTGTGAGAATTACTCAAGCGAACTGTGATTTAAATATTGCGACAATTTTTTGAAAAATTTAACCTACCGAAATTTCTTCAAAATTTTTTTAAAACTTCCAGTGCTCTTGAAAAACACTAAAATAACAACCTATTTCCATGACAATATCGCGGGGAACTGAAAATCATGCTAACAGTGAGTACCGAACCAGTATTCTCCCACGAAACGCCATTCAGCCATCGGGGCAACTTTTGTGCATTCAAAATGGGGAGATATTTTAACGAACAGACCCGTACAACATTAAATTCGAAGACCGCATAAATAAAAAGATTTCACCCTACGCCATTCAGCTATTTGGCATCTTGTTGTGGTCGAAATGTGGGGAAATATTAACGAACCTACCTTTCCGACACTAAAGGGAAACTTTTGAATGAATTTCTGTTAGGAAATACGTGTGAGTATCTTTCAGTTTATTACTGTGAAACCGTTAGAAATATACCAGTTCATTTGAAAACAGTCACAACGAAAATATATATTTCTGTGACCTATATTCGACTGATATTTGAATTGAGAGTACGGATTATTTTTCAAATGTAATTAATCATTAATATTCACGATTTTAAATACAGTACACTAGATTGATCCATTGCATTAACATCGTTGATGGGTCGCAATGACTTTTCTTTAACGTGTATGTAAAACCTCAAACATAGCATAATTCCACCCAAAATAATAAAAAGAAGTCGGTTCATATTAAAATATTATTAAAAATTATAAGCTATATGTACATTCAGTGAAAATTATTTCTTTTTTTTCTATATTTCACCTTAATTTTTTTACCTATTTAAAGGTTTGCAAGTTTTGTGCAAAATATTAAAACTTTCTACAAACTTGTGATAACTTTCTGGTCGTTATTTTACCATAGTTAAGCTAATGTTAAAATCCAGCCGCATCTTGTAGTATAACTCTTATGAGATGAAAATCAATTTATTAATACAAAAAAATGTAAAATTGTAAAATGATATTATTTATTTATCAATGTAGCATTTATTTATTTTTTGTTTATTTAAGAAAATTTATAAATTGTCGAATATCGTTATGTCCTACATAGTGTTTACGAGAGTAAAGAACGGAAATTTGTAATACTTCATTTTCTCCTTTCAGCAACATTCCTATATAAGTATTTACAGATATAATTTGTGAATATTTCAGAAATTAATTATGGTTTTATACTTTTTATTGTAATAGTTATCTACGCTGTTTACTAGCAGAGTCTAAGTAAAAAGAATAACTTCAGAACTGTAGAATATTTCACTTATTTACCTATATTGGCAACGCACATAAAAATATGAAAATTATAAGAAAACACTACATCGTTTTCTGACGTAAACATTTCATATAAGCTTAATTCTTTTCCCGAATCAACTACATTAACGGTCTAGAAAGTTAGTGTATCCTAGACATAGAAAAAAATAATGCGGTTAATTTCCACATCCACCATATGACACATTTATTAATAATTTACTAAATCAGTTTTTTCTTTATTTTAATGTTGGTTATTTTTTTAGACGCTTTTAGCTGAAAATTCAAATTGTATATAAGTAATACTTTTCAATTCTCTGTTATGTTTGTAGCGTTGCGTGTAATCTTCGAATTTTAGTTCTCTGTCACTCGATGGACTCAGACGTAGTTATTCATGAGGCTGCTATTGCAAGATTACCAAGACACAACTATTTTTAACTAAGTGAATTCAACTTTAGCAAGTTGAATTCAACTTAGGCAAATTTTATGTATATGGATTCATAACCTAAAAAGTGGATAACTTTTGACTGAAAATTTCTCCATGATGCTTTAATCACTTTTAACGAATGCGAGACAGTTAAAGAGAGATTTTTAAGCATCAGGAGATATCTTTAAAAGATTTTTCCGGAGATAGATATATGAATAGAAATACTGAAAGTTCTAATAAGTCATTTATTAGAGATGTATTTTGTTATGATTCGATAATGTTAAACCTCTGGAGTAAATTTAATTTTTCTAGACGTTTCAGCTTTAGAACTAAATTATTAACACTCCAAGGAAAAAATAAGCTTATACTATTCAAGACTCTGCACAAGAAGAGAAATATCATTGGACTTTGAGCAGATGCAGTAAATTTGTACGAACTTTCGTCAAGTTTCATCGTTATTTACTTTTTTGACGGTATGACTAATTGATAGCCTGCCAAAACATCGGAATGGGATGATGAGTGATGCCACAAATCAACATCAGCCAGCATAAAAATATGTTATGTTCAAGAGACCATTAGGAGTATAAATCTTTTCGATAAAGCAAACTCTTCAGTTTATACCAGTTAAACATTACCTTCAACAGATACCATTTAAATGTAATGCATATTAATGTGTTGCGAAATTTTATAATTTAATATAATGATTAATGAAGTTTTCTTGTAATACGATTTTTAGTAAATTTTATATGAGTGTAAAAAATTTAAAAATCTAATTTAAAAAAAAACAGTGCATAAACTACAATGTGTTGTGAAATTTTAGAATTTAATATAATGATTAATGAATTTTCATTGTAATACGATTTTTAGTAAACTTTATATGAGTGTAAAAAATTTAAAAATCTAATTATAAAAAAAAACAGTGTATTAACTACAATGTGTTGAAACAATATACCATCTACTGAATTCGAAATGGATCTCATTACAGGTCACTTTTACGTTACGTTTGTTACTTTTTTAATCACAGTTTCAAATTTCTAAATTAATTAATATAATTACGATGGTTTGAGCTGTACTGGTTAAAAAACATCTAATGCTTTTTAATTTCTTTCTGTGTATAAACAAAATAAACTATAACTGAAGATTTTATGCAAACTAACAGATAATTCAGTATTTTTATTGCTGAATTCAGGAGATTTTAAATCTTATTTTTCTCTCAGAATAAAATTTTATTGGGTATAAAGACACTTAAACTTTCAAAGGTAGCAATTTTTTCAAAATTTTATAAATTTATTGCCTAACTTTTCAACTGATTTTGCTACCGTTTGTGTTTTGAAATTCTCTAAAGAACGTCTATTACTACAAAATGAAAAAATACTCCCCGGTAGTTAAAAAGACGATTCTGAGTTTTGTTGTATGTTTGATAGTATTAAAAGGCACACAAGAGAAACTCTTAAATTTACAATTTAAGGATACCTTTTATTCCCAATATTATTATCTGCTAGAAAATTCAACCTGAAATAAGAATTCTTCAGTTTATAACAAAAGAAGGGGAAAATACTGATTTATTTGAAAATTATGGAGAAATATTTCTTCATCTGGCAACTACTCATTTTCTCAAATTTTGCTCTTTCTTGCACTAGACCTTAGAATGTTTTTCAAAATTTTGATACAAATTGGCTTATATTTTATTTTGCTATAATGGCATAAATTCTACCTAAAACTGAGTGATATTTTGAGAAATTGTATTATGTATAAGCATTTTATTTTGTAAAATAAGCTTTTCAAGACATCAAAATTAAGGTTTATTAAAGTTGTTTAAAATGTTTTGATATGAGTTTACTTTATAACATATAGGAGTTCTCCATCATTATCAATTAAATTTTTCTTTCTGGTAGCGATAATTTTGATAGAAAACTGCTCGCGAAGAATTTTAGAGAATTTTTTATACTATTTCATTAAATTATTTTATTTTTTGTGTATTAAAAATTATTTTCTGTAATTTTCAAAACCTATGGTTTGTATATTAAAATTCTGGCTTTAATTGGTAAAAAATACATAAAAATACGGATTGTAAGTGAGAAAAAATCAAGTCTTTGTAGAATGAGAAAATCCTGTATTTGCGACTAAAGGAAGTCTCCTCAGGTCCCCATGAAGTCCAGTGAAGTTCATTTTTAAACTAATTATATCAAATAAAAACGTAGAGGGTACAATTTTGTACCTGCTTACATTTTAAAACAATTAAGAATAGGAAAGTTCGTTAGAAAGATGTCTCTTGGGTTTCATGTATTTAGTTAACTGAAAATATATTATTCAAACAATAAAATGTTGATAAATTTATTAATTAAAACTTTTTGATTTCCCTATTAAATACATAGATTTTTCTTATCATCAATTTGGTAAATTTAGATTAACAATTGTGAAGTGTTTAAAAAGCAGTAAATAAATTTCGAAATCACGGATACCACTCAAAGTATTTTTTTATTATTCACTAATTGAAATAATTAAGCTTAACTTTTTCTGAACTAGAGTGAATCATAAACCATAATCTCAACAATTAAATCGAATGCATTTTTTAATATTATTAAAAAGTGTAACAATAATTGCAATTTGTGCTTCTGCTTAACCCTTTGAGTGGCGGCATTTGCACAGTGCAAACGCATAAATCTAGTCTTTTTTTCCCTTACATTCAATGTATTCCAGTTTAATGAGCAGAATGATGGTTAGTACTGCCATCTGTTATCGGTTTAAACAAGTAAAAACATTTTGCAACCTTTAATTGGAAAAAATTTAAACTTTTTTAGGCTAAAAAAAATCGGTGGGAAATTTGCACCGTGCAAACGGTGGAGGATGATGCACCTGAAAGGGTCGACCGCAAGCTGTCTTTGTACTGATAGCATCCCTTAAAATATTTATACGATCTAATTCTCTAAAATAAAGTCTACATAGAAAATTACAAATTTTAATTTTTCATTAGTATATCAGACATCAACTTGACAGCATTCATATTGATGATACAACAATGCACCGTTTCAAAAACATAAAAGCATTGTATCACGCGTGTAATCAAATTTTCCTTCAAAGCCTCAATATAGCATGCGTTCATACATTATACTCCGATCAAAGAACCCTACGGCTCAGTGAATCGCCATTTAGGAAGGAAGTACAGGATTCGACTCTATTGCTCCTTATCTCTTCTTTGCGTCCCTTACTCTTGCTTAATTACCCGAATTACTTTTAAACGGAACACTTATGGAACACTTATATATTGATTCAAAGTGTATTTTTCCCCCATGTTTAAAGTTGTATTCACCTTTTAATCCTCTTCTCTTGGTTGGTTGAAAATACTTTGTTATTTGTGATCAGAATTTTATTTCTGTTTAAAAATTACGCGATTCCTTACTTCAAAAGTAAATCTTTAATTTTCTGACTAAACACTATGCCTGACCTTTGTTTAATAAAACATCATAATGCTACAAGTCAGGAAGAAAATTTTGTTCTATTCTTACAGCTAACCATTCTAATATAGTTTACTTCATGTTACAACTTTTGAAGAGATTTTGTTGAATGGCTTAGTTATGTATGATAACCTGTGTTTTCCACTTTTTCGGTTCTCAATTTTTTTTCTAAAGTATGTTAGTCTGCGGGCCTCTTTAAATGAATAACTGATTTCAGTTATTTTTCTCTCACCATTAATTTACCTTATGCATCTCTTCAATAACGTTTTCAAATCTTATACTTCAACGCAACTATTAGCTAATATAATATGAAATTTCTTACAATAAAACATTCCTTTAACGTAAATTGAAAATTTATCTTAAGTACGTATATTAGTCTGAAATTCGTAAGTATGCAAGAATGTTAGTCTGAAAGACTCTTTAAATCGGTCACTGCATTTAGTCAAATTTCTCTCTCCACCTATTTAGCTTATGCATCTCTTCAATGACGTTTTCAAATTTTGCACTCTATTAATTACTCTATACAAACTAAACTAATGACGCAACAGTCCGTGTGGACCAAGGCTGGTGGTGCCCTTCTCCGCTTTCTTAACCGTGGGCTAGGGTTGTCATACAGCACATGTCTCAGTCACGGGGTCAACCTGACGTGGGGCCCCCACTATTAATCCCCAAGCATGCTTGGTCCTCGTGTTATCGACCCACTCAAGGGATGAAAGGCTGAGTCGACAGTCGCAGTATCGAACCCTGGACCTGTAGTCTGGCAGCTTGAAGCTTTTAACCACTACGCCACCGGGCGTCAAATACTCTATATACTCGATTAAATATAATGTGTTATTTCGTAATATTAAGTACTTTAGTATTGACGTTTAAAAGTAAACAATGTTTTGAAAAATGGCTCAAAGGGTAAGATAAAACATTATGCTTGAAAGCAATAAAAAACTGTAACACCTGCACTGATCTGAAATTGAGAACGCTATATACCTGACAATAAAAAGTTCATTAAATGTGGTTTCAGAATATATCTTAAGTTAGTTTGAAAGACTCTTCAGATCAATTAAGGCTGCAATGTACTAACCCCATTGGATTCGCTCACCTCAATGTTAACCTATGGAAAAAAATTTGTCCACGGATTGCCGACTTGGATTCAAAGATTTTTTTTTAATTGTACACCGTCATAGAGAAAGAAATTTTACATTTGTGTACATTTTTCATTTTTTTAAAAGGCAATTAATATTTTAAAATTTAAATTATTCGGGAAAAAATCTGGTATAGTGTGTTTTAAACGCTCATAAATTCCTTTGGTGGACGAAATTTATAAAATGAATCCTGTAGCATTTTGCAGAAAAGTTCAGGCTATCTAAAAATACCAATTTTATTTGATTATCAGCATTTATGTACCTGTAAATCGTTGACAAAAATATATTTTAAATAAAAAATTTGGGGGCAGCGCTTAACCCCCCTATAGAGAGAGAGCCATTACAATCCCTCGAAATGTCAATCCTAAGGGGGGTGGAAATCTCAAACCGTCAACTGGACTCCTCCAACCACAAGAATCTGCATGAAGAGGAAAAGGGAAATACGATATTTTTCTTAGTACATAGCAGCCTTAAGGCTTTTAGACAAATTTCTGCGACCATTTATTTAGCTTATGCATCTCTTCAATGACATTTTAAAATCTTAAACTGTTTTAAATACTCTATTTATTGGATTAAATATACTCTATTATTTAGTAATATTAACTACTGTGGCTGTGAAGTTTAAAATTAAACGATGTTTTTAAAGATGTTATAAAAAATAAAGCAAAACCTAATACTTGAATACAAAATATATAAAAGACCTGCAATAATCTGAAAATGAAAACACAATCAGAAATATCCTTTAGTAAAATTTTCATTGAATGCAGTTTCAGAATATATCTTAAGTAAGTTTGTTAGTATGAAGTTGTTAAGTATGAAATTATGTTACACTAGAAGACTCTGAGTGACCCTATAAATCAATCACTGATTTTTAATGAAATTTCTCTCGCCATCTATATTGCTCGTGTATCTCTTTGATGACGTTTTCAGATTTAATACTATTTTAAATTATGTATATACTCGATTAAATATTCAGGGTGGTCATAAAAAAAACGTTTCCGTTATATGGACCTCTAGCAGCTGTTCTGTCCAACAGATCGAGATGAGATTTCAGATATAGTTATTCAGAGGTTATGATCTCGGGATTCTGTGAACGGCAACAAAGTGGCTCTTGCGGTTACGGTTATAGGTACAGAAACTTGAAATTTTTGAATGGCATTGCCCACTTTTACCTGTCGAAAAATGCTCGGCGCCCTAAGAGTGTTGGAACCCTAAAGAGTGTTGGGACGGTACGTGTATCACAAAAAAACGGACGCGTTATGCACGGACAAAAAACAGCTCTGCGTTTGGCCAACAAAAACACTATCGGGGCGCACGGAGGAAATTTGCATATGATAGAGGCAAGACACCAATCACTGATGACAACACAGATCGGACAAAAGAAAACTTTAATTTGGATTATATATTTTCCACATGGGAGCCATCACAGGCCGCTTGCAGAGCAGTTTTTTTGTGCGTGCATAACGCGTCCGTATTTTGTTATACACGTACCGTTCCAACACTCTTTAGAGTTTTCGCGTGAGCGGAGCATTTTGCGACGGGTAAAAGTGGGCAATGCCATTCAAAAATTTTGAGTTTCTGTACCAATAACCGTAACCATGAGAGCCAGTTTGTCGCCGTTCACAGAATCCCGAGATCATACCTTTGAATAACTATATCTGAAATCTCATCTCGATCGGTTGAACGGAACAGCCGCTAGAGGTCCATACATCGGCAAAGTTTTTTATGACCACCCTGTAATTTGTAATTTCGTTATATTAAGCACAGTAGCATTTATGTTTAAAAGTGAACGATTTTTGAAAAATAGTTTAAAAAGGAAGGTAAAACGTAATATTTGAAAGCAAAAAATACATTACACCTAAAATCATCTGAAACTGCGAACGCAATCTGAAACATCTTACACTAAAAAGTTCACTGAATGCAGTTTCAAAATTAATCCTTACTTATTTCTCAACCAATGAAACCCACCTTCTGTTTTTAACTCTTTACTCTCACAGTCTAACATTGCTTTAGATACTTTCTACTTTGAATGAAAGAAAAAAAGGAGAAAATGTGATGAACAACCTGCAATTTTGCCCAAACTTTATTGACTCAGAATTAATCAATATTTTGAGGGAAGATATATAATAAATACTTTGAAGACATAAGAGGAATTTCTTTGATGATCGTTTAAAAATTTATCCGTTTCCAATAACAGGACTTACCTCATATTGCTACTTTGGTTTCTGCTAAAAGAGAAAAAAATACTGATTCTATGCTTGCAAAATAATCCATAACTTACTGTTACCGATTAAGTAAGAATTGGTATTTGTTTTAAAAGTATCAAACATTATGTTTCAGTATACAGCAATATCCAACGTAGCCATGAGTTTAGAATGTTTTGCTAATATTTATATATTAAATATTTAGGATATAAAGGGTCCGAGCAAGCCTAGTGATAGCGCGTCAGACTTTGGCACCGAGGATGTTTGGTTCGGATTCCAACGAACTCCATTAAATATCTTCTTTTATCTTCATTATATATATATATATATATATATATATATATATATATATGTATGTATATAATATATATATATATATATATATATATATATAATAAATATATATATATATATATATATATATAAATATATATATAATATATATATATATATATATATATATATATATATATATATATATATATATATATATATAATAAATATTGCAAATTAATGAATTGAAAAATAGAGATTTGTCGTTAATTACTGAAAAAAGGGGGTTACGTATCTGACATTCATTTCTCCGATACATATATAAGACGAGTGTTATAATATTTGAAATATCATTTCCTACCGTACTTCAAACAATTGTTTTGGATTTTCGACACGGGAGTATTTATTGTGAAGTAAAATTTGTTTATTGAGCAGGGAACGGAAAGGAAGTATCACTAAGGTCCATTGCTAATATAACATTTTTTTTGAGAGAATTCCATGAAAGAAATGTACTTGATAATTTACGTGTTTTATTACATATCTTAAATATTTTTAATTTTTTAGAAATGGAATAATAATTCCTGGATTAAAGGAATAGTAAATATTTTTCTATTTGTAAATAAATTTGTAAATAAATAAATAAATAAATAATTAAATAAATAAGAGATTTTATTTCCAAAGTTTTTAGGTGGATGGCTAAGTGGATAGAGAGCTTTCTTTTAATAGAATAGTTTGTGGGTTGAAATCTCGCGGATGGTTGCTTATTATAATGTATTGGGAAACTAAATTTAGCAATATTTCCTGATATATTTTTTTTTTGCTTTCATGCATCTGAAATAGAGAATACCCGCAGCTAATAAAATGATAGTAAATATTTTTCTATCATTTCTGGAATATTAAAATAAGGGATGATAATATAAAATCGTGATTTTTGACTTTGAGTCAATATTAAAATATGCTTATTTTGAAATAAATATTTGTAAATTTTGTTCCGTTCGTTGCGGAAAGTAATCTCTTCAATCGCAAACCAAGGACAAAATAGCATATTTCAGAAGAAAATTAAACAGCAGCTATGGGGATATGTGCTAAATGTTTTATTAGCTGCGGGTATTCTTTATTTCAGATGCATGAAAGCAAAAAAAAAATTATCAGGAAATATTGCTAAATTTAGTTTCCCAATACATTATAATAAACAACCATCCGCGGTATTTCAACCCACAAACTATTCTATCAAAAGAAAGCTCTCTATCCACTTAGCCATCCACCTAAAAACTTTGGAAATAAAATCTCTTATTTATTTATTTATTTATTTATTTATTTATTTATTTATTTACAAATTCCAGGAGTTTGGCAACAAAACCATCAGCCTTCCAGCTTCCCAATAATTTTGAACAACAGAAATAAAACCGAACGCTGCAGTGTACGTGACCAAATGCTCCCTGTTCATAGGTCGTCCAAAATTACATTTAATACAGTTAGGAGAGTCACTAATTCCAATCCTAAACAAATGAGCACTGAGGAAGTCGTCTCCAGTCAGAAGACGAAACATTGCAACAGCAGAGGCACGAGGAAAACTCGGGACAGTGGAACCCAATCACTCTCCAATGCTCCATCCCTCGAACGCAGTGGAAAAAAATCTAAGTCCACTTAAACAATAGTACATGTGTAAGACCTGTCGTACGATTACTGTACAAAACACGCGTTTATAATCCACAATTATGGCAAAATATTCAATAGAAATATACCGATTTATCAAAATACACTACATTGAAATTATATCGATGCTCTTCGCCTATACTCATAAAATTTGGGGCCTTTAATTTTAAGAATTCCTGTTGTTCCAAACCTCGCTTGATTGTTCCGGACTGTAAACTCTTACTGCATATCTTTGAATAAATCTTGTTTCTCACGGAAGTAAACGGAAAGAAACTCGAACTAAAGTAGTTTATCTTGTCAATAAAAAAAGGTATTCCTGAGAGAATTCTTGAAGAGAAATGCTTTCGCAGTGTATAAGGGATTTTTAAATAAAGTAAATTATTAAAAAAAAACGAGAAATGAAATTACAATTCCAGGTTTGTAAAAAATCACGAAATGAAAATTTATAATATCACACGTCTTCCAGATTTAGGGATAGTGATAATATAGTATTTCATATTTTTTATATGTAAATCAATGTGCAGAAAGGCTTCTCTTGCAAAAAAATACTTCAGGATATATTCAATTCGTTGCATAAGATAGGAACAATAACATCTTCGTTTATTCGTAAATCAAGAAAAGTATGGATAAGCGAAGTTTAAACGAGCAGTTTGCGGCGAAAGGTTATAAGTTTTGTTAGAAGCGATACTCAGGCTTCGTTATGCACGAGATCTAAAAGTATGAGAAAATACTGCTAATAGTCGATTTCCGTAAGATGATACAAAAAAAGTAGCAAGACTGCCTCGAGAACTCAAGCTGCAAGTGCTTACTCCAGCGCTTTAACCATATAACCATCCAATGCCTTCTTTTCGGGATATGTGCAGTTACGTAGACAGTGTTTCACTTCCGAAATTTTAAGGACGATTGCTTTTAAAAACACGTGTATCTTATTTTCAACTATTTCAAATTAATGAAAAGAAATGCACAGTTTTGTTGAAGTACACTACAGCAAAATTATATATTTGTGAGATTTATTTGTCCAAAACACTCAAAATTTGGGTCGGCGGGTTCTTTAAAAGAATTGTATATGTCAGAACCTCAGTCAGTTGTATTCAGACTGTATACTCTGATCACTTAATAATACAGTAAAACTTAAAGTGTTTAAAATATATGAAGGCCTTATTTGAATAGTGGTCCAACTCCACTTTTTGAAAAATTTGAATTGTGAGTCAGCCTCACTTTCATTTTCATACAAGTCATTTCTACCTTATTTTTAAATTGGTACACCTCCAGCTCATTTCTGCTTCCTACAGAGGGCATTAAAAATCAGACTTCGGCAGTCGTTTCTCAGCACTCATTAGACTTTAAGGCTCTGTATCTCATAATGAACAAGAATGGAGTTGGACCACTATTCAAACAAGGCGTTCATATTAACATTGAATAGATTTATTAATTAATTTCAATAAATGAGGCATTAACTGGTGCGTTTTTTTAGAAGTCTTTCGAGAGATTCGCGTAAGCTGTCGGACGTGAAACTTTGGTTATGTAAGCTTACATTGTGATGCAAACTAAACACTGGAAGCTGAATGGATAGAACGCTGGTGTTTAAGACAAAAGTCTGTAAGTGGAAAACACTGAGGATGTCTTTATTCCTGCTAATCTTTCGAAAAACGCATTATAGCAGAATTCGCTATTATTTTCTTCATCTGTGCCACAGCAGTAATTATGTTTCTCGCTGGTAAAAAAAAAAAAAACGTGAAATGTATCTCCACCTAGCGCTCGTTTAGTTTTCGCTGAGTCATACTCTCCTTTCCTTGGCCTGCGACTAAACGAAGAGACTGTTCGCAGAATTCTTTACAACAAAGACAATACATTTGTAAATATTTGTATTAAGAAAACGTGTTCTTCAACATTTATTTACCTGTAGAAAGACGTGATCTTACCGTAATCCGGTATTACCGTATACCGTATTCCATTTCTTAAACATCACGGATGCTCCGAAATAAAATTTTATTTCATGATTTTTCATAGTTCTGAAGAAATTATTTCCGTTCTCTGAATTTTCTAGAATTTACGTCATTTAAAAATCAAGTATATCGTATAAGCGCATTTCCCTGGAGAAATTCTCTTAAAAATATATTTTTTTCGAAAGTAATCGACTTTAGTTCAAATTTATTTTTATTTAATTGTGCTGTACAAGGTTTACTATACGATATGTAATAATAGTACACAGAGTATAACAATCGAGGGATGTTCGGAAATAGGCGGTTTAGTTTAAGTCTACTTTCATTTAATTGTACTGTACAATTTTTATACGATACGTAATAATAGTATACAGAGCATAAAAATCGAGGGATGTTCGGAAATAGACTGTTTAGTTCTACTCTCATTCGGTTAAGTCTACTTTCATTTAATTGTACTGTACAAGGTTTACTATACGATACGTAATAATAGTATACAGAGCATAACAATCAAGGTATGTTCGGAAACACATGATTTTTAAAAAATCCACTCCCACCACAACACACACATTCATATATTTAATGTGTATCGGACATCTAAACAACAAAAATATATAATTCTGTTGTAATGTAATTTGATAAAACTGTGTGTTTCCATTAATTAATTTACATTAATTGTAGGATACAAACTCACAATCTGTTAGTAAACTTTTGATAGGATTCGCATAAACTCGCATAAAGGCCAGGAAACGTTGTTTTAGTAACCTTAGATTTTCCTCACATAAAAAATTGTGGACAGAGGAGTGGGTAAACAGTTGAGGCTTGAAGCCGCAGTTTTGCAAGTTGGAAACTTTGCGGAAGACTTATTTTTCTGTAAATCTCTCAGGAATCAATATGGTGTTATTAAAAATTTTGGCTGTTTTTATCACTTTACCTCATTTGTAAATTTTTCTCATACTTTTAATGGATCTTTTGGTCTAAAAATGGTAACATTGCATATATGCTTTTTCGGGTTTTACCATGTGTTTGGCGCAGCTTGTCCTCTCTGGACCTTGCGCCATGAAACCCCAAACAACCAACCAATCAAACTCAGGAATCGAATTTCGTTATATTCGCTGACATTTTTAGGTTCTGAGTTTTAAAAATTGTAAATATCATCAGCTTCTAAGAAAACATGTTACCTATTTCCGCATAGTGCCACCCACATTGTATAGTGGTTAGCGCTCTGAGATGACACGCAGAGGCCTTGGGTTAAAATCCCGAATAAAACTCCGTCGTTTCTGTGTCACCCCCCTTATAGGGAGCAATGCTGACTCACCTACGTGGTGCTCCCATAATAAAATTGTCGACAAAACTTCACGGACTTTAATGGGCCAATCTGAGAAGTACCTACCGTCAGAGATAAATGTCTACCGCATTCAAAAAAAAATATTTCAGGTAGTATCCTCTAACGAAACTACCGCGGGTTATTAATGTAGGATTACTTATAGTCTGCTTACCTAATTTTTTTCTATTTTTTTGACGCATTTTAGTACTTTTCCGTTTAACTGTTTACTGCTACTGGTTTTTGCGCGCTGCCAAAATTATAACTCGTGACGTAGGACAATTTCTTTCTCTCCGAAGGACCGGTATTGAGGAACTTAATCCTAAGTTTAAAAAAAAGTCGCTCAGTGGTGGTTGAACTTTCGATTACTTATAATTTTTTTTTCTTTTGGTTTGCAACAGAGCATAGAGACTATCATCCTCATTCTTCTGAATGAATGCAATACATTTCTAAAATACTAGCGGAATACCCGTACTTCGCTAATGAGTACATTCAAATTAAATACAACGGTCAATGTATGCAATTAATGCCAATATATATATATATAATGAATACCATGATCAATGTATGCAATTGATGTAAAAAATAGCAAAAAAATATATATATAAAAAATCGCAAAGGAGATTTTTATAGACAAAATAATGTAGTAGAAAATATTCAAATTGAATATAATAGAACATACTAAAGAATATAGTACAGTTAATATAGTACAGTTTGAGGAACATTTCTTTTACTGTAATTTAATATTTTTTAGATAATGTCCAATCGTCTGCCGCATTAGCAAGAAAAAAAATATTTTTTTGTCAATTTCGTTGTTATACACGTGACGCAAAATTAGTTTAAATTATCACAAAAAGAAAAGAAACATCATGATCAGCATTTAATAAATTAAATTCAAAAAAGGAATCTTTAGAATTTCACCAAAAATCAGAAGATGGAGATAAAGATTCGAAAAAGATTGCAGTTTAAAGGAATTTTTATGATATAAATTTTATTACCCGCAAATTATTATTTCAAATGCAAACTTTAAAAAAGTTACTAAAAACAGCTTAAAAATTTAATTTAAAAAAATCTAAGAATTTTTCAAAAATCTTTCTTAGTGCACCGCTACACTATAAGAAGAATCGCCATGCAAAATTTCAGCCCTTTATGTCCAGCGGTTTGGTCTGTGCGTTACATGTCAGTCAGTCATTCAGTTAAACGAACAGTTTTATATACATACAGGGACGCCCAGAGACTTTACGTGGCCTGGGGCAAACTTTTGTTGGGGGCCCCAAGACTATTTATCAGAAGACTATTTTGTAGTAAGAGAAATCTGATTAATCGAATAATTTATTTTTTATTTTTGGAGGGGCCTCTTTTTCAGGAGATTATTTTGAATTTTGAAGTACGGTACAAGTTTCAGAATTTTCTTTCGGAGGAAATCTAATAAATAATATTTTTTAAATTTTTTGGGGCCCCTCCGGCAGTAGGGAACCTGGGGCATGAGCCCCATTCCCCCCCCCTCTGAGCGACCCTGTATATATATATATATATTTATATATATATATATATATATTGCGTATTCATCCTGCTGTTATAGCAAATTTAAAAAATAGATACATACAGTTTTATCTAAATTTACTATAAAAAATGTGTATATCTGTGATGTTTATTTATCCTTTACATATAAAACGAGGGAAGGGGTGTTAAATTTTTAAAATCTGTGCTCTCGTTTATCCGTGGGTGGTCGGCAAATTATCCGTGCAGACAAAAAAATGAATTTTTTTATCCTAAACAATACTTGCTAAATTTTATTAAGAACTGCTTGCAAATTTCTTTCGTCATACACATATAAAAAACAAGATTTTTAAAGCAAGTCTTTGGTTTTTTTAAAGATGTTTATTTGAAAAAGGATGCGAAAAAGTACTAAAATAACGCTTCTTTAATTTCCCGCGATCATGAATAAACTATCCTATAACGTTAGGAAAATTCGCAGTGATATCAAAACACGCATCAAAGATTGGGTAAAAAAAGAAAGGATTCCATACATAAATTAAATTAATAAAATAGAAAAGGAAATGTAATATGACAGTTCGAAAATGCAATGAAATTTAACAGAGATCGGAATAACCGTGTTTTTCGATTATTCGTGTTATTCCTCTCCTCCATTAATACGGATAATAGGGAGTACACTATTATTCGACCCTCGCTTGATTGTTTCAAACTCTACACTCCAATTCAATATTATTATAGATATCTTGCTTTATATAATGGAGAGGATAGCGTTTATAACTAAAGGCAACTATAATCTGAAAAAATATTTTTGTTATCGTTCATTGAGAGAAATGCCTCCGTCAAATTTCAGTGAATTTTAAGAAAAAATTAAAATTCATAAATTTTTGAAATGGGAAATAAGATGTTCAGGGTAATACAAAATCAACAGATAAAAATTTATTTCACAATATCTGTAATTTTAAATAAAGGGGATGATATTGTAAGGTATTGTACTTCGGCAGGTAAATAAATGTTGAGGAATTAGTTTTTCAAAAAAAAAAAAATATATATATATATATATATATATATACACTGATGTAAGAAATTCAGAGAATTTGCAGACTTGGTCGATTATCTCAAGAACTTCTGTACCGAATGTAATGAAATTTGATATGTACATACACTGAAAAAATACAAAACAAATAACTATTCAATAATTGTAATACACACGCATGATCGTGCGTAACACTCGTTGGAGTCGGAGGGTATGAAACAGCGGTTGCAGAATAGGCACAAAACAAGGTAAATAAAGCAAATATAAATGAAAAATAAACGAATTCTTTGCATTGCTTCAAATAAAACTTGCGTCTCTGCATGACGTTTGTTTAATTTTCATTTCATTTTACTCTTCTTTCCTAGTTTACAACTGTCAAAAAGAACTCTGCGTTTCTCTCGCAAATAAAGGCATATATTTAAAAATAATTGATCCTAAAGAGCATTCTTCAACATTGATTTACTTATTATAAATCATGATCTATCGATTTTATACTCTTCTTTAGCATTAACTGCGTGGTGATATAAATAAAAAAATATTACTTACATCTCTAAAAATATTATTTCATTTCTCGGAATTTTATAAAATTTAAGACACTTGAAAATCACCTAAATCATGTGAGCTCATTTCTATAAACGAATTATCTCCCCAAAAAAATTTTTGGGGACTGTAATTGACTTTAGTTCAAGTTTCTTTTCGTTTCTTATTACTAAACGAGACTTGTATAGCCATATGTAATCTGAGTATACAGTCGAAAAAAGATGAATCAGTTTCCAAATTATTAGATTATTTTCAAGTAAATAACATTCTATGGATATTATACAAATAAACATCAATAACGTATAATATTCTTGTAACGTGCTTCGTAAAATCTGCACGTCACTATTCAGTCATTTTCAATTATAGGGGAATATAAATGGATCTCTGGGTGTATACTCCGATGAAATATCATTAAATAATTATTTTTTCGTTTATTTGCAAAGAAACGGAAAGAATCTTACACTAAAGTCAATTACCATGGGAAATAAATCTTTATGTTTAGTGAAGCCTTTGATGGAAATGTGATTGTAAGTTTAAATAATTTTCAATAACTTAAATTTTAGAAATTTTCGAGAAATGAAAAAATAAAGATTTTTATTGTTGTAACTAAAATTTTATTCCACTACACCTCCAATTTTAAAGTAAGGGGATTATATTAAGATCATATTTTACCAACGTGTAAATCAATGTCGAAGAATTCCTCCCTTAAAATGAATATTTGTATCTATATTCCGTTCGCCGATAGGGAAAAGGAATAGTCTCGCCATTCTGGCTCAAACCAAGGAATGAAAAGAAAACTTAACGACAACTAATCGAGTGATATGTGGCGATCTGTTACACATTTTATTAGTAACGATGGTGACACTTTGTGTTGCGTTAAAGCTAAAAATATCGGCAAATACTAATAGAACTCTCTTTTACCAAGATATCAAATATCGAGCCATCCACTAGTCAGCAACCTTTCAATGATTCTCTCAACTCCCAGAGCCCTAACGAGTGAGCCACCCAGAACCTTGTTCTATGGAAAATGTTATACTGAAAGATCTTTTTAAATAATCCTGTGAGAAAGATCTTTGTAAAACCATAACGCTGGTGAAACAAATTTGAGTTACTTTACATGCATACCAATTCATCTGAATTGCGCCAATGAAGAATTATTTTAAAAATAGGATTTTTCTAAATTTTTCCAGCAGACTTTTATAATGAAAGATTGCATACTAGCAGTTAAGTTATACAGTAGTACCTCAATAAAATCGAATTCCTTGATAAATCAAAGTTTTTTCCATTTCCCTTCAACCTGCCTATCACTCCCATGTTATTTTTACCTCTACATATCGAAGGACTGGTCAGGTAGACCTCGATATTTCGAATTATTAGTTTTCTTGGCTTGGCACCGCACCTTCATATATTGAAGTTTTTATTGGAAAACCTCTATATATCGTAGTTGTTTGGATAAAATCAGTTTTCATTGCAGTGAGTATGCAATTATTTTAGTGTGAACCTCTACCTATCGAAGTCAGTAATAAATCCCCTCGAGAAATCGAACCTCGGTATATCGAAATCCTCGATAATTCGAAGTTTTCTCGTTCTCCTTGAGATTCGATATATCGTGATTCCACTGTAGTTCGGATAATGATTACTTTGTATGAGAAAGTCTCCTGATTTTTGACTTTTAGTTTTGTTTTTGGAAGGTTGTCTGAAAAAATCTTTACATCTACTAGACGTTTTAAACACATTGTTGACCGGCAATTTTATTGATCGGTCACGTTTATTAGCTTTCACGCTAAAACACGAGTTCACTCCTGTTAGAGTTACACGAGTTAATTCACCACTCGAGTCACGATAGAGTTAACTCGCTAACACGAGTTGCTCTAGTCAGCTGTCAGCGAATCATGAGTTAACTCGTTACTGGCCATTTGTGTTTGTGCATGACAAAACGAGTTTATCGTGACCGGTCAACAATATGTTGAAATGAGACAATACTTAATAGGAGATTGTTTTCTATTCTAACGAGAACACGAATCGTCTGTTTAAATTAAAGAAACACCATTGCATTCATATGCCCACACGCATATAGTATATGATATTATTAATATGTATGTAATATTTTCTAAAATATTCCTGAGCTTTTGAACGTTTGAACTCTTTTGAATATTTTCCTGCTGAGGGGAGCTTACGTACTTCTGGAAGTTTCTTCTTTTGATTAAAGAGCTTTTGTACCATTTGGACCCTAAGTTTAAAAGGAGAGTTCTTTCGTAAGCATTCGCCCCCAACAAGAACTATCCCGATTTTGTCTACGTTTTGAATTAACGGCTAACAGATTCCTGCAATCGCACTGGTCACACCATTTGCATGCCCGTTGCAAGCATCTGGTCTTACGAAGTCGACAGTCAAACAGCAGCCGTTGCTGACCCGTGTACTATAATAGTAGCACAAAGAGAACATACCTAGATGGTGTTGGTGGAGTCCAGCAAAATCGAATATCTAAAATGCTGAATTGTTGTTACAGCATTGTGAATAACGACCTTACTTTTAAAGCGAACAACTTGAATGCCTCATATAGTTAAAGGAAATCAAAGCAATCCGGACAAGTGGTGATTATATTACAACGGTATAATTTCTTAATGTGACGTCCTGCATCATCAACCAAATATAAATTATATAGGCTGCTCTTTTATAACTGAACTATTAACCCGTTAGAGCGTGCAAATTTGGAACCCTAACAATCAAAGAACTTTTTTTATGTTGAACGAATGCTACCAAATAGTATATTTCTCCTTATTTAACATTATCATTTATATGCAGCAAGAACATTGAGTTCCAGTGTTAGCTTCTTGACAACTGTAATTAAAAAAAATACTTAAAACCCTAAATGTTTTTTGGAGAGTTTTAACCCTGCAGTATGAAAGAAAATATGGAGAATTATTGATATAGAAGGAAAAAATTCACTTTTAAAGTATTTTTTTTTTGTTATTCTCAACAAATTGCCTTACGACACGCATTGTTGATTTGTAGCACGGAAATTGAACTAAAAGGATGAAAACTAAATTTATCTCTTCCAGTAATTAAATAAGATGAATTTGTGACAGTGAACATGTGAGTGACGTCTTCTGATGAAGGACTGCTCTTTATAATAAGGTTTTGAAGATTTTCTTTAAAAACTGAGATCATTGAAACGAAGAGAATTCATCATGGAAGACTAAATAATAAACTCGAAATTTTGTTTCGGATGAAATATTACATTCTTTATTTTGATTTCGAATTGATAACGCTTGTTAATTCTTAAAGTTTTCTCTGAACTCAATGTTATAATTTTATATTTTTCAAATTTCCTGAAAGAAAGAAGACCAGCTAGGACGAATAATTATTGCTTCATTAGGAAACTTTGTCTCATTTTTTTTCAAGTATATATCATTTTACTATGGATAAACTGGTAAAGTATATTTTAATTACTTCTACTAAAATGATTTTCCAAAAAAATAAATTAGTATCAAGTGTTTTTTCAAAGCTTGCATACTTTTTCCTTATCCAGTTGCAGAAATTGTGTTTTGAAGTAAAATAAGTTAATACAAAAGGGGGGAAAAGTGTAACAGGTCTTGAAAATATCATAACCTAATGATATCCTCAAGCGCAACATGTATTGGATATTTCTTCAAGTATCATCTAAAAGTAAAGGTTTGGTTTAGTATGGGTAAACCAAACAAAAAAAGTAAAGGTGTTTAGTATGGAGCGCTACGATCAACTTTTTGTTACACGAAGGCTAATTAGACCGGGACCTACACTTAAAAGCCGATTCCGCACGGCTACAAACATCCCTAAAAGTAAAGGAAATGGCCCGAGAGAATAGCCACCAACTAGTTCATCTAAGGCAGTGATTCCCAACCGGTGTGCTACGAGAGTTTTTTGGAGATAAACAAAAAATATTAGTAGACAAAAAATATTAGTAGGGCCTACTTAATATAAATATTAAGTTGGAAGAATCACTCTCATGACCAACAGATTGTGAGATAAGCCTATGCCCTTAGCTTGCAAACGAAATGATTTCAATGATCTCTAGGCGGATTCCACACTGAAAGTTTACCGAAAGGGAGGCTTCGGTGGCTGTTTTTGGCTTGTACTGGCAGAGGTGTACCCTAACCCCTTTCACGGTCAATACGGAATCGGCGCCAACGCATTATTTTCGGATTTCTGGGCAGAGGTGTTTGGGGGTACCTTTGCGATGTAATATACCTTCTCAAGTTCTACCTTTTGCCAGTAAGATTCCGAAAAAATGATAAACCCCGAAGACCGTATCTCCCCATTGTCCTTGGGGTTTTAAAAATATCATTCGAGTATCTTTGTGGCACTGGAACATCCGATGCTTGAGGAGCACGTGAGGTCGGTCCGAAACTTCAGTGTTTCTCCAGTCAATAGCGGGAAAATCTGACGTCACCTTTTTCACGGATAATACGGAATCGACGCCAACGCTACATTTTCGGGTTTCTGGGCACAGGTCTTTTGGTGTATTATACCATTAGGATGAAATAATGCCGTCTCCAGTGCTACTTTTTGCCAGTAAGGTTCCGATAAAACGACCAATTTCTAAGGCGGTTTCGCTGACGTCATCGTTTTCACCAGTGACTTGAAACCTACGCCCACGTGTTTGTTTTTGGGACGCATTTGGACGAGCATAGTTCTTTAGAACTAAAAAAAGCTGTAGTTAGGAATGTAATGATGTCTTCGGCATGACGTCTTATGGCGAGATCGCTGGCTCGGCGGACGTGGCAGAATCGATCTGTTCTCCTCGGGATTTTAAAAATCTCGTATATTCGATTATCCTTGCGGCTCTCCGCCACCTGAGGTGGTAGGGACACGCAAGATCATCCCAAAAAATTTTTTCTTCGGTCGGTAGCGGGAAAATCGGTAATTTCGATAATCTAATGTCACTGCTTTCAAGATTAATTTTGAATCAGGACCAACGCTAAATTCTCGAATTTCTAAGAAGCTGTATTTTGGAGCATTAAAGCTTCAGCATGAATTAGAGGCGTCTCTAATGCCACTTTTTCCTAATAAAATGTCGAAGAGGCGATAAACCCATTCTGCGGTCTCGCTGACCTTCATCGCTATGTCGAGTACTTTGAAACTTGGTCCCCGTGTTCTTTTTTGTGATACCTGTGGCATATTATAATTCTCTAGGACTAAAAAAGCTTTATGGAAATACTTTCTTGAAGTCTTCAGCGATATAACATCAGCGGAGACCGTATCACCCCGTTCTCCTCGGGAATTGGGCTTGTCAGTACCTAGTGAAGAAAGCAAGAGACCTACTTTTGCCATTTTCAATTCAATATTTGGGCGAGCAAACCTTATCTATTATGACCATACAACAGAAACTAAGAATTAGACTGCTAAGCCTTGAGGATGATATGCTCGTTTAGTCGTCAAATTCTATGCCTCATATCAAAAAAGTGTGCTCTAAGCATCAGTTACAAGTCTCAGATTAATCAAACAAAACTGCTTTTTGAGATTTCCATTGTAGTCCTCTACTATAATACTATACTGAATTCCAAGGCTATTTTTCAATCTATATCAATATATTCTATTATGTTTTGTTTTTGTTACATATATCTTTTAATAAATGAATAAAATCTGTAATACAGTAAGTATTTATTTTAAATTAAATTCACGACATTCCTGATCTATCTCTCTCTCTCTCTCTCTCTCTATATATATATATATATATATATATATATACACTCATGGACAAAAAAATTAGCGCACCAAGAAGGAGTCGTCAAAATGAAACGAAATTTTATATACGTAATGACTACTTTGATATAAGTAAATCATAAGAAAATCAAAGAAAAAGGATAATTTATTTCAGAGAAAAAGGCAAAAGAACGGAGGAGTTAATACTCCGTTGGACCCTCTCTAGCGCAAATGCACGATGCGATACGATCGGGCATTGAGTCATACAAGTTCTGTATGATGTCTTGAGAAATTTTGTTCCATATTTGCTGTAACCTTGCCTCTAGTTCATTCAAACTCGTGGGATGCCCAACTCGTCGTCCCAAAAGATCCCAGATATACTCGATTGGAGACAAATCTGGGGATCGGGCAGGCCAAGGAAGGGTAGTAACAGTGCGGAGACAGTCTTGTGACACCCTTGCCGTATGAGGCCGAGCATTGTCTTGTTGAAAAATGGCTCCTGGGAGCCGTTGCATGAGTGGCAACACATGTGGTTGCAGGATTTCATGAACATACCGCTGGGCTGTCATGGTGCCACGGAACAATACTAGGGGTGACCGTGTATTATAGGCAATGGCACCCCATACCATCACACCAGCTGTGGGAGCGATGTGTCGCTGTACAGCAAAGGCAGGATTGAAGCGTTCACCACTGGCTCTCCACACCCGAACACGATTGTCATCACTGCCGAGATTGAATCTGGATTCGTCGCTAAAGACGACCTGGTTCCATTCCGCTGCAGTCCAGTTTCCTCGTGCGCGGCAAAACTCCAAACGGGGGCGTCGATGGGTGGGCGTCAAGGGCAGCACACTTAATGGACGCCGCGATACCAACTGTCCTTCATCCAGGCGCCTTCGTATGGTTCGAGAAGACACAGAGGCCCCTAGTGAAGGTGCTACCTGTGCCTGGATGGCGGCCGATGAAGCAGTTGGCTGTACGCGTGCATTTCTTACGATGTGGCGGTCTTCTCGACGACTGGTCTGTCGAGGGCGTCCTGAGCCTAGTCTTCTTGTACATGACATCTTTCGGGTCCACTGGTCCCAACACCTCCTCACAACACAATCAGAGCGGCCTAATTGACGAGCTACTCGCCTAGCTGGCCACCCAGCTTCCATCATCCCGACGAATCTCCCCCTCTCAAACTGCGACAACTGCTTATATTGTCTTCGAACACGGCGTAATGGCATGTCTATCTCAGCTCTTCCTTTGTAAATGATTCAGCACACTCAAACAAGCTTTGGTTACCTGTTTTATACTCCACAGAGTACGATGTTCAACGCCCTCTACCGGCTATACGTAATGCGCAATCACGCTGCATTTCTAATTATTTGCATATCTCCCCGACATGTACCTTCATTGCAAGTTTCGTTACGATCCCGCAAGTATTTCTTGGTGCGCTAATTTTTTTGTCCATGAGTGTATATATATATATATTATTTACTATTTAAAAAATTGAAAAAACTACAATTCTAACAAAGATGCCCCAAGTTTCTAAACCCATCCCCAATAGTGCCACAATCGGAAAAAAAAAGTTGGGAATTCGTAATCAAAGCATATCCCCGCGGAGTTATCTATCGCAGTATATCGTGGAATTATTTGCAGATTTTTTTATGTAATATACGCAGTTAAATTTTCCGTGCATGATCAAACTTCATTTAACGCAATGGAATGTAGTATTTTTCAGAGGCAAATAAATCATCTGATTGGACTCTGAAATTGATGTAAACTGTGGTAACATTACTTTTTAAGAAATATCGTTCTTTCCCCTATTGTTGCTATTGTGTCATTTCTTGAGAGACAGAAACTATTAGCAAAATTTAATTTGGACTATATTATCCGAATTCGATAAATAATAGGTGCTTTGAAAAGGCAAAACGTTTGGACCAGTATGAGTAGGACGGGCTAAAGAACGGGAGGGTCGTCAAACTAATTCTCGGTTCAAACGTTTATTATTAAACTACTAGTGGGTAGCCCGACAAAAATGACGTGTTAATTTGAACTTTTATCAATTTACATCTGCAAAGTCAATATTATTTGTATACTTAATAGCTTCTCTACTTTCTTTTATTTAAATTTTACACATTTTTAATTATTTAAAATTATGCAATATCAGCACTATTATGATCAATTTAAGATGCATTTTTTAAAAAAAATAAATAAAATCTGAACTCCACATAATAGCATCACTTTACTTAATTCTATTACATGCATTAAATATGAATATTAAATTCTGTCTGTTAACAGTCTGCTGCACGTATTTGGTTTAGCGATACCTGACCTAAGCCATCTACTACATTTCCGTTCATTGGCCTTATGACGCTTTTTAGCAATAGGACTTTCGTCAACATTCATTTTAAATGTATTACATTGCGCTCTAATTAAATTTTCCAGTAACGGTAAATAATTAATACAAAAACTTTAACTTAGTTATTTCATAATTTTAATTCATAAATGAACACGCGCCAAATATAAACCTTTGAGGTGTTCGGCATTTTTCATTTAAAGATGTTACAAGTTGAAAAATATTTTTTTATACGTATTCTGTTCGAGAGGAAAGTATAATCTGTATATATAAAACAGTTCCGTAACTGACTGACTGACTGACATATAACGCACAGACCAAACCGCTGGACCCAAAGGGATGAAATTTTGGCGATTCTTCTTATAGTGTTAGGGGTGCACTAAGAGAGATTTTGAAGAATTCTTCTTAGATTTTTTTAAGTTAAATTTTTAAGCTGTTTTTGTAACATTCTTTAAAGTTTGGATTTAAAATAATAAAACGAGGGTTATAAAATTTGTATCACAAGAAAGATCCTAAAAATTCCTTTAAAATGAAATCTTTTTCGAATATTTCCCTTCATTTTCTGGTTTTTGGTGAATTTTTAAAGATTCATTTTTAGAGCTTCAGGAACTTCAGGAAGGGTAGTGGTAACTACAGTCCATGGGTCCGGCCCTCCGCTGTTTCATTTTTAGAATTTAATTTATTAAATGTTGATCACTTGGTTTCTTTTCTTTTTGTGATACTTTAAACTACTTTTGCGCACGTGCGCAACAACGAAATAGACAAAAATTGTATATATATTTTTTCTTCCTAATTCGGCAGACGATTGGACATTATCCAAAAAAATATTAAAATACAGTAAAAGAAATGTTTCCCAAACTGTACTATATTAACTGTACTATATTCTTTAGAATGTTCTATTAGATTTAATTTGAATATTTTCTTCTACATTATTTTGTCTATAAAAATATCCGTTACGATTTTTTTATAAATATATTTTTACGTTTTCTTTTACATCAAATGCATACATTGATCATTGTATTTATTATAAATATATATATTAAAAGTAATATTAAAAATAACAAATAGAACACAAATCGTTATAAAGTACTATTAAAAGTAATATTAAAAATACAATAATAAACAGAAATTAAAAACATTATCATCGTAATAGAATGCTTTACAAAAAATCACATGAAAGCTACATGTGAGCACGTGAAAGCAACGTGTGTTGGAAATTTAGAAATATTCAATTAAACATTTTTAAAAATTTAAGAAAATGTTGCGGTTATGTAAGGTATTCGATTTGAAAAGCACGCTACCGTATAGACAGATTTGAACATATCACTACGCATGCGTCAAGTTTGCAACTTTCCAAAAAAACTAAATTCGACAATATTGTAATATCTGGTTAAAAATATATATTATATGGTTAAAAATATAAATATATATATTAAAAAATGATATAATGAAAAACTGTTTTACTGTGAAAAGGATTCTCTGATTCAATTTTTCTTAAATTAATGACGATGAATGAATGACTCACTTTTTTATTTATTTTTTTGCATTAATTGCATACATTGACCATTGTTTTTAATTTGAATGTACTCCGTAGCGAAGTACTGGTTTTTACATATCACTACGCATGCGCCGAGGTTGCAACTGTCTGAAGATACTAAATTTGCCATTATTGTAATATCTGGTTAAAAATATATATATTATAAGGTTAAAATATAAATAAAGATATTAAAAAAATAATATAATGAAAAACTGTTTTACTATGAAAAAGATTCTCTGATTCAAATTTTCTTAAATTAACGACGATGAATGAATCACGGTGAATGAATGACTATCTCGTGTTTACATTTTCAAGTTCTGAGTATATAAAATAAATACTTCTTATTAATTTAAATGAAACACTATGATAACTCGAAAGGTGGTGGAAAAGATGTAATTGTCTAATGAATATAAATATCACAATAAAAATGCGTTACAATGAAAGGATATTTTATGCTGAGAACAATTTTAAACGGTTCCGAGCTGTTTTGAAACTGTCATAACCGTTTATTAATGCCGTCGAAAAATCAAAATAAATTTGATTTGTGTCTATATTAAATTGTTTCTAATAAATTATTTGGGTTTAGATAGCAAATAATCTTTTTTAACTTTACTTTTAACTTGTTAAGCCTAACTCATAAAACAAAATGGATGCCATAGGCTAATAAATTTATGAAGCGGTCGCTCCGGAAGCGTTCCAGAGGTACAGAATTGGGCTATTATTAGGATAGATCAACCGCGAAAATCGTAGCTAAGAACTCTAATCGAACAAAAAGTTAAGTTCTGAGAGTTCCGAAAGTGTAAAATGAATTACATAGGTTAAATCAATAATAAAATCAGGCAAGATGTTCAGAAAAATTTATGAAAATATGTCAGAGAATGTATGTTATTATAAAAGGCGAGTATTGAAAAATTATAAAAGAATTTGGATTTATTCCATGAAACTTAACATCATTAAAAAAATGATGTTGTCATATATCTATTTCAGAGTCAAATCGGATGTTTTGGTTAGAATTTTAAAACTACATTTCATAGCATAAAATACTTTGTTCATACCCAAAAATTTTCACTGCGTTTATGATCAGAAAAATTCTGTTATAATATAATGATATAGTAGATAACGACGCCGAAAACTCCTTCGACCAATTAGTTTTGGCTATACACTTCTATAATTTCCTGTACGCTCAGATAGTACTTGAAGAACTATCCAATATATGTTCAGCAATGATATCCTTAAGACTTGCTTTACTTTCCCCATCTTACGTTTTATGAAAACTGAAACCTTAATAGAAATTCGAACAAAATATTAAAAAGCTTAACACATGTCAGAGTTTATATTTTAGAAATCGATGAGGAATAAAAATGTATGCTGACTACTCTTTTTACACCCTCTTTTAACACTAACTATTGCAATAAACAACGAAGACCGCTAGAGCCTAGAGAATTATCAGGCTTAAAGTTTAAAGTCCATAAAATTGATATTTTTGCCAAATAAACTTTATCGTTGTCATTCGGGAATAAATGCGTTATCTCGTACTTTATTAATGAAAAACTTTACTTTTTATGCACGTCATAAAATGAGCTTTTATCACTAAATTTTACATGCTTTAAAACTCACTAAGAGAGTGATAAAAACTGGGGAAATATGCCCTCTGAGCTAAATTATTTTCTGATTTCAGTAATTATTTTCAGTGATTAGAAGGGAAGAGGAATTTTTTTCTTTTTTTCTTTCAATCCATCTGTCATTTTTTTGCATAAATCTCTCGTTTATGTTTGATCGATACTCTTTCTGCTAAATGCTCGAATAATTTTCCCCGTTTAAATTTAATTACCGTTACGAGTGTATACATCTGGTAGAAGGAAATTTTTCATTTTTTCGCTTAAAGGAGCTGAATAAGCGCAACAAATACAAGTACACTATCTAAAGTAAAATAATCCCATCTATTTTAATTGTTGATATTTAGACACTGATATATCAGATGTCAAAGGGATTAAAATTAATCTCCTAAAAGGGAAATCTTGAAGGATATTTTGATCTCTAGAAATAGGCTTTGTTTGAGATGTATAAGGTCCTGTCAAAAGTACCTGGAAGAAAATTCAGAGAAGTAGGTTTAAGCAAAAATCATCGAATTTGTGGCCCTTACAAGACCAAAATTTGAATTTTTACAAAATTCAGAACTTTCTTAAACTAACATACTTATTTCTATGAAAATAAAGTCATTTTGTATTATTCGTTTTCAGAGAAAATTATGCATCACTAGCTGAATACCAGAGTTTCGCTACTGAGTACATTCAAAATAAATACATATATATGTCAATATATATATATATATATATATATGATAAATACAACGGTCAATGTATGCAATTAATGCCAAAAGAAATATATATTTATAAAAAAAAATCGTAACGGATATTTTTATAGACAAAATAATGTAGAAGAAAATATTCAAATTAAATCTAATAGAACATATTAAAGAATATAGTACAGTTAATTTAGTATAGTTTGAGAAACATTTCTTTTAATGTATTTTAATATTCTTTTTGATAATGTCCAACAGTCTGACACATTATCAAGAAAAAAAAATTATCGATTTCGTAATTATGCACGAGACGCAAAATTAGTTTAAAGTATCACAAAAAGAAAAGAAACCACGTGATCAGCATTTAATAAAATAAATTCTAAAAATTTATCTTTGAAAATTCACCAAAAATCAGAAAATTTGAGGTAAAGATTCAAGAAAGATTTTATTTTAAAGGAATTTTTATGATCTTTCTCGTTATATAAATTTTATAACCCTGAAAATATAATTTTAAATGTAAACTTTAAAAAAAGTTACAAAAACAGTTTAAAAATTTAATTAAAAAAAAATATAAGAAGTGTTTTTCAAAAATCTTTCTTAGTGCACCCCTACACTATAAGAAGAATCGCCATGCAAATTTTCAGCCCTTTAGGTCCAGCGGTTTGGTCTTGCGTTATCTGTCAGTCAGTCAATCAGTTACGGAACTGTTATATATATATATATATATATATATATATATATATATTTATTTATTTATTTATTTATTTATTTATATATAGATATAGATAGATAGATTACTCATGATTTATATTTGACGTAGGGCCCGGGGTAGCCCAGTGGCAGCGCTTTGGGCTTGGGACGGAGGTTGCTCTAATCGAACGAAAAGATAAGGGCTGATTGTTTCAAAGTTTAGAGAGAATTACACAGATTAACTCGACATTAAAATCATGTAAGAATTTTTAATATAATTATAGAAATATGTCAGAGAACGTATGTTATTATAAAATGCCATTAAATACCTCCATGTCTTACCCAAATATGGGCATGTTAAATCTGTAAGCCGGAAAGTCCTTCTATGAGGTTAGAGAGGATGGGAAACCGTGCGATCCCTCTAGAACGTCGCCCGTATGGGTGCTCGGTCAATATTGAGGTGGTATCAAGGGGTAGTGTTGGTTCATCTGTATCAGTGGTTATTACCCCCTTTTTTATCAGGGAGCACTTGTCAAAAAATAATCATCGAAGGTCTTCTTTGAACCAACTCTTTTAGAGACAAAAATGGTTTAATTTTCTGAAGAAACAACTATTTGTGGTAAACACCTAAGTAAAAAGTTTCAAATAAACTTAATAACAATAAGAAATTAAACGTGAAAATTAACTTATAGAAGATATGTCTGTGAAAGCTTATAAAAGAATGAGATTTTTAAGTTTGCATTTGTTTTATTTGCTGTAAAATCCTTCGCTCAAGACTGCTCAAAGCTATACAAACAAAAAATTGGGAATGTAACAAAAAAATTTAGTCCCCAGTTTGTTTGTTTTTTAATTACTAAATTAGTAGTCTTTAGGAAAAGATGAAATCTTTCTTTTTAAGACTGATAACTTCTCGAACCACTTCTTCGATACTCACTCTAACGTTCCTAGCACATAATGGAAGTTACTGGTAAGCAAGGTTAAATGAAGATAGGGAAATATAGTAATAGAATGCAAACTTTATTGGCCGCCATTATATACTGAACTACGTTTTGGATCTAGCTATTGCCAGTTACATAAATGTAATACTAGATGATGACATGACACTCACAGACCACCTGTGGTCCATGGACTACCGGTTAAGAACCACTAACCTATACGGTGTCACCCTTGAAAGAAACCAACGATTCTCACGGACAAAGTAAAAATGAATTTATTAAAAAGTGCCATACATTGTCAAACAAACATATCTGACGCATTCTGAATTTTCCCGTTTAATTTTCTTTATTTCAAACGTACTTTTAAAATCCCTTAACGAAAAGTGTTAGAAACGTTAGTTAACGCTCTTTTACTCTCTAAAATTGCAAGCGAGTTACGTGTTCGAAATAAATACATTTTCCGTTAAAGCTTTATAAAGTATTCCCCCGTTATAGAGTTGTATTCACGAATCTATGTAACAAATGTAGTCTAGACCGATAATCTCTTTTCGCAAGTTACGTAAAACTGTCGGATAAAAATGAAATTGGTAATATTAATATTTGTCTGCAGTTCTACTTAGCGGAATTTAAAAAAAAAAGTCTCAAGGTATTTTGAATTCGATAAGTTACACGAGTCTAACAGCATATAAATGTATGAGATATTTCGTGAACATTTTAGGAACTAAATATAAGAAAAAAAAACAGATATCCATATGTAATATTGATGGGTTTCATTTTTCTGAAAATTTTCTGCTAGTCTGAAGATACTCATTTTTCAACCACATCTACTTTATTTGCCATTCTTTGATCTGCATTGAGGATGAACTAAAAATTTACTTAGACCTCCAGAAAACACAATATTCAGGATTCTTTTCTGATTAAATCTTAAATATGAAATTATGTCTTCTTATTAATATATTTTGCAAAAGAGTTTTCAAAATTTTTAATTGACTATTTAGAGAGCCTTAACAAGAAGGGTTAGGTTTAGGAGTGTAGGTACCATTCTCAACTATTAAAGAGAAAAATCATAACTATTAATAAATTATTTTTTGTAAGATTGTTATCAACGTTAATTGTATCTTTTTTCTAAAATTAAAGAACATTAAAAAAAACTTTTTTAAGAGCCTCAAAATAACTATTTTATTCAAAAACTGCTTTGTAATAGACTTTTTGAGAGACCCACTAAAAATGGTTATTTTTAGGAGAAAAGTTACCATTTCTAGACTACTGAAGAAAAAAATCATACTACCAATAAATTATTTATGGCCCAGAATTTACTATTTTTTAATTATTTCTTTTAAATCTTAAATATGAAATTATGTCTTCTTATTAATATATTTTACAGAAGAGCTTTTCAATATTGTTAACTTATTATTTAAAGAGCCCTGACAAAAAAAGTTATGTTTAGAAGAGTAGGTAACGTTTCTTAAAGATTAAAGAATCAAATCATAAGTATTAATAAATTATTTTTTGAAAGATTTTTATCGGCACTAATTGTGACTTTTTTCTAAAATAAAAGAACATTTTAAATAACTATTTTAAGAGCCTATTAACTACTTTTTAAGAGGAACTATTTTTTGAATTCTCTACTTTGTAATTGACTTTTTGAGAACCCTGATAAAGATGGTTATTTTTAAGAGAAAATGTATCATTTCTAAACTATTGAAGAAACAAATCATACTACCAATAAATTATTTATGAGCCCGAATTAACTACTTTAATTAACTTTTTTTAAGAGCGCAGATAAAAATGAATATATTTAGGAGACATGATGTCATTTCTTAACTATTTACGAAGCAAATCATAACTATCAATAGATTATTTTTTAAAGGATTTTTGTCACCCCTAATTGTGTCTTTATTCTAAAATAGAAGAACAAAATCCTAAAATTTATCAGAGCACAGTTCCCTCCTCCTCCTCTTCAAAATATTGATTACTTTCAACCCTATTTTCGCAAGATATAATTACCGGTTTTCCATCACGAAAAACTGGTTTCAAAATGAAAAGTTGATAAAGAACTATCGAATTTCAGAACAAAATTTGAAGTTCTCTTTCTTTCCACGGGTAAATAAGAATTTAGTAAATCTCAAGCAAAACAAAAATGAAGATGCGAATAAAGTAAAAAGAATGAAGAGATTCGAGCTTAAAATAAATTCTAAGAGAATAATAATAATAATAAAAATTCTTGAGAGAAAGACGATAAAGGTGGCATATAAATGCCACTAAAACTCAAATCCAAATAATTCTAATTTTAGAATTTTTGAAACTTGAAAATTATAAAAATCATGATTTTCTAAACCAGTAGTTCTTAACCTGTTTTCTATGGAACACAGTGTTCCGCTATTATTTCCCAGGTATTCCGGGAAATTTGTCGTGTTTTTATAAAATGAGGTTTGTGCTCCACGTTGGTAAACCTGGATAGCTTATTACCGTGAACCAAACACCAGCAGAAGCTACTCTTCTCGCGTTTAATCCTTCTTTGACATAAAAAACAGTTGTATAGTCAGCTCTTATCAGAGCTTTGGACATTATTATGCTCAAAAGAGTAGATCTTATCTTGAAAAACAAAAACCATAGGGACAATGTTTGTGCTCTAAGAACTCCTTTAACTATCGACAAATTACTTATCCTCAGGAAAAGAGGGTTAGAATTAACAACTCGTTTTGAAATTTGGTTCCCCTCTAGAATTCTTGCTTTGAGGTGTTTCTAGAGCTTGAAGAAAACAGCAAAGGTTCACTTAAACTCATGTCTTACTCGGATAGTATCTTGATGTCTGTCTTGGAAGAACACTACTAGAAATAGTCGTTACCTCTTTTGTTTTCTAAAAAAAAACTAAATGTCTTTACATATACAAAAAGGTTTCTAGAGTGGTTGCTACATTTACAGCAACCACTCTAGAAACATTTCGACCAATCGGCCAAATAGTTAACAACATAGTTAACATCAAATCTGCAACAACATAGTGAGCATCTAAAATGATCTCATCTCGCGGATTGGGATAAATGTCTTGTTTGTCAGGTGGTGGACGAAACATTAGAGCGCATTTTGTTCCACTGCAAAGGAGTGAACTTTATTGTACATATCTGACCAGAATGTGTATTCCATTGGACATTGTTAATGTGCTGCAAAAATTTTTTTTTAAGATTGTTGTTGTTAATGTTTATAGAATATACTGTGAAATCGGAACTTACGTGCCGGACCCACGTATTAAGATATATTGTTTTCTTTCAAACATTTTAATTTATTAAAATGTTTAAAAAATAATTTATTTCAGCATTAATTTTTTTTATAATTATTTGTAAATCTTCTACCAGTAGCAACGGTAATGAAATGGTCTGTTTTAGCTCAAAATCTTTAATAATAATTGTGAGTGGTATTGTTCTCAAAAGATTTGTAATAAACATTTTTAAATGTAAGAAATGCTTAAAACGGAAATACGTAGTTGGCAAAGCTCCAAGAGCAATAAAAAACGTCTATAACTCTTTCCCGGACCAAAAATTTAAAACGAATCTTAACAATTAACATCCAATCCAATAACGAAGTAATACATAATATTAGTATTTTTTGGCCTCATTGAGCAATATGCTTTTATGTTTATTCATTCTTTATTTGTTTTCTTAGGTTATTACGTAGTGGTAAAACATCGATATTTATAATATAATATATGTTGAAAACCGAATGCCTTTTCTATTGTTAATTTTCGGATTTTTCTGAATTACATAAACATTAATGTTAGAGTTCCAAAAATAAAAGAAATACTATATATGTGTCTGTACATATATATATATATATATATATATAGTTTACAAATGTAAATTACTTAATATGAAACAAAAAAGAGTAAATAAATTTTAGGTGCTAAGCTGCTCACAAAAATATTTACGATATATAGATATTTAAAATTAAGATAATTAAAAGGGCAGATGTGACCATTTAATACACCTATAACCTGAAATAAGATAGACATATATAACTAAGCAAAAAACGGAATTGGAGGTGGTATAGTTGATGACTGGGGGGGGGGGGGGGGTGACCCCCCAACCCCGGTTAAACATGTTTTAAGCCAGGCAACACTCCCGGAGGTCGGCTATAACACCAGGACAGTAATAAAAAATAAAAAATATGAAGAGGAAAAATATTTTAGGTGAAATAGATAAGTTAAACCAGATTGTTTACTAATATAGTCAACTAAAATATAATTACAAGATGAATAGAATGAAAAAAAATCTTAATACTAAGTTACAGAAATAGAATAATACTAATTAACTAAATAATTATTCACTAACATATAGACTATATATATACAAAATACTTAGCTCACACTAAGCAATGAGACACGAAACCCATGCCCACTCACAATTTATAGACATAGTAGGGATAAATATCGCCGTATTAGGGAAATTTTTTTAGTGTTGCCAACTTATTTTAAAACGATTCATACAATCTGTAAGGTATACACAAGATTCGATTCACAAGAATCGAACTTTTGAGTGAATTAAAGAAGCTGCTTCAGATATGCTAATTTCGGCATACGCTCTTAGTATAAATACCACGCAGCGTCATTAATGAAAAAGGGGAGGTTGTTAAGGTTGAAAAGGTGTTATCCTGCGCTAGTGCTTAGCGGGCCAGAAGTTTACATGGCAGTACTGCTGGTTTGACTTACTGTTCGTGAGTATAAAAATATATTGTTCTTGAAAGCTGTGTTTATACATTCCGTACAAGTAGTACGCATGCTTATTGCTGTAAAAGCCAATTATATGTGCAACGAATTCAATAAACATTGTTTCATGTATAAACTGTGTGTGGTTCAAATTCAAATAGAGAGCCACTTCAAATTATATACACCCAAGTCTGGGTAGAAGTGAGCAAAGATTCTCTATACTGGCGCCCGGAAAATATATATACCCTGGTAGTTAGCGTTACATTTGTAACGAACAACATAATTGAAATTAAAAACTGTGTACTGTGAACTTATATTGATAAAATTGCTGCAAGTACTTATATACTATTTGAAAATGAGTGTTGTAGAACAAAACCCTGCTGGAAATTTTCCTCGGGTAATTATGGTTCAGCAAATTGCGCCATTCGAAGCCACATTCAATGGCGGCCCCTCAAGCCAATTCCTAAAGAAAATTGAGCATTACTTTCAGCAACAATGTACCCCAGAGGGGGATAAACTTAAAATTGCTCTAGCCGCTTTAAGAGGTAGTGCATTTCAGTGGTACACATGCATGCAAAGCAGTAATCTGATTTTTGACTATTTGTCATTCAAGCAACAGTTTCTTAGTGTTTTTCCAAAGACCTTTAATCAAAGTGAAATTGAAGCGGAAATGTATTCGCTAAGGCAACGTGAAGGTCAGTATGCGTTAGATTTTGCTACGGAAAAGATTTCCAAGTGTATATTTAGGAATATTTAGAAGGGGTAACGGAAGCGGTAATCTTAAAAATAGTTATCCAACGTTTGAAGCCAAGTGTTCAAGATTTTTTAGATAATCAAACAATTACAAGCAAGGTTAACCTCCTCCAAGCTTTAGCTAAATATGACAATAGACATTTCTTCGCTACCCCTCACCGTCATTCAGGTACGAGAAGTTTTATACAGCCGCGCCAAAATTTTTCGCGAGTTTCAAACCAGCAGCGTAAGCAGTACCGCAGGCAAAATAATAGAAGCGCACGGCGTTATAATGAAATTAGTGCACTTAAAGAAAATAATATGCAAGCACCTTACTTGCACTGGCAAGTTGATTCACATGATATGGTTCAACCTGTTGAAACTGTTTGGTCAAATGTATTATTTTGTCCGAGCAGTAATCATTATTTTGAGAATAGTGAAAGTCAGGGTATTTTTGTGGCTTATAAAGAAAGTGAGTCTAGCTGGAATGATGAGGTAATTCCAGTACAAATTTCTGAAAATAGTGCCGATACTAATGCTAGTGGTTTAGAAAATAAATCATCGGACACTTCTATTAATGCTATACCTGATATTTTAGATGATATTCACACATCTGTTAATGAAGGAAATTTAGTAGATGACGAAGTATGCGTTACGGAAGTTAGTGAATACTTATTAGTTGACGACAATAAAAATTCTTTAAACGATAGTAGGAACTCGCTAGGTAATGATGATATTATTTCAAGTTTCCATGCGAATGGGGATTGTGTAGGCCAGGTTGATAATATGGTTTTAAATAAAGTACATGAAAACCAGACTGAGAATCAGGATGAAAAGTTGACACAGAGTTATACTGTAAGTAGTTTAGCTGATGCTTCGGAAGTTATAGACGTAATTCGCATTAAAACGCACCAGTACGAAAAGCTTAATCTTCCTAAAACTGAAGCAGTGTTAAAGAATTTAAATGATAGCGATTCTGAAGAAGCACGTTTTAAAGAGACTTTTTCGTCAAAAGAGGATAAAACTAAAGTTAAGGGGGATAAAAAACGTGAAAAAGAGCCTTCAGGTTCCAGCATTAAAACTGCTAATATTGAAGTAATTAAGGCGGTAAACAAGAAGTCGTATAAGCACAAATACGAAAAACAGAGTCAGTTTGTTGAAAAACTAGTATCTGCATTAAAATCTAATACCGATACAAGCAAAAGTACGAAGAAAAGTAAAGTGTGCACTACAAAAACTCCATCAAAGGATGAATGCGTCGCTGATAAGGTACACAAGGTTATCAAAAGGAAGAATGACAATTTTAAAGTTCCTTTGCATAAGTACAGGAAACGGAAGATTTCTGCCGCCCAGCAAGGTTGGCCTCCTCCCAAGAGACCTCCTGTCCATCGTCAAGCCGGACCAGCGCCTCAGGACCTACGACCTGCTGCACGAAGGATGCCCACACGGTCAACGAACCCCTTTACTAGGACTGTGACCATCAAGAGAGGTTCCACGGATTGGACAGACTGGTGCAAGGAAGTTGCTGCATTCAAGAGGAACAAGTCTTGTATCAATTCTCTTATTCTAACTCCCACCCTTTAATAAAACCGAACCAAATTGGTTTGAAATTCCCCATTGTATATACTGTGTAAACATTTTGAGGGGAAGGAGTGAGCCACTGAAAAAAAACGGCATACTGTTGTTTTATAAATTTTTGAAGGGGACATGTAGTGACTAGGAAAAAAACACATACTGCACAATATACCAATTAATCACTAATGTACTAACTTCACAAAAAAATAACACATGTACATTATAAATTGGGGGAGAGCAGATACAGTCAAGAAATGTCATGCTGTGCAATTGTGTTGTCACTTTTAATTAAAATACATATTCTAGGGCGCAGTTGGCCATCCCAGTATCCGCAACTCTGCAAATCCACTGTTTGATGGTGTCACCTGGACCCTTCGGGGTTAGTTTTGTAAAATCGTAGTGGCGTTTTTCCCCCACACCACGTGTGGAAGGTTTTTTGGCTTTGCCACCCATTATGTAAAAAGTCAGACCAGCACGCGTTTTCAATTAGTTAACTGAAGCCGTTCAGACCTCAGTTACCTAATTTTTTTCGAGAGAGAGGCCAGTGTAAGGTATACACAAGATTCGATTCACAAGAATCGAACTTTTGAGTGAATTAAAGAAGCTGCTTCAGATATGCTAATTTCGGCATACGCTCTTAGTATAAATACCACGCAGCGTCATTAATGAAAAAGGGGAGGTTGTTAAGGTTGAAAAGGTGTTATCCTGCGCTAGTGCTTAGCGGGCCAGAAGTTTACATGGCAGTACTGCTGGTTTGACTTACTGTTCGTGAGTATATAAATATATTGTTCTTGAAAGCTGTGTTTATACATTCCGTACAAGTAGTACGCATGCTTATTGCTGTAAAAGCCAATTATATGTGCAACGAATTCAATAAACATTGTTTCATGTATAAACTGTGTGTGGTTCAAATTCAAATAGAGAGCCACTTCAAATTATATACACCCAAGTCTGGGTAGAAGTGAGCAAAGATTCTCTATAAATCTTTATTGTCTAAATTAAAAAACTGGGTTAGAATAGATACGAGGAAATTGACTGGAAAACCCTGGTCAATAGCTATAGTTAAGAATTTAATTATACTGACGTCCATAGTTTTTTTGTTTGAATGTAAACGTTGACAACGTATTAACTGGTTAGTAACTATATTGCGTTTAATATTTAAATGTAGAGCATTATACCAGTTCATAATCCTAACAGTTTTAAAGTTGTAAAACTCGCGTTTATCATATAGACAGTATGATATTAGATTTTGATTAACATTTAAACTCAAGTCTAAAAATACCATTCTATTCATCTTGTAATTATGTTTTAGTTGACTATATTAGTAAACAATCTGGTTTAACTTATCTATTTCACCTAAAATATTTTTCCTCTTCATATTTTTTATTACTGTATTGGTGTTATAGCCGACCTCCGGGAGTGTTGCCTGGCTTAAAACATGTTTAACCGGGGTTGGGGGGTCACAACCCCCCCCCCAGTCATCAACTATAGCACCTCCAATTCCGTTTTTTGCTTATTTATATATGTCTATCTTATTTCAGGTTATAGGTGTATTAAATGGTCACATCTGCCCTTTTAATTATCTTAATTTTAAATATATATATATATATATATATATATATATATATATATATATATATATACTAGCTGAAAATCCGCACTTCGCTACGGAGTACATTCAAATTAAATGAAACGGTCAATGTATGCAATTAATGCCAAACAAAAAAAAAATCGAAAATGGAGGTAAAGATTCAACAAAGATCTCATTTTAAAGAAATTTTTTTTATCTTTCTCGTGATATACATTTTAAAACCCTCAATTTATTATTTTAAATGCAAACTTAAGTAAAGTTACTAAAACAGCTTAAAAATTTAATTTAAAAAATTTAAGAAGAATTTTTCAAAAATCTTTCTTAGTGCACCCTTACGCTATAAAAAGAATCGCCATGCAAAATTTCAGCCCTCTAGGTCCAGCGGTTTGGTCTGTGCGTTGTATGTCAGTCAGTGAGTCAGTCAGTTACGGAATTCTTTTATATATATATATATATATATATATATATATACACACACACTATAAGAAAAAAAAATCGACGCACCAAGAAGGAGTTGTCGGACTGCAAATTAGTGGATATAAAGAACATACACAGAAGAAAAACAATTAAAATTTCAGAAAAATTGAAGGATTTATTCCAGAGTTTGATTATTACAAAAAGTAAGATCAAGGATGAGGCAGTCAATACGGAGTTCGTCTTACTCTGGCCTGGATGCAAGCTGTCACCCGGCATGGCATAGACTGATAAAGTTCCTGGATGGTGTCTGGTGGGATTTCTTGCCCAATTGTATCTAACTGTCGGGCTAAATCGGCAACATTCCGGGATAGTTATAAAAGCCTTCAAGTCCCAAATGTGCTCTATGAGGGTGAGATCAGGCGGCCTAGGTGGCTAAGGAAGAGTTCGGCAAGATGGAAGACAACTCATAGCAACACATGCCGTATGCGGCCGGACATTATCTTGTTAATATGTAAGTCCTGGGTGGCCGAAGAGGAACGACAACAATACGGGACGGAGAATGTCGATACTGAAATTTATAAACTCACCAATTTTAATTTAATGATGCAAAAAATTGAAGTATGGAAACGTATAATTTTATTCAATAAAAATGTGTTAAAGAGTAAAATAATTTTAATTCAAATTTGAAATGACTAGCGGCTCTTACAACCTTACAGAAAAATATCCTAATATATTTAAATAATTTTTAAAAAAAGATCAATTGAGACAGGTTGTCAATACCACAGAGGTGTTATTTAAATTGTAAATTTACCTACTTTAATACCTATTTAATAGGGAGCAACTCATTTATTTAATGGACATTGTCCTATTAATTCAGTTTAAAATATAACATGGAATGTTAATAATTTTGCAAGCTACAAACTGGCAGAATAGAATTTAATGCCACCTACAAGTATCCAATACAGAAAGGATATCATACATTAAAAATACATATTTTTTTCTAATGTGGAGGTACTTGTCGTGAGACATTCACCTTTTCTTATTCATCGCTAATTCTTGCTTAATGGGAGTCTTACTTTAATGGGAAAACCATTTAAGTGAGCCAGCATTGCTCCCTATGAGGGGACAGCGCGGTAGTGACCAAGCATTACACAGGATTTGAACCTGAGCCCATTCCGTTGAAACTCATGGTGATAACCACTATACCATGTGGGCGGAATATTGTAGACGTATTGTAGAATTGAGGAATATTGAGTTATACAATGAAAGTTTACATGCTACAGCATTATATTTCAGTTTTCACAAGAAACGCAAAGCAAAACCAACAGTAAAACTCTTTCCTGGTTGGTTTGAAATCAATATATTTTGTCACTATTAAAATATATTATTTTTCAGTAATCTTTACTTATGAAAGCAATGGGATTATTACCGTGTTTTACACAAATTTATGTTACACCATCTGAAATATGACCTTAAGAAGGGACGTATTATAAAAGCCAGAATATATTAATTTTCTAAAACACACAGTTCATAGAAAGGGTTTATAACATTGTCTGGATCTGGTGTAATCCCGAAAATCCAGAAATCTTCAGTATTTAGACAGTCAAAAGGAATATGCTCAGTCAATACTGTTGATAATGAGACATTAAACTTAGATTGTAATAAGTATCTCGTTAACTGTAACTATTACCTTAACCAATTATAAACTTTTCTCGCTGTAAATAGAAAATCGTCAGCTTCAGTCCTCGACATATAAAATTGTATCACCTGCGGTTTATAGAAGAATCTCCTTTCAGAATAGTTCGATATATAAGTACACAGATGCTAAGGATCTAAAATACAAATATGGATATCCCCTCCCCATATATATATATATATATATATATATATATATATATATATATATATATCTATCTATCTATATATATATATATATATATATATATATATATATATATATATATATATATATATATATATATACATATATGTATATATATATATGTATATATATATATATATATGTATATATATATATATATATATGTATATATATATGTATATATATATATATATATATGTATATATATATATATATATATGTATATATATATATATATATATATATATATATATATATATATATATATATATATATATATATATATATATATATATATATATATATATATATAAAGAGGCTAGCTATCATTTGTCTTTCTATCATCTTAGTTGTTCTTTCCTTTATTCTGCATAACTCCAAGTTAATAACGCAAACATATTTAGCTATTACAGTGATATTTTAAACTTCCCTGCAATTACATGGTATTTTTTTATTTAAGGAAGTTTGACCATGCATTAATAAATGCATATAATAATTCAGGTCTATAGAGCCATTTTATGATTGCATAATACACGTGTTGCAAGATTTTTGCGAGCTATGTATTTTTGTCTTTTTCTTCTTTGTGATGAGTTGGCGATCTAAAGATTTTAATGAAAGGGGATATAAAATATATAAAAAGTATAAAAACAATAGTAGTATAAAAACAATAGTAGTATTAGGTTTTCATACCCGAAACTTTCATAGAAAAATACTAAAAGAAAAATGTTTGCTGTGTATCGGATTTTTTTTTTTGCAAATAGAGCTTTGGTTCTTACAAAAACCTTTTAATAATTAGAAGACATACTGAAAAAAGTTATAACAATCGACTGAGGGCGCCATGATTCGAACCATGCCTCCAGACCTCCAGACTGGTATTCCATCTTATGAACTGTTCTGGCTGTATGAGGAATGATTATTTTTAATGTCTCCCTCCCCCCTCTCCGTCTTACCTCCTTTCTTTCACAAAAACACAAGGGAAAAACACAAGGGTTTAAATGCTCATCTTTGTCTATCTTACATTTGGTTATTTTAGTTCCCGGTGTTTTCTTTTCAACAATGAATTTATGGTGTATGTTTCTCAGCTATGCTTTATTGTTCTATCGAATGGTCACTGGTCACAGTAACGACCGTCTGTTAAGTGCAGAATCAAGATCCGGGGCTCCAAACCTCAGAGATACAATTCCACTTCCTGAACTACCCCAACGAAGAGGAAAAGTATTATTTTCTGTTTCTTCTTTGACTCGCTCTACTCATGCGTAACTTTTAAGGAATCAGTGGCATGATGTAATAAATAAATTTTAATATCAGTATATTTTAAGTAATCATTTTCCTCGTATAATGCTTGTCACAATATTTACCAGGGTGTTGATCAAAAATATGAGTTGCTTTACCCTAAATTAAGTGTTTCGTCAAAAACTGATTCAAGAAATAAAAGAAATTCTAATCGAAACCAAGAATTAATTTTTATTAGTTCCCAGACTCGTCACACTCATGCGTCTATTTATACGATCTTAGAGGCATGATTTGTTAAATAAATTTTAATATAAGCATATTTTAACTAATCATATACTTGCCATAATGCTTGTAAAAATAAGACTTAAGAAATAAAAGAAATTCTAATCGAAACCAAGAATTAATTTGTATTAGTTCCTAGACTCGTGATACTCATACGTCTATTTTTACGATCTTAGTGGCATGATGTGTTATATAAATTTTAACATAAGTATATTTTAACTAACCATATACTTACCATAATGCTTGTCAAAATAAGATTTAAGAAATAAAAGAAATTCTAATCGAAACCAAGAATTAATTTGTATCAGTTCCCCGACTCGTCACACTCATGCGTCTATATTTACGATCTTGGTAGCAGGATGTGTGAAATAAATTTTAATATCATTATATTTTAAATTACCTTATACTTGTCACAATGCTTGTCAAAATATGTACCAGGAGGAATTGTACAAAAAATACATAAAGCGAGATTTTTTACTCTAAATTAAGTGTTCTGTCAAAACTGATTCAAGAGTAAGGAAAAAAAGACACTCTAATCGAAACCAAGAATTATTTTGCATTACTTACAGCTATGAAATATTCATGCAGAAAGGTATTATTTTTATTAAAATTTTCCCCACGTGTCAAATCCTCTTATCTGTATATAATTGATAAAAAAAATCTATAAAACGTATGCTTCCTTTTATCTGTTTTTGAATTGGTTCACCTTTATCTTAAAAAGGCTGCGGAAGAACAAGAGAAAATGAGTACCTATCTTAAACATATTTTCTTTTAAGAAAAATTCCTTTCCATAAGTGTTCATTTTATAAATGTGTAAAAGCGAAGAGAAACAAAAACAAAATCTTTCAAATAATTCATTTATTGCGACAGTTTTATCTTGTTTTCTTTATTTAAAAAAAATCTTTGCAAGGAACAATGTATGAAAATAGCCAATTTTCAATAGACTATTATTAGGAACACTTTTATTTCTACAAAACCACTTAAGATTGTTTAATAGACTAGAAAGCAATAGTTACAGAAACCAGGGGGATATCGGAAACCGATTTAGTCTTAAACGATCTCACATATTTTCTTTTAAGAACCTATCATAATGTCTGAAAAATATTGATGAGATGTAAACCAATATTCTCGTTGTCCATAATATTCGTATTTTCATTTCAATAAGGAAGCAGTGAATAAGATAATATATATTTTTAAACGCTTAGAATTTTTTTTGCTTTCCTTTTAATAAATGCTATGTTGATAATGGAGAAAGTTTTGTCAAATGAATGCAATAATAAATTAGATAATGAATGCTCTTGAATTAAAAGCATTTATCATCTATCTCATAAGAAATTAAACTGAGTATCTGCAATATTAAAGTTTCATTGTGTAGCAATTATGTTTTTAAATTTGTAAATTTTTTTACTGAAAAATATTTTCTGTCATAACTAAAATAATTCATTCATTTATTAAAATTAGGATTTTTATAAACAAAGAATATTATTATTTTTTTCGAGTATAATTTAAATTTAATTCCATGTTACCGACCTTTTTATATCTCTGAAATAAAATTTTAGTTCAATTTAGCATGTCATTTGGAAGATCTAGCATAATTTTTTGTATAACACATTTTTTATATTAATTTTACGATAGCGATGATGCGGTCATAATTCCTTGAGAAACTTCCGCAAACCTTATTTAAGGTACAACATCTAGAAATGGATACTAGTATTCTAATTCGCCAATACGATTCAGGCTTGATGAAGGATATTTAACAGGTAGGGGAAACAAGAAATTAGGCGGCTGAAATTATCCGATTTGTCTGCAGATAGACTCGAAGATGCTTTTCCAATATGGAAAGAATCTGACATCTCTAGATCTCAGCATTAATTGACTTATAGTGAAATATGATATAGACTGTTTGTTGCTTCGTGTATAGAAGTAGCCAGCTGGAAGTAGCACATTGTAATGATAAATTTTTGGATGAAGTGAAATATTACCACTTTTTTCCCCTCATACTTACAGTAAAAGAAAACAAAGTCATTGACCTTTAAGTTGGTTTTTATTTGACATATTTTAAATTGCAAACAATCAACTTCTATGCATTATGCTTTAATCCTCGTGTCGTAAGCACGAGCCGACACTTGAGGCTAATTCCCTTTCTCTCAGTTAGCAATTCACTGGCCATCGGCTCACGGCCATCGTCTATGATAGGTGTTATGGAGGGAATACAAGAGGACTGTAAATAAATAACAATTTTATTATAAACGGTGCCGCAACATGGGCTTGAAAAATGGCCGCTGAAAGTGACGCGACTTACTCATTTAGAACAAGTTTCACAACTAGAGCGTTTTTTCATACAACCAAAAGGTGGCGCTACAATCGCCGGAAATTGCCGTGTTCAGTACGGAACAATAAGGCTTCTGGCTCAGCTGAAAACCGCACTTGAAAATAGCTCTTTTTCCCATAAAAGTCTTCCTAAAGTATGCTGAAATCATCAATATCATATATAAAAGCTGAGGTGCCAAAAAAGGGGGACCATTAATATTATGGAAACACAACAATTCGCCATCAGGAGAATAATAAAATTAAACGAGAACAAATATGAAGTCTCAGAGTTTAATTGTTTTGTAGTGTGTGATGACTGTTTAAATACCCCGCATGCTATCAAGAAATTTGCAATGTGCTTGAATGCAAGTGCACATTAGTGTGTAGTTATTTTTTAATACAGGAACCTGGGAAGTGCCAAGGCTTAGTTCGGCTAGAAGTTTAGATTTCTTCACAAAAATGCAGTTTTCTTTCAGATGATCCTAAAACATTTATAATTAGTCCAAAATTTCTGTCGACACATTAAGCTATAATAGAACACTGAAATTTAAATGCAAAATCTGATAACATTAATTTAAAATGTATTCTTAGATTTTGACTTAAATATTTGCAGCTGCTTATATTAAATCTCTTAATATGAAATGTTAGACATTTGTTACGGAATCAATTAATTTCGAAACACCAATGTAAAACACTAATGTATTCAACACTCTGAAAAAATAACTATATTCAAGTAGCTATGCATGTTTAAAATCGTGCTTGCATGCCACTGATAATAAGAGTACATTTATAAAAGTTCTTTACTCCAGAAATTACTCAAACTACAACTTAACTATGTAAGTGGTACTTCGGAGAAATGTCATTAATTGTAAGTATACCTTTTATATAGTTTTTTCCTTTTTGGGGGATAATATTACATAACTAAGGGATTTCTTTAATTATACATCACTACCATTCTAATACTGTGGGGATAAAAACTATCACATAAAAAAAACAAATAAGTTTAATGAAAATGGCAAGAACCTGAAAGAAAAGTTCCAGATTTATAAGCAATAAAGCATTTCTAACACCGTTTCTGCCGTCTACCGTAGCCTTTTTTAACGCATGCGGGAATTATTTATTTTCCGAGCTAGCTGTAATTCGTGGACTTTTTAGGAAACACTTTTGCCGGCAACGAAACTTAATTGGGTAAATAAATACAAGCCGCAGTATTCAAGACTTGGGGGTAAATGAATATTTCAGCCTTTAGCGTGTAGGGATATATTTCTTTTTTTTCAAAGCTAGAAATGAATTTTCTTCGGAAAAGTTTCAAGGAAACACTTTACAGGATATTTCGCTATTTACAGTTTGTTACATATTTATGTATACATATTCTTTAATCTCTCGGTATGTATGTTACATATTCTTTTAATCTCTCGGTGGTGTATTTGATATTCATTACCTTCGCTACGATGCATTCGGGGCAAAAATTAGCTTTTATATGATTTTCTTTAATAACTGGAAATAAAGTGGTCTGATAAGGATTAAATAGAATCATATGGTATATAAAAACTTGTAACTATTATTATATTATTGGTTATGAGAAAATTCAAATTTACTTAGGTGAAATTATAAAAAATTGAGTTTTCTTTAGAACATAACGACACCTATGAAAAACATTTATGTTTAATAGTTACAAAATTTTTTAGTGGTCATATGATAAATCTTGAATTTTGTACGTCGGAAATCCAGTTTTACTAGGAATGAGAAGTTTCGCTGTCATAAGAAGGAGAATCGTTAGTACGAAAACATATTTTCAAACTCTAAGAGACTGTTCACATTGCATCCGTCAATACCTGTCAGCGTTACTTGTATTGAAATATATTTAAGCAATTACAAACCTCCAAACGATTAGCCACGAAATTGTTAAGGTCTGTGATTGGTTTAAAATATGTCAATACAACTAACATTGATTCTGAAGGATGCAGTGTGAACACGCTCTAAGAACGCTAAACCAGTATTAATACATTGTTCATGTATAAGGTATAATTTTAAATTACTATATTATACTGGTAGTTTAAATACATTATGTTGCTCGTTATGTAACTGACTATATTGCCGTTGAAATTTGTAAATGTTAATGCATATAGTTTGGTATTCGGTAAATAAATAGGAAGATATTACGCGGGAATCTGGTCTTAAACACTGCTTAAAACGCAAATTGTAAAACATCATTTTATAACTCGATATTCAAAATATATCGTTATTGAGGTTATATTTTACCATTTATCCTATATTATAATAAGTACGTTATTTATATGCTCATTTCCACCATTTCCTCTAAAAAAATAAGCAGGATTCGAAAAATTATTATAGCTTTTTTCGGCAATATATGTGAAGTTATCTCGATGAAAAACTTCATTAACAACTTAATTGTTACTTTAATGCTACTTAATTGCTACTTATTGCAACTATCTACAATAAAACAGTTGCTTACAAATTTGAGTTATCAAGAATCTATTTAAAAAAGAATATGTTCAAAAACACTTTTTATATTTTTTACTAGCCGTTTTTAAATCAGTCGTTAGTACATTTTTTGTCATAAAAATATTTTAATTGTAAAATCCTTACATTTTTTCATAATCTTAAATTATATTTTTCTTCCAGAATATTTTATCTATACACAAATTAACGCAGAGAATATCCATTCCAGAAGATGATTTGTGAAAATGAGATATAAATACAAGAAATCGTTTTTGGGGGCTGAATTTGTGCCTTAATTATAACTATCGATATAGGGATTGCTTTTGCTGAAAATGATTCTTGATTCATCACAACTCATCCGACAGTTTATTGGTTAGAAAATTGTCAATTTATTTTATTTAATTATAACGTTACGTTTGTTCGTAATGTTTGTTCGTAAACGGATTTCCAAATTTCTCAAGGTAATGGATGAGAACATTAATCCTTGACAAATGTCTTTAAACTTTTAAAGCGTGTGTTAAAAATTTGAGATTTACAGTCATGCACTTCCAGAGCTATTTTCCAAAGCATTAGGAAAATTTGAAAATTTGATACTAAAGAAACCCCCAATTGGCCGTAGATTTAGGAAGTATTAAAAAAATGCTGATGTATTGCTTATAAACAGTATGATATAAAGAATAATCATGGAATTCAGATATTACATAGACCCTATTTAGTTTGTGGAAGGTAGGTAAATCCATTAAGCATTTTGAGGTGTTCAAGGGAGTAGGTTTCTGTGTTTTCTGAAATGAAATAAATGTTGCGTATCATGATTACATACGTAAGATTAGCCATCTTGATTAACATTCTTTTGGTTTATAATGAAACTTTGTAGTATTAATTTCTTTGAAGTTGAATGCCTCCCTTTTGTTTTAAGAAATACCATATCACCTTCATATAGGGCAGAATCTGATGGAGATTATTTCATCTGTATCTTTCTGTCTGAAATTTACTACCATTAAATACTATACCTTTTTTTTTACATGGGGAAGAGTCTGATGGAGATTATTTCATCTGTATCTTTTTGTCTGAAATTTACTATCATTAAATACGACCTTTACACAGGCGAGTGGGCGCGGTGGCCCAATTGGCAAGAGCAGCGGGTCAGTGATCTGAATTTCCCTCGTTCGATGCTCGTCGCTGCAAATCTATCGCTGTGTTCACTAATGGTGGCCGGGACATGTAAAATAGGGTATGGCTGCAATGTACTCCAAGTTCTTAAATTTATCTCTGGAGGTACGGGGTCAAGTGTTCCGGTCTTGCCACTTGACTCGGTTCAAAATTACGGAACCGATCATTAGCCAAGTCGGACTCCGACCCTTGTGGTGCTAATTCTAAACAGGAGCAGCACCTTCATCGTCCATAGCCTTCGGGACTTGATCTGATATTACTGTCGGTCAAGGGACATACGCAACAACAACAACAACACAGGCTAGTGTCTGACGGAGATAATTTCATCTGAAACTTTCTGTCTGAAATTTACTACCATTAAATACCATATCACCTTCACATAGGACAGAGTCTGATGGAGATTATTTCATCTGTATCTTTCTCTCTGAAATTTACTATTCTGACAAATTTTTAAATACGCTCTGCATTTCATAAATCAAAATGCTAGCTTCTAGCCTATTATTGTTTTCAAAGAGTGGAAATAGGTTAAGTCTATTAGGCGCTTATTCTACATACTAAAAAATAAAGCCGTATCACCAGGATATTTTTTAGATCTAAGAAACACTTTTGACTGCATTATTTATAAGATAATTTTAAAATAGGATTTGGTTATGTTCATATAAATTTCCCTTTTGTATATTTTATAAACTTTTAATAACTTCTACTTCTCTCTGATTGTATACCATGGCTAAAGAATTATCGAGACACCTGTTGCTGAGTGAAAAGAAATAATATATTCACGCAAAGTTAATAGGTCGATTTGTAATATCCTTGTAAATATCATACAGAATAGTTCTTTTTTCTTCCAGCAAAATGCTATTGAGAACCATGAGAACGTTCTCCCATGTAATATTCTGATTTGGATTTCCAATTTTTCTGTGAAAATTCTCATGGATCGAGGTCAGGATGTCAAAGTTCCTGAAAATTTTGCGTCTGTAATTTCCATAATCTGACGTCACTGCTTTCACCATTAAATCGAAATCAGCGGAACGTTGTATTTTCGAATTTCTCGGAAGAGGTCAATTGGAGTAATAAATATTTAGCACGAAATAATGACATCTATAGTGCTACATTTAACGAGTAAGGTTCCAAAAACAACCGATACACTCGTAAGGCGATTTCGCTAACGTCATAGCTTTCACGAGTAACTTGAAACATTCTCCTTCGTGTTCGTTTTTGTGATGCATTTGGCAGAGCATAGTTCTCTCAAACTAAAAAAAGCTTTATGAAAGACTTCTATGGTATTTAGAAGTATGACGTCATGCTGCGAGATCACTGGCTTCGAGGACGTGGCGGACACCTTATCGCCCCGTTCTCCTCGGGAATTTAAAAATCTCGCAAATTCGAGAATCCTTGAGGCACTCCGACACCAGAAGCGTGAGTGGCACGTTAGTTCGTCCTCAAAGCTCGGAGTTTCTTCGACTGAATGCATTAGATTTTTTTTTAATATTTTAACAAAAAATTCATAAAATTTTGTAATTTAAAATTCAAACGCAATAAAAGTAATATTTAGAGAGTCCAGTACTATATTTTTGGGTTATCCGGTACCCACCGGATAATTTTAAAATTGCTATCCCATTACAAGTTTACAGAAAATCCGGATATTTGGAAACCCTACATGCGTACTTTTTGGAATTATGCAGAAATAACTGATTCTGCATAGTCTAATGCGGTATTGCAGGTTATAAATTTCTGTTTTTCCCGTTTATTCTCTCTTTATTTTGCATTTTTAGTATGTGTCGTTGAAAGAGATGGAGTCTTCTAAAACCATAGTCGCAATGTTAAATGAATTGAGTTACCGGCTTATGTACAGATATAAAATTATGGTGATGTGAAATTCAAACAGTATACAATGGTCATCGGTTGAAAGCAGTGCGAAAAGTTGACATCGTTAACACTTATCCCAAAACATTCTAGTATTTAGAAGACTGTAAGTCTTGAAATTTTGTTTATTATTGGAGCGTTCTTGAAAAACAACGATTCTGTAACCGCGACACAGAATGCATTTAGGATGATCTTCTGCATCTATGCAACTGATGCCGTTCCCGATTGAAAAAAAATCCTTCGATGGTTACCAAATGTGAGTGCAAGTGGGTCTGCATTTCCTAGGAAACCAAGCGGCCGTCCTTGTAACATTGGAACACATGAAAATATGCGACGAGTCCGTGAGTTTGCTATTCGGGAGGAAATTTCCTCCATTCTACTAGAGATGATGAACAGAGTGATGGAAAACTTTAGACATCGGTTTCGGCAGTTCATTGCAAATACAGGGCGCCACCTGAGAGATGTTACTTTTAAAACCTAGTGAGAACAAAATTATATACAAACTGTTTAAAAATAAAGAGGTAGGGAAATTTGTGAAATTGAACAGAATGAGATGGACAGGTCATCTTTTGAGAATGGATTCAGAGAGAGCACCATTGAAAGTTTTTACTGCATTCCCTCTTCTGCGAAAGACAGAGAGGAAGACCAAAAAAGAGATGGAGGGACTGCTTGGATTCCGACTTTAGTGCCATGAAGGTTAAGAACTGGAGATCCAAAGCTGGTGAGAGGGTAGTCTGGGGAAAACTTCTAGGGAAGGCGCAGGCCCACGTGGGGCTGTCGTGCCAATTATGATAATGATGAGTGAGAACAAAATAGATTGTTAGTTCTTTTCGAAAATATAAAGACTTTTCTGTAAATTGTTTCGTTCATTTTTTATTACCCTTTGAAATGTGGGGAGTCCATCATGCCGCACCTTGTACGTAGCCATTTTTGACAATTGTAAAATAAATATAATGAAATAGTTTAAAAACCATTTTTTTAATAATAATGTTATTCGAATTTAATATAGACATATTTTCTCAATAATAAATACATTTCTTTCTCTTTCTTACAGTATCATTCAGAACTTTGTGTGTAAATACATAGGACTCTATCGAAAGTTAAATTTGAAAATAAACATATGTGAGTATATTTCAGCCTTGTTGTAATGGATATTTTGTGCTACCATGGGAAAGTGAATTTAATTCTTTTTCCCGCAGTAGAACACCAGCTTCTTTAAAAACAATATCTAACATTACTTGTTGAAAATATACTTTTTTAATTTCTTATGGTATTTATGTCCACACTTTAAATTAATGTATCATTATACTTATGGTAATCTTATCACATTCGCTGTTTCTAGGGATCTAGTAACTTTTTATTTTACCATACAGATCAAATTAAAATTTTATAGCATTTCAAAAGAAGTAAAAATTAAATATACTTTTATCAAAACCTGACAAGCAAACTTGATAAGATATATCAGAGCGCAAATTTTTCATGAAAAGAAGATCTACCTCAGTGACCATTTGTAAATTTAATTTATATTTAATTGTAATTCCTTAATAAGATAAATTGATAAAATACGTTTATGATGTAATTAATCCCTAAAATTGCAGGATACTATCTTGAATTTAATTCCGATTAAATCCTCTGAAATCCAGAGGAAAATCAATTTTTTTTTTTAAATATTTTTTTCTGGGCAACAGGAGGATCTGTTTTCTTGTCTAGATAGTCTGCTCATTTTTTTATACTTACCTTGAAAATTAAAAACGAAAGACAATAATTTTAGTACGGATTGAGTTTTCACAGTTTTCCTTTCCATTTTTCAACATCATCAATCAGTTAAGTTCTGGATTACTTAAAAAAAGCTATAAAAAGACGAAAGAAAAGTATAAAGTTTACTTTCAAATTATCCTGCACATAATACGATTAAAAATTTTACTGTATCAATTGATGCTTTCTTAAGAATGAAAAAAAATTATTGAAGTTTGAAATTAACTATGACAGAAGTAAAAATATATTAGAATATTTCATGAGCATATAATTGATGTTGATGAAGTAGGGATTCGTAAATTTAAACTCCTACCTTACTATCCATCAAGATTTACTCACGATTAGTCAATCGAAACTCAGACTTCAATAAATTCTATTCACGTATACTTATTAAACACCCGATCGATAAATCTATGATTTTATAATGATTTTCTATTTTTCAATTATTTTCTCAGGCTTGATCAGAATTTACCTAGATGTTATGTAATGATTCACCACAGTAGTGGCTTATAAAGGGAACAGTGGACGTTGAAATTATTTTATTTTTTACTTCTTATCATTGAGATACGAAATTTCGCACATATATACATTTCACTATAAATATGTAGAATAGATTAAAATAAATTTCTTATCTTATTAAAATTTTAAGACTTTTTTAAAAATTTGAAATTTCTAAACAAAATTTTAAAATGCTCCTTGCGACTTAATTTTTGAGATATTTTCTCAATTTTGCATTTTAGTCATTTTAAACAGTATAACAAAAAAATCTCCGTATGAATTATTTAATCCCTTGAATAGTTAATTTTTGAAAGTTTTTTTTTCTGAATTCCATCCCTATTTTCATCAAAATTTTGTCTTTTAATAAGTTATAAATCAAGTTTCAATACCTTAATGAAGTCGAATTGTAAAATGCATACACAGTTTATTTGTAAACAGCATCAGAATACTTCCTAATCAATTTCATCAGTTTTGAACAAAATTTAAATCGCACTGAGCATTTAAAAAATCTAAAAACCTTGAAAAATCGGTTTTGAGAAAAACAGATTTAAAGTTTATTACTACACTTACCCTTTATAAATTACTTCGTAGAAGCTTCATAAATGATTTTTTAGTTGAAAAAAACTATTTTGGTACTATTTACTTACAGAAATATACATACATATAATATATATATATATATATATATATATATATATTATATATACAATTTACAATAATACGATCAATATTACAATGAAATGATTTCCTCAAATAAAGGTCCACCGTTCTCTTAAGGGGAGACATCACTTTTACACAAGTTGAAAAGACAGGATATTTGCTGTTCGTTCAAACTTCTATAATTTTTTGTTATAGTCGTTTATATATGAAATTTTAAATCATAATTTCTCCAAATACGATCGTATTTGGAGAACTAAATTGCTTCATAAGTTAAAAGCCCTTGGAATCGGTCACAAAATGTTCCAATGGATTAAAAATACTATTACTCAAAGATTTTGTGCAGTTCGCTACGGATCGGAAACCTCTAGTTACAAACAAATCCATTGTGGCCTACCGCAGGGAGGTGTGACAAGTACAAGCCTTTTTAATGTATACATTAATGACCTCCCTGGCACAATTAAAGAAAAATCGAAAAATATTCAATGTGCTTTATATGCTGATGATTTGGTACTATGGACTTCAGCACCTAGAAGGCATACTGAAAAAATGATGTTTAGGATCAATCAGGCTCTGAAAGCTTTGTAAGAATGGTCAACGGAAAACCAAATGGAGGTAAACATTGATAAGACTATGTACCAAACTTTTACTCTCAATCATCAACCAACTCATATGGATTTAAAGTATAATGGTATTAATATTCGGGAAACAGAAGAGACTGTTTACTTGGGGGTGGAATTTGATAAAAAGCTCTCTTGGCAGAGACGTATAGATAATGTGATTGATAGTGCTCGAAAAAGGCTAACAGTGATTAAAAGACTCGCAGGAGTAAATTGGGGCTGCGGAAGAGAAACTTTAAATAAAACTTACAATTTATACGTCAAACCATTAATAGGCTATTGTTGTGAGGCCCTGATTACATGTAGTAATGCATGCATTTCTAGACTTGAGGTCTTTCAAAATGAAACCCTGAGGCTAGTTACTGGAGTTGTTAAAATTACTCCAATAAATGCAAAGCTGGCCCTAACGGTAAATAAACCAACAGAAGTAATCATCCAGGAGAAAGATTTTAAGTGAGAAATTAATTAGGTTACCATCAACAGAGTTATGGAGAAATCATGATATCACTAAACCTAGGAGATTGAAGATTCAGGATGGATTTTTGCAAAAAGTTTTCAAATTGAAAACTGACTATTCCCTTCAGGACGTTTCCGCAGAGGAACTGTTGAAACCAATAAACCCTATTCACATGGGATCTGTAAGAAAGGAATGTTGTTTGATGATTGCTATGACAAAGTCATCAGCAGTTGATTGTGAACAAAAAGCAGCTGCCATGGAGACAATTTATACCAGGTATCCAAAGAATAATTGGATTCACATATATACTGATGGATCGAAAATGCTCGACAACGTTGGAGTTGGTGTGTATTAAGAGTTCTTTGCGTTCTATGCCTCCCTTGGTCCATTTCGGACCAATTTTGATGGAGAACTGGAGGTAACTAGAATTACAACAGAACAAATTAGTGTTAGAACAGTTCAGCTTAACAACATAGTTATTTTTTAAGACTCTCTATCAGCCATCCAGGCTATTGCTGCACATAATGTCGTAGAATCAAAAATTATTGACTCCTGCGGAAGAAATATTGATCTTCTGGCTTCTAAAGGGAAGACTGTTCTTCTGCAGTGGATCCCATCTCATGTAGGAATAAATGGTAACGAATGGGCTGATACATTGGCTAAAAAGGGAACAGAGATTTTGCAGACGGGTAATGGCGAAGAACCACTTTCATCAATTAAAAGAATTATAAAAAATGTGGTGAGGAAAAACTATGATATCAGTTTATTAGAAGAAATCAAGAATAAGAGATGGAGGGACTCAATCAATAAAATCCCAAAATCCCCAAGATCCATTGCAGTAGCGGCCTTTCGCCTGGAGACTAGACATGACTGCCTTGCTAATTATCTATACAGTATTGGTATATATAGCAGTCCTTTGTGCACTTTGTGCAACCAGAACTTTGAGATGGACAAAGATCATTTACTAAGTTGTTCTTCATTGAACGAAGTAAACTTACACAGTCGATATTGGCGGGCTAGGAAGTTGATGCAATTGACATCCAACGACTGATTTTCTTTCATGTTTATGTATTTCATATTTGCAGTTTTGATGCAATTATTGTTCTTCTCTAAGTTATTGTTTTTGTATTGTTCAGCTGTTCTATTTTTGTTCAATTGCTCCAATCTCATGCATCTTTGATGCATGGAAGCCAATGATGTACAATCAATTGCTTTTGAAAAAAAAAAGAAATTTTCAGTATTAGTTCTCTAAACTTTATAGATTATGTTCCCTGAATTAATTTTATTACAAGTAAATAAGAATTTTATTTATGAATTAAGAAGTGAGTGTATTTTCTGAAAATTTCAAATTTATACTGATACACTTTTATCAGACTTACAACAACGCTTACTAAGTTTCAATAATAATTTTGTATTTGTGTGATGTAAAGAGATTAGGTATATTTCTTCACCTATTTAAATTTTAAAACACCCAAAAATACACTGCTGGCCACTGTAAATGCAACACCCTGAAGGAAACATGCAAATAATATGAAATTTACAACATGCATTAGCGGAGGTGAGATATGCAAATGATTAGAATTTCAGCGCAGACGCACATCACGCGCGCCTGTGGCGCCACTTCAAAGCGCTATTTAAGGCTTGGAGATTTCGACGATTTAAAGTTCGGCAATTGTGTTTTTCTTGTGGTTTTTTCGAAAAAACGATCAATTATGCCTCGTCGAAAACAGAAATCATCTTTTGATCAAGTATCCGAGTTCGACAGAGGAAGGATAGTGGCCTACCGAGATTGTGGATTATCTTTCAGGGAAATCGGTAGTCGTGTTGGACGAAACCAAACAACTGTAATGCGGATATGTGATCGTTGGATGCAGGAGGGTACGACGGACCGGCGTGTTCGATCGCATCCACCTCAGCGCACCACTTCACGTGATGACAGGAAAATTGTGCGCCTGGCAGTGACGGATCGCTCACTCACATCACGAACCATAGCACACCACATGCAGTCTGTAACGCATCATCCAGTGTCTGCGCGTACCATTCGACGCCGTTTATAGCAGAGTGGTCTGTCCGCAAGACGTCCATTGCTTTGTCTACCCTTGACGCAGAACCACAGACGTCTCCGCCGCCAATGGTGCGATGACAGAAGGATGTGGACGGCAGAATGGAATGAAATTGTCTTTACTGACGAGTCACGCTTCTGTCTGTAACACCACGATGGTCGCATTCGAGTCTGGAGACACCGTGAAGAGAGGATGCTGAACAGCTGCGTTATGCACCGCCACACTGGTCCTGCACCGGGTATTATGGTATGGGGCGGTATTGGATATCACTCTCGCACACCTCTAGTACGCATTGCCGGTACTTTAAACAGCCAGCGCTACATCTCCGAGGTGTTGGCGCCAGTTGTCCATCCTTACCTTCAGGGTTTGCCTACAGCCATATTTCAACAGGAAAATGCGCGACCACACGTGGCACGCATTGTCCAACGGTTCTTCGTCAATCGCCAGATTGAATTGCTTCCCTGGCCGCCTTGCTCTCCGGATCTTTCGCCGATAGAAAACATGTGGTCCATGGTTGCTCTACGATTGACCCAGATTCCATCCCCAGCTGTCACAGCAGATCAACTTTGGCAACGTGTGGAAGCTGCTTGGTCTGCTGTACCCCAAGAACTCAACCAAAGTCTCTTTGAATCAATGCCGAGGCGTGTGGCAGCGGTGATCTCCAACAATGACGGCTACTCTGGCTACTGATTTTGGCAGGAACCACACTTCACAGAAGTCTATAAATTTAATCATTTGATACTTGGTCAACATGTTATCTACAAAATAAATTTTGTTGTGATATCTCTTGTCTTTCTTGGTGTTGCAATTTGGGTGGCCAGCAGTGTATTTACTCCAGAACAATCAGATTTAAAAAGGTGAAAAAGCCCATTAAGTAAAATACTATAAATTCATAGTAAAATAATGTTTTTAAGAAAACATTAGGTGCATATTTTTGGTGGCATCATTATACACCTATCCTGAAAATATAAAATCAATATCTGCAGTAGTTTCCTTTATACAGGGCGCGCAAGCATAAAAATCATCATTACGAGAAAAAGGCTTTTAAAGTTCTGACACTGGTAATGTTTCCATTGGAAATGCTCCTTTCATGTCATAGTTTTTAATGTTCTAGTAGGAATATTTTAACGCAGTTTGTTTTAAACGATTCAAAAATTTTCAAATGTTCTAAAAAAGCAAAAAAGTAAAATTCGATTTTTTGAAGGTTTAAAGGTGATGAGTCCCTTTAATTTTGGACAAAGTATTAGAGACGTTCGAGCGGGGAACCAATGCATGATTTATCAATTCGCGGTAATGACCTTACAAGTAACATCGTTTTCCAATTAAAATAATAACATGGATTGCCAGTCATTTTAAGATCATTCGAAACTTTAAAACTATCATTTAAACGAAATGAAGTAAAAGAAAAAAATGCATTCTATTGCTTTAAAATATATTTATAAGAATGTTCCATTTAGTTTTAAAAAGTATTGTATTGATTACTGTGCTTCAAATATTTGGAGCTCATTATATTCCGACTGATATCCTAGGGACAATGAACATACTTACGCAAAATCAATTGTAAATAAAAGTTTCTTTAATTCTATATTTGAGGATATAATTGACAGTATGTTTCATACCAAGAAGTTGAGTTATTTTATCAGACTTAGATGGCAATTCGTCCTCCAAAGGTGAATATCTGTTTAAATCAAGTGTAATAATCTGTAATAATCTAGTAATCCACACCCGTTTGATTCGCCCAAACCTACAGTGGCAACTTATTGTTCTTCAACCTTAAGGGGGATTGTACCTTTCAGTAAAAAAATAATTGCCAATTAAATAAAGATTTAACGCTAATTTAATAGTAGATTTTCACAATTTTTCAATTGCAATATTAGCCCATAATGTCTAGGTTCCCTTTTCCTATTAATTTATCTGAATGCACATTTCTAGAGCAGTCGTGTTTAGTTAATGTGTTTCATAAAAAGTGTCAGAATTTGTTTTTATAAGTTAACCCACACAATCACTAAAAGTAACTGATATCATGTCACCATGCCCTGTAAAATTTATACTTAATAGTCGTTGCATTTACTTTAATTTTATTTTTAGAGAAGAAATGGGATGATAGGTCATCAAGAATTCGAAAAGTTCTGTGTTATAAGGAACATGTAAATTCACTAATAGAGAGACGGCAATTTGAGACTGAAATTTATTGCACTGAGTAGCTTTTACTAATAGGTTTTGTTTGGTTTGGAGCGCTACGGTCATATTTTTGCTACACGAGGGCTACTTAGATCGGGACCTACAGTTTAAAACCGATTCCGAACGGCTACAAGCATCCATGCCAAGAGTGGGACTCGAACCCACAGGATCTCAACCGAATGCCAGCGCTCCAGCCATTCGGCAATCATTTGGCCTTGACTAGTAGGACATCCACATTCCAATATGGTGTCTCTCTACAATCTTAAATATTCCTGGATTTCTCGTGATTTACTACTTGGACTATTGTTACCACTCTCTAACCACACCGATCTGTCTCACAGTATACAGTGGCGACTGAAGTATTGTGCTTTTTTCCGTGATGGGCATCTACTTTTCCTTTCAATAGAATTGCTCTGTAACAGTCAACAATACTTTTCAACAAACACAATCCGACCACCTTGCACAATGCTTCTAAGCATTAACCCAAGTGTTCTTAGGCAGCAAGTTCCACGGTTTCACTGCGGTATGGCGAAACCGCTTAGGGAAGGAGCACATTGTGCGAGTTTTTAAACCGTCCTTTGTACAAAACGAGGATATAATCTATGCATATCTCTTTCTTGGGAAAATATGCTTATAAAAATTTAGCAAAAGATATGACATTTGACTTTCCGTATTTCACTTAAAACTGTGGTAAGAAAGTCCTTGAATTCCTTCCAATTATTGTTTCTTCAGACCCTATTCTATTCTTTATAATAAAAGCATGCCCCTGTAAAGTAAGACGAGTCCTGGAATCGGGTTTGTCACTTAAAGGGCTAAACACGCTGACACAAATTTAAACTGTATACAATCAATCACATTTAATCCCTCTATGAGGTCAGTGGGTGGGGAACGTATAATCCCCCAGATGTTGACCCTGGTGGATGCTCTGTCAAAATTGTGTTTGCACCTAGCGAAGTCGGACTCTGATCCTTGTGGTGCTATTATAAAACCGGAGCCGCCCTACTCAGCTCGAAGCCCACATGGACCTTGTCTGGAACATCCGGCCAGGGGACATTAGGAACAGCAAAAACACGAACAATCACATGCAAGAATTTTTTTCAATATACCTTATTAGATCATGAAGTGTTTAGAAAGAAACCAAAAAGGAGAGAGATACTAGAGACATATTTTTAAGAGCATATAACTGTACTGAATAGATTCAAATGTTTTATACTTTATGAAGTGATATGAATAATCTGCTTTTCAAAGCTGAGCAGGTTATGGATGACTGATGGCCCAGTTCTGCCATTAGCTGTTGCTCTGGTAACTATTGCCAATGAAAAAATTATATATAAGTTTACTAACTTTAACTAAATGCTTCTATAGGCATAATTCAGTTTAAATCGTGTTAATCCCGTAACATTTAATTCAAATTTAACATTATTAAGTAATATCAAAAATATGGGTGATATATTAAAGCTCATTATCCGTCATTTTATAGGAAAGAACGAAAGTTGCAGATTCTTTAACTATTCTGATACATTGTAGTACAATATTTTTACGAATTTTGTAAATATTGAATTTTGTTTTGTTAAAATGGCTTCTATGAAAGAGCTCCTATAGCTATGTATTTAACATGGAAGGTCTATTGGAATCTCGCCAAATATGAGAGTTACCGCCAAATTGGCGATGGATTTTGTGACTTCATTTGGTCTCCAGATTTGGCGGTATTTCACTAAATTTGTCTATATTTCACCAACTTGTCGACTAAAATTCTCTGGAAGTTTCTAGAAATAACTAGCTGTGACTGACCAATAGAGGGTGCTTTGGAAATCTATAAATATACCTCATATTGGCATTGGAACTCAGTCCAATTTCCTAGGGAGAATTGAATGTGTTGTAACTGCGTTAATTTGCGTGTATTTTATTTTAAATTCTGGTATCCTGACTTGTGTTTTTAGAATTTTCTACTGTATAGAAGACAGTTGCTACGTGTTTTATGTTTGAATTTGTGTACACGCCTGAAGAATTTATAAAATAATAAATTTATTTTGTGTGAACTTTCTTAAGAGATTCTTATTCAATCCTATCGAACCCAGAAAAACGGAACAATATATTTCATTTATTAGGATAATTTGTTTAAGAAAATCCTATATATTTGGATAAAAGTAGGTCTAAAGCCTAGAAGCACACGGGCATTCTTGACGGCTAGTTTATTTTTTTAAACTTTGTTTTTATCATTTTCCTTTGTTCTGGCGTGTTTCAGAATAAGAGGAATTAAAAAGAAAAAATAATTTTTAGTTATAACTCCTTACTTGAAAAAACAGAAATTGAAAATTGAGAATTTTTGTTTCTCAGTGGTATCGCTCGTTTTAAGTGATATACAGTCAACAATCTAAAAACTTAAAAGTTTAAAGTACCCGCTTATTCCTGTTTATTTTTATTTGCAAGGCTATACTATTTCTGTTTTTTCCTGCATAAATTTTACTGAGGCAAAACGGGCTGAACTTGATATGACCTACAGTTTAAACAATTTTTTTTTCCATTGAAAAGCGTATATCACAGAAAATGTGTGAAAACTTTTAGTACTAAGTCTCGAAATTTCTTGACACTAAATCTGTTTTTAAGAAAGTAAGGAAAAGAAATTAATGCTGTAACACATTTAATGAGTTGAAAATAAACAGAATAAATCTGTACGTAAGATTAGAAGGAAGTTTAAAATTGCTAATTAGTCTTTAAAGAGGGAAATAAAACAGTTTTATGCGTAATTAAAAGCAATTAAAATCTTGGCAAAAGAAATCTTTTTAATTGAAGCGGAGAGCTTTGAGCAGGTGAAAATCTTTTTGTTACATGATATTAAACTAATTTTGTTTCTTACTCTTTAAGCAAATATATATCTCATGCTTTGCATATTATTTTAAACAGTCTAAATTTTAGGATCAAGGGGATAACACTGTGCATGAAATTCCCCTATAGTGGAAAATAATGCCGTCTTTATTAGAATCTAATCAATTACATTAAACATTGGGCAAGTAAATTAAGATATGATCAGTAAAGTTTTTCGTAACAATAAATGTTAATTGTTTTTGTATATGTTTTCCTGAATGTTGCGTTTTGTAAAAATCAGTTATACAGTCATCGTCCCTGGTTAATGATGTTAAAAGGAGAGTGGTATTTGAGGAATATTATTAAAAATCGGACTTCCACACAAAAGGTGCTCAGACATTGTAAAGGAAAAGTTTGCAATAGTAAACAAAAAATTTCATAAAATCTTGCTGAATAATTGGGCATCTTCAAAATATGAAATAAATTGTTTATTAAAAATAGCTGTAGCCAAAATCCTATATAATTTTGATAAGGGAACAAACAGGATAATATTTAAAATGTACGTAGTTATGTAACTCAAGCACGATCTTATATGCGTTTGGGATACAATTGTCATTGTTTATACCATTATTTATCATTTTTAACGGTTAATTTCGACTGTAGTTAATACAACTTATGCGCGAGCACAGGAACTTGCAGAACTTAAACCAAATAATTATTTGAAAATACTTCTAGTTGTCCGAGTGAAAGATCATGTAACCAAGAGCTGTGGGAAATTTCATCGAAAAATTGACTCCCATGGCTAGGATAGCTTAAATTTAAAAGCGTCCGCATAGGGAAGTAACTGCCAGACCCTGGCAAAAAATCGTTACGAGGACGCTTGCCTGCAGGAAATGAATAAAGAAACATCATAAGTACAGGATAGATTAGCTTTATTTGATCAAAAATTATCCAAGGAAACATTTATTTAAACATGTTACTAACTTTACATTTTAAGCACAGCTTTGCAAATAACTGACTTAGTGTCCCCTAAACAATAACTTTCATCTTATCACTAACAGCATTACGTAAGCCAAGATGTTTACGCTCATTAACGTCTTAAGCTAAAGCAGTGAAATCCATCTGTTCATAAATTCCCTTTAGTAAACCAGATGTAAAATCACGTTGTAACGAATATATTTATGGTTGGGAGGAATTTATAGAGAGTAACGCATGTCGTTCCATTTCATAACATACAGTCTTCCCGTTTAATGTTTTTAACTTGATTTGGCAGGGAGTTATAATTATTTGATTGAAAACACTTAAATTTCTAACATATTTGATAAGTCATATCAAAGATAGGAAAGTGTCCGTTGTGACAGCAAATACAATTCCTGTCCACGCTGATATAGTGTGACAATTAATGACCAATATGGAAAAAAAAACTTGATAATTTTGCTTTTCGTCTGCGCCACATCACAGCCATTCATGGTAAGAATATCGAATATATCATAAACTAAATCCGATTATCTGTAGTTACTTTTCAAATTTGAACGCAGTTTTTGAAATCAGTAGTTTTTAAAATTTGATTTTTTATTTCATATACACTGTTGGCCATCCAAATTGCATCACAAAGAAAGACAAGAGATAACACAACAAAATTTATTTTGTAGATAACATGTTGACCAAGTATCAAATGATTAAATTTATAGACTTCTGTAAAGTGTGGTTCCTGCCCAAATCAGTAGCCAGAGTAGCCGCCATTGTTGGAGATCACCGCTGCCACACGCCTCGGCATTGATTCAAAGAGACTTTGGATGAGTTCTTGGGGTACAGCAGACCAAGCAGCTTCCACACGTTGCCAAAGTTGATCTGCTGTGGCAGCTGGGGATGGAATCTGTGTCAATCGTAGAGCAACCATGGACCACACGTTTTCTGTCGGCGAAAGATCCGGAGAGCGAGGCGGCCAGGGAAGCAATTCAATCTGGCGACTGACGAAGAATCGTTGGAGAATGCGTGCCACGTGTGGTCGCGCAATATCCTGTTGATATATGGCTGTGGGCAAGCCCTGAAGGTAAGGAAGGACAACTGGCTCCAACACCTCGGAAATGTAGCGCTGGCTGTTTAAAGTACCGGCAATGCGTACTAGAGGTGTGCGAGAGTGATATCCAATACCGCCCCATACCATAATACCCGGTGCAGGACCAGTGTAGCGGTGCATAACGCAGCTGTTCCGCATCCTCTCTTCACGGTTTCTCCAGACTCGAATGCGACCATCGTGGTGTTGCAGACAGAAGCGTGACTCGTCAGTAAAGACAATTTCATTCCATTCTGCCGTCCACATCCTTCTGTCATCGCACCATTGTCGGCGGAGACGTCTGTGGTTCTGCGTCAAGGGTAGACAAAGCAATGGACGTCTTGTGGACAGACCTCTCTGCTGTTAACGGCGTCGAATGGTACGCGCAGACACTGGATGATGCGTTACAGACTGCATGTGCTGTGCTATGGTTCGTGATGTGACTGAGCGATCCGTCACTGCCATGCACACAATTTGCCTGTCATCACGTGAAGTGGTGCACTGAGGTGGATGCGATCGAACACGCCGGTCCGTCGTACCTTCCTGCATCCAACGATCACATATCCGCATTACAGTTGTTTGGTTACGTCCAACACGACTGCCGATTTCCCTGAAGGATAATCCACAATCTCGGTAGGCCACTATCCTTCCTCTGTCGAACTCGGATACTTGATCAAAAGATGATCGCTGTTTTCGACGAGGCATAATGGATCGTTTTTTTTTGAAAAACCACAAGAAAAATACAATTGCCGAACTTGAAATCGTCGAAATCTCCAAGCCTTAACCCATTAATGCCCAATATCGAATTCTTTAATTTTCTTTACCTAATTATGCTCGTACAGGTGCAATATGAACTGAAAAAATAATAAAAAAACTCCTGCATTAAAATTTTAATTTTTATTCAAAATAATGTTACCGTCCTATAAAAAGGACGCTAGGCACGGGACGGTACAGGTTTTACACAAACACTTCAACCCTTAGATTTTCTAAAACTATTCCTTTTAATGTCGTTTTTAGATAAATAAACGCATGAAACCAATGGAACTCTGCGAAAAAAATGCATAATAAAATAAACACAAGGTTTTTAAATTGTATTTTAATCATTTAAAAGAAATCAAAACAATTTAAAAAGCTGAAAATGTCAATAGCTTAAAAGGCACAAATTTAATAAATTATGTCTTATGATAAATTTTACACACTTTTATATTTAAATTTACATATAAAAGGGGCTTATTAAAATACAAAATAATGAAAAAAGCTATTCGGAATATTTTTTTACAGAATTTATATACAAGCTATTTTGTGCGAAAGATTTCAAATCATTTATCATGCAATCCAACTAAACATTTATTGCATTTTCTTGTGGATTTTTTGCCACAGTAGGCGCATCTTATCTGTTTTGGATTCACAACGATTAAATGATCTTTTCCGCCATACCGGACATTACCAGACACTCTTTTTGAAAGTTTTTATTTGGTTTCCCTGCAGCCAGACTGTTATTTGGTCTCTTACTGTACTTAGAAAAATATGTCTGAGAGATTTCTCTTCTAAAGTGGAGGAGATCCATTCTGTTACTGTCATTAGAAGGGCATAATCTGTACAATAGCCAAGCATTTTGGATTGATGCTTCTAAGCTAAACAAAAACAGTGGCCACCACCATTTTTTAGACCGTATGGAACACTGGTATTGTGCCAGATTTTGATCCATTTGATCGGTGCCTCCCATAAATTTATTATATTGAGACACAATATACGGTTGGTCAATCTCTACAAATCTTTTATCAATATTCGACCAGCGTTTGGCCTGAGCTACAGGTTCAATACTATAATGGTTAGACGCCAAAGTAACGACACTATTGTCATTTCACCGAACCATTTTCAAATTTTTGCTGTTCTGAAAATCAAAACTTCCCCTACTCTTCTTTTTAACAGATTTAACATCTCCAAGTGGACATTTTTTAGTTCTGTTAACCCGTATAGTGCCAGTCATCGGTAACTTCTTTAGATGGTGGGTCCAAATAAATATTCGCTTCATGGAATGTATCATTATCAGATAACTCTGCCATTAAAGCTAATGCCTCTCCACAGTCAAACTTAAAATAAAAACAAAAATATAAATAAGAGCTTTAAAACTTATGGATTGCTCATTTCAGTATATTTAGATCAAATATAATTTGGATTAAAAGACAAAATTCTTAAAATTTATTAAATTATGGACATTTAAAATACACATATTTTTAAAAAATCCAGACAATTACTTATGTACTTCGTAATTCTTCTTTATTTTTTAAATCACTAACAGAACACATCCTTTGATTAAAATTTTTGTATTTAAGAGGCTAATTTGTTAATACGTTCATTACATTATCAAGAGGCTAATATTTCTCTTAAATAAGACATTTTTTTAATCATTCCTTAATCAACAGAACATTTATTTTTAAATTATTTTCATAAATAAGGAATACTCAATAATCTTTATTTATAAAAATAATTTATAACATCATTTTTCTGAAAATAAATAGCATTTCCTTTTCTCTATGGTAATAAAACATCATAAATTGAGAAAAAAGACGCATTCGTATAGCGGAACAGATCAGAAAAACATGTACCCATCCGTGCCTAGCGTCCTATATATAGAACGCTACGGAAAAGAAAATATAACCTTGTTAAAAAATAATTTTAGCAGTTTTGAAAGATACATATTTAAGAAAAGAGTATTGACTGTGATAACAGCATAAAATATTTTCGTAACATTGAAAAACAATAAAATAAACTTCTTTTGCGTGACGCTCTTTTGAAAACCTAAAAAATGACTAACTCTGACTTTAGATCCTCAAAACAGAAATAGAACATTAATTTAGTGTTACCAACTGATGGATAATAAGAAATACAACACTTTATCATGATATTCTGCTATTTGGATCGAAACAAAATAAAAAAATTCAGTGATTTAGAGCTTATTATGTAACCGTCCTTTTAAAAGGACGCTAGGCACTAATGGGTTAAATAGCGCTTTGAAGTGGCGCCACAGGCGCGCGTGATGTGCGTCTGCGCTGAAATTCTAATCATTTGCATATCTCACCTCCGCTAATGCATGTTGTAAATTTCATGTTATTTGCATGTTTCCTTCTGTGTGTTGCAATAACAGTGGTCAGCAGTGTAGCTCAATAATTGTGACTCTGTAACTATGTGCATAGCGGATTCCTAGTCAAGAAAAGTGAAGGCTATCCGTTAGATACCTCATGAGTATCCAAGTACACAGCGGCTTCTTGACCTTGTAATTTTTTGAAAACTTGGGAGATTCAACTACTGGCTTTTCGACGTCTTATCAATCTCTGTCTCAGAAATAGGAATACTTCAGAATTTTCCTTCTGCTATAGACACGTCCTCTGTGTGTCGTTGATATACACTCGTCAAACTGGCAGAAAAACTACTTCTCGTGCTCTGGCGTAGTGAATATTAAACAAACATAACCATCAAAGAGCAACATATTTCTATGGCCTAAACCCATCGAGTCGTGTTCCTGAGTGAAGAAGGCCAAAATAATATTAAGGTACCCGATTCATAGAAGAAGAAAACCCCCAAAACCAAATAAAAAGTCACATAGAAAAATTTATTCTGCTTCGTCTATATTTTGTGATACCATCAAAAATAAGCTGCTGAAGTTCTAAATACCTTGGAGAAACCCTGCAAGTTTCAGTTATTTTACATATGTGAGCAATTTAAAATGAAAAAATATGAAATGAAATAATCATACGAATGGTGAATTCAGTATTTCAATTAAGAATTTATCTTTTTTAAAAGTACCAATATATCAGAAAAATTGAAAATTTGCCTTGAAGTATTAGTTTAATTTATTTTCACTCACCGATGGATACACCTCTAGAAGACAAATAACTAAAATGTCTTCTACTGATTGGTGAGACAGTGACAAAATAACAAGTCTTTCGTGTATTTTTAGTGTGCGGTGAAGTTACTATTTTTATGTAACTTTTTTTTTCTTTACACGTGCCTCAAGAGCACGACTGTTTGGTGTGCGGGTGACCTTACATTTTAACAATTGTAGATACTAAGTGGTTATACCGAGGAGCAAAAAGAAAGTGAGCCGAAATTAAAGGTATGCGGAATGTTAGAAAACTTACTGAAAAAATGCAGTAAAACCTGAAATGAATGAAAAATATATTTGGCTACTACCTAGTAAGGCTACCACCTTGTGACGCCAAAGGGAAAAAGGGTGAGATAAATGAGAGGAAATGCAATGAGAGGTCATAAAAAAATGACTTTTTCGAATTATCTATACAGAATAGTAGTTCAAAGGCATCTCATAAAAGTCCTGTATTTGTAATACAGAGGGGCAAGCCAAAGCGGTGGATTCATTTCCTGCTTTTTATTAATATATATATATATACACTGCTGGCCACTGTAAATGCAACACCCTAAAGGAAACATGCAAATAACATGAAATTTACAACATGCATTAGCGGAGGTGAGATATGCAAATGATTAGAATTTCAGCGCAGACGCACATCACGCGCGCCTGTGGCGCCACTTCAAAGCGCTATTTAAGGCTTGGAGATTTCGACGATTTAAAGTTCGGCAATTGTGTTTTTCTTGTGGTTTTTTCGAAAAAACGATCAATTATGCCTCGTCGAAAACAGAAATCATCTTTTGATCAAGTATCCGAGTTCGACAGAGGAAGGATAGTGGCCTACCGAGATTGTGGATTATCTTTCAGGGAAATCGGTAGTCGTGTTGGACGAAACCAAACAACTGTAATGCGGATATGTGATCGTTGGATGCAGGAGGGTACGACGGACCGGCGTGTTCGATCGCATCCACCTCAGCGCACCACTTCACGTGATGACAGGAAAATTGTGCGCCTGGCAGTGACGGATCGCTCACTCACATCACGAACCATAGCACACCACATGCAGTCTGTAACGCATCATCCAGTGTCTGCGCGTACCATTCGACGCCGTTTATAGCAGAGTGGTCTGTCCGCAAGACGTCCATTGCTTTGTCTACCCTTGACGCAGAACCACAGACGTCTCCGCCGCCAATGGTGCGATGACAGAAGGATGTGGACGGCAGAATGGAATGAAATTGTCTTTACTGACGAGTCACGCTTCTGTCTGTAACACCACGATGGTCGCATTCGAGTCTGGAGACACCGTGAAGAGAGGATGCTGAACAGCTGCGTTATGCACCGCCACACTGGTCCTGCACCGGGTATTATGGTATGGGGCGGTATTGGATATCACTCTCGCACACCTCTAGTACGCATTGCCGGTACTTTAAACAGCCAGCGCTACATCTCCGAGGTGTTGGCGCCAGTTGTCCATCCTTACCTTCAGGGTTTGCCTACAGCCATATTTCAACAGGAAAATGCGCGACCACACGTGGCACGCATTGTCCAACGGTTCTTCGTCAATCGCCAGATTGAATTGCTTCCCTGGCCGCCTCGCTCTCCGGATCTTTCGCTGATAGAAAACATGTGGTCCATGGTTGCTCTACGATTGACCCAGATTCTATCCCCAGCTTCCACAGCAGATCAACTTTGGCAACGTGTGGAAGCTGCTTGGTCTGCTGTACCCCAAGAACTCATCCAAAGTCTCTTTGAATCAATGCCCAGGCGTGTGGCAGAGATGATCTCCAACAATGGCGGCTACCCTGTCTACTGATTTTGGCAGGAACCACACTTCATAGAAGTCTATAAATTTAATCATTTCATACTTGGTCAACATGTTATCTACAAAATAAATTTTGTTGTGATATCTCTTGTCTTTCTTGGTGTTGCAATTTGGGTGGCCAGCAGTGTATATATATATATATATATATATATATATATATATATATACTATATATATATATATATATATATATATATATATATATATATATATATATATATATATATATATATATACGAGCTAGAGTGACATAAGTGGACGTAATGAATTTAATTCGGGAAGGAATTGAAGATAAAAGTTCATACTTAGTAGTTACATTTCTGTCACTAAATGATATAAGTGTTTTTATGAAAAGTTTTATATATTTAAGTTCAAGGCAGCAGTCATAGCTTACTAAAGAGGTCTTTTCAGACAAGTTACTTGCAAAAAACAATGATTATCGATTTTAGAAATATAAAAATTCAAATTTCCCTTTCATTAACTGTTTGTGGTAAATCAAGAAAATTCAGCATTCCTTAAGGCAGGGGTTCTCAATCATTTTCAACCCACGTACCCCCAACAAAAACACTTTAGTTTTATTAAAATATGTTATATTAGTTAAATGTCTAACTGTCCACGGACTAAGAAGCCATTTATTCATCGTCATAAATTAATACACTGCTTGACAATGGCTAAGGAACAACTGGTTTTTTAAAAATAGCGTTCCCGACAGCAGACCAATCACAGTAAAATGAAATGCAGAGGGCGTAATAGGAAAGGACGTGTTATCTGTATAAAAGACAGTGCACGAAAACTCTTTATTCATTCGAAAGTTCATGCAGTTAGGTGTTTGACGAAAATAGCGCCGTAGGTTGTTCGTATACATCGAAAATCAGTGTGGTGGGGCAAAAATTAAGTGCAAAATGTCTGCAAGACATCATTTGAGTGCGTACGATCGTGGACGAGCAATTGGACGGCTCGAAGCAGGACAAAGTGTCACTACTGTGGCCACAGAAATGTGAGTGGCAAAAAGTGTCATATCGCGACTAAAAGAGGCCGCTGAAAGCGGAAATGCTATTCGAAAGCATGCCGGTGGTCATGGAAGGAACACCACACTACAAGAGTATCGATATGTATCCCTAGTGGCGAAATGGAACTGACATCTCACTCCTAGTCAGATAGCTGCAGACCTTGCAACCGCTACCCGTACAAATGTATCAGCCAGAACCATTTCTAGGCGATTAAACAAGGTTGGTTTGTATGCACAGAAGCCTGTTCAATACATCGCACTTTGACCACGCCATCGTCGAGACAGATTACGTTGGTGTAAGGAACATATTGGTTGGGGTCAGCAAGAGTTGTCCAGAGTGAGGTTCTCTGACGAATCCCGTTTCACTGTGACAAGTGATTCTAGCCAACAGTTAGTGTGGAGGGGAACACGTTATGCACCACAGAATGTTCAGGAACGTCATCGGTGTGGCCAAGGCGTGATGGTATGGGCAGGCATTATGCACAATGGCAAAACACCGTTTTACATCTTTGAGCGAGGTACCGTTTCATCACAGAGGTATTGCAGAGTGATTGTTCTGGATCATGTTCGTCTTTTTAAGGGTGTGGTAGGTCCAGATTTTCTGTTAAAAACCGCTGGTGTTGTGTTGACGCAACGGTCAAAATAAATGCGTATAAAAATTTAGCTATCAAATTATTTTTATATTAACAGTAGTTTTTGGGTAGGGTTAATAATCGAATTGAAAAATATTTGCCTTCAACTGTTCTTTTAATTTAATTACGAGTTCCAAACTTAGACAGTTAGTTAAGCATTTTTGAACGAGAACTTTCTCCTGGTCTTTTTCACAGAAGAAATATAGGGAGACAAACGTGAGCTTTAGGGGTGATCTATTTTTAGCTAAGGTCAAAGTTTATCAGAACATTCCATCAATCGGTTGCTTTTGTTTGGATGGTGGAGGAAGAAAAAACAGGTGTTGCGTTGGCGCAACGTCAGCGGGATAAGGGTAATTCCCTTATTCACATGTGTTGTTCGACTCCGTAGAACTTTTCCCCGTTCATTGCTTATAGAAATGCCTAAAACTAGATACTTTACGTTTAAAGAAGTTCTTTAAAGAATTTTCGACGAAGATTCAAATAATGATGACGAGAATGAAACTGATATTGTTGTTATTCTACCAGAGACAGCAGAGGCTAGTGATGAAGAAGAAGGAAATGATAATATTTTGAATAGTGACAATGATGATTTACCATGCCATACTGCTGTCGAAATTGAAGTGTGAGTAAAAAAGAAGTTTTTGCCTCCTAAAAGCAGTACAAGTCTTTTGAAAAAAATTTTAAAAAATTACGAAAAAGATCAAATTGGAATTATGAAAAGTATAATACAAGATAAAACTAGTGCAGAGATTTTTGATCTTCTCTTTGGCTGAGAGGTTTTTTCCCTTCCCGTCGAATAGACAAACTCATGTGCCAAACAAAAGAATCACCCCCATTTTTTAGCATCTCAAGCCTACATGAGACGGTTCATTGGAATATTGTTGCCGACGGGATATTATTCTTTACCTCAGGAAGAAATTTACTGATCTCTTGATAAGGACATTCAGCATGCAAAAGCCATTACGTGGAGAACGTGGACATTTTATTGTCAAGTCCGAAGACAGCAGAAGACTGCGTAGTAAACAATGCCATAGCCAGACAATTTATCCATGCAAAGTTTCTGACGTTACTCTACATCGTGATTGTAGTGAAGCTTGTCATGATTGAAACAGTTTTCTGGATATAATCAGTAATTTTGTAAAGGAAAAATAAGTTAAATCTTTATAATAAATTATTTACCTGTAAAGTGATCATTTTCTTTCTGAAGTGTAACATTTTCTTTCTGAAGTTTTCTTTCTGAAGGTAAAAAAAATTCCCAGTGCTCAAATCAAAGAAAAAACTGCAGCAGTTCAGTTGAACTCACTTAATGTCAATACTAATATTCCGCTGACGTTGCGCGAACGCAATACTCGATTTTTCGAAAGTTAAGACCAGTTTTGTAATTTTCCCCATAAATTAATGTTGTATATGTTCAAATGAATAGCCAATATTATTTGTATAAAAAAAATTCACCCCTTATAGTTTTGGCGGTTAATGGGTTAAGGACGACAATACGCGCCCACACAGTAACACAGAAGTATCGAACACACTAGAAAGTGAAAATATTGAACGTATGACATGGCCTGCTTACTCTCCTGGCCTAAATCCTATAGAGCATGCCTGGGATGCTCTTGGCAGACGTGTTTCTCAAAGAACTTGCCCTCCCCGAACCTTGCAAGAACTGAAAATCACCTTGAGAGAGGAGTGGGACAATATACAATACTCCACAATACTTTAGTAAACAGCATAAAAACAGATGCAAAATGTGCACTGGTGTCCGATGAGGTCATACACCTTACTAAGGTACTCATAACTGTTTCATTCTGGCAAGAAGACCCATTTTTCGTGGCTGTTTGGAAATGATCCAAAGAGCATCTTTTTTGTTTTTCGATTTCTTCTTTTTCCATGTGGCGAAATCTGTACCATTTTGCACAATAAATAATGCACAGTATCTCTACTAAATATGTACTAAGTTTCATTTATTCAATCAATGCCTATTATGAAATATTCCGAAAAATGTGATTGTTCCTTAGCAATTGTCAAGCAGTGTAAATATAAACACTTATCGTTAAATATATAAGCACTTTTCAAAGTATACGACCTTTAACTATTACTACTGAAATAGGTCCACGCATAAAGTAAGATTGGGAAAGGAAAGTTACTGAGACTGAGCAGTTAATTTTGACTAAACAGGCACAGTCAGAATGGCGAAAGAGGGAAATGAATGCACAGTGGCCGAAAGCGCGGTGGAGGTGACGCGTAGTTGCGGCAGAGTGCCGGTAGCCAGCGCTGCTCACCCTGTCTGTGACTCTGTGTTGCATACTTGCACACTACTGTTCCAATTTACTCCAGCCACAAATAGAGTAGTAACGAGCGACGTGTTGTTTAATGCTTTACCGATAGTTTTCAGTTTAAATTATTATTCAAACTTTTGTCACAATGGAATTCTAGCATGTATCAATTTAATTTTGTATACCTTTTGTTAGTCAACCGCGTGCCCCTTACATATTTTCGCGGACCCCCAAGGGGTACGCGTACCACCGGTTGAGAGCCATTGCCTTAAGGCATTTATTTTAACTACACATCTACAAGCATTCTAGTTTGAGAAATTTGCTCTTTATTACACTTTTAATTGTTATTTTTCACTATTAACATAAAAAATTCAAGTTAACTCTACCTTAGAATATATACACTGTTTTCGACTACAGCATAGTATATAGACGATTAATTCCGCCCCCAAAACTTTATATGATAAACTGTTTCTCCATTACTCATCACTTTCCATTAAGTGTTCTATAAAAATGTTAGAGTTTGATAAGAAAAAAAATTAAAAAATCGACTGGATATCGAAAACCAATTAGGTCATTAACGACATCGTATATTTCCCGTAAGAACCTATATTCATGACTACAAACTATTGATAAGTTGCAAACCATTACGCTGCTTGTCTATAATTACGGCAGGATATTAAGTGTTTCCAATAATGGAGGTCAAATCCATGAAAATCAATAAACCTAAAATAAAAGGACGTGGGAAAAATTTTTGGAGACTATTATCATTCTTTCGAAGATATTGGAGGATTTCAAACATTCTTTAATTGTTTTAATAACGCTCTAAGTTATAAAGGCACAGTTATTTAAGCAAATTAAGCGTATTTTTTTAAATTGAAAATTGACATTAAAACCCTAAAACTGACATTATGTGCTTTTCATGCTTGACAAAATGTTTATTTCATTTACAAAATACAGTGAAGCTTCTCTATGGTAGCCAGGGATGCTTCCGAAAAAATTGGCCGTTTTGAGGGGTTATCGTCGAAAAGAGGTTCTTTCCATAACATTGGGTCTATGGCTGAACAAGATATGGCCGTTTAAAGAGGTTGTTGGCTAGAGATATTTCATTGTGTACGACAAGCAGAGTTGCAACGTTGACTTGTCTGGAAAAGACAGACGCTAAATATAAAACAGACTTAAAAGTGCAGCATTAAATCCCCCTATGTCTGAAATATTAGTAACTTCAAATTATTCTCAGAATAACAATTATTTATTTGAAAATCCTGTAAATGCCGAACAAAAATATTATTATAAGCACGTCTGAGAGGGAGGATGAAACTCTAAATACCACTTGTTTATCATCTAAAGTAGGCCTGCACAACTCGAAATGTAATGGCCATAAAACTTTTTGGAAAACCGCTCAGGGCCGCAAGAAAATAGGATAGATGGTAAAACGAAAAACACTTCATTTAACAAATAATTTTTTTAAAAAAACTGATTATTTTAAAAACTATGTAAATATTAATATTGATTGCTTATATATTTATTCCTTTCGATATATTCTAAATCTAAAAATAATATTCCGGGTTTTTTTAAATACATACCAATATGTGTATTCATAAAAGCATTCGTGGGCCGCAGAGTCAGAGCAGACGCGCTGCATATAACCCGTAGGACGTATGTTGTGCAGGCCTGATCTAAAGTATATCTTTGAAACTCTGAACCCGCAAACAAGAAGCTCCGGAGATCAAATTTTTACAAGAATGAAAACTTCTGTTGATGGAAAGATGCCACACAACATATATTATTGTACGCAGATTATGTTGAAATGTAACAAAAGATCATCCAAATTTTTTTTCGTTCATATTTCAATGCACGCTCACATTACTTCTCGTAGAAGAATATAGAACGTTAAACATAAAGGGGAGGAATTTCATCAGATTACAGTATTACCTGCATTTCAGGAAAAGGAAGGAACTCCGTTTAACTTAGTACAAACGAAGGAAAACACCATTAGCTAGTATTCCCGATACCTTAAATATCACATGTTTACCATCAAGAAGAATCTGAGCTTACAGAAAAGAAGTATTTAACATCAAATAAGTGGATTTATGAAAACTTGTTACAGAAAATGTCATTATACAACATGGAATAATAATAATTGATAATCTTTATATCTCGTGAAGCTTATCAATTCGAATAAATCTGCATTTATTAAGATTCCATAAAGGCAAAACAAAGTTGAATGCTACTCAAAGGATTCCACATCATGAACCTCATAGAATGGTACGACGAAAAACATGACAATTTTACACCTCACCATTTTCCAACTCCTGTTTATATATATATATATATATATATATATATATATATATATATATATATATATATATATAAATAAAAGAGCTTGACTGTTTGTATGTCCGCTATAGAATCATAGACTGTTTCACCCACCGGGACCAAATTCGGCACAGTTAAAGTTTTGGACCCGAGAAACTTAAATCAGGAAAAACGAAATTTGGGGCTCAAATAGTTTTTTTTAAATTAATTTTTTTATGTTTTTTGTGCCCGATAGAGGTGCGTCTACCCCCTGTGGATTCTCCTCAACCAGCTGCGTTAAGAGGGGTGGTTTGAGGATGACGGAGGGGGGGTCAAATTCCAATGCTCTGGAGAAAGAGGGTTGGGAATGAACTTAAAATCAGACGAAGGTCCGCAGGCTCAAAGTTCCTTTCTTTCTTATTGTTTGTATATCATTTCAGTAGAAACGTGCTAAGCGCATTCTGTCTGGCCGGATGAACATGAAGAGCGGGAGTGCAGCCCAGTATTTTTTTGATGTAATGCATGAAATATTTTATATCTATATATCTACCCGATCAACGCCGGGCAATAATGCCAGTATATATATATGTATATATATATATATATATATATATATATATATATATATATATATATATATATATATATATACCGTAAAATCTTGACTAAAATACGTACCCATAACTTTTCAGTATTTTATTTAAAGGTTTCACAAATATTTATTTACGTAAATAAAAGTTGTAATAAAAATAAACGAAAACGTCAAATTTGGTAGAAAATAACTTAAATCTTTAATTCAAAACAAACAATACTATGAAATTATCAGCCTTAATTACTTTCACTAGTATATAGCTCATCAATTGTTTTCGTTTATTCAATGTTTAAAACTACGTTTTTTTTGTACACGAGTATAACACGCACCCTCATTTTTGCGGACTAAAATGGGAAAAAAAAGTGCGTATTATATTCAAGATTTTACGGAATATAGTTATTTATTTATAATAAAATGATTTAATACCACTGGCTAAAATTGGAATTCCCATTTGGCTATTTTAAGTACATTTATTTTTTACCTGTGTAAAAAATGCACACGATGAATACAGATAAAACTATAATATAAAAATTCTCACATTTATTCAGTTGTTTCCAGCAACGCTTCCAATACAAAACATCAGATTATGAGTATGACCTTGAATTCCGAAGATAGAATGTTCTCTCTGGAGACAATAAACCAACGTAAATATTTTCCCAATAAATTATGAAGTGTTTTATTTCTACACGCCGCTTACAAGTATTCAATGAAAAGCAAAAGAATAAAAAGTAAAATAATGAAAGCAGAAAAAAGGAGGGTATCGGAAACCGATTAGGTCATAAACGACGTCGTATATTTCCTCCAAGAACCTATATTCATGACTGCAAACTATTGATAAGTTGCAAACCAATATGCTGCTTGTCTATAATTACGGCAGGTTATCAAGTGTTTCCAATAATGGAGGCCGGATACGCAGAAATCAATAAATTTAAAGAAAGGGACTTGAAAAATATCATTTAGAGAAGAATCTGTGGAGATGATTTGAAATGTTTTCGGAACGAATTAGAAAGGCTTTAGTTGATTCAAATGTGGAGTTTCATTTAATAAAGTAAATAAAAGGTTTCCCGAAAAGATACACCGAAATAACTCATCTAATATCTTCTATGAATAGGAGACTGATTTTTGTTTTCAAACTGTCTGTAAATTTTCAATATACTTGAGAGTTTTTTCTTCTTTTTATTTCCCAAACAAGAGATATTGTTGATCTAAAAATGGCCGAACATTTTTCAGTCCGATTTGTAACTGTTAATGCAATCTACTGATACCCTTTTTATGCTGCAAGTTTACTTAATTGAAATTGCTTTTGTTCTTCGACTTACCGGCTTAGTTGAGATACCCAGTTGGCGAAAAAAGAATATCTATAATGTTTGGCAATTTTCATATGGATAATGTGCTAGCATTAAATTTTGTCAACGTTCAAATGCGATTGACATAGGATAGAACAATTTAAACATTTTCATCCAAAAGAAGATAAATTAAAGTCAACTGTAGAACATCCCACAAAATCCCGATTCATTCAACTGAATAAGTTGAAATTCAGTGCATTTCTGGGAAACGGAAAGTTTTAAAAATTTAGTTTCAACAAGACATTCTAAGTTAGCTTTGTGATTTGCAATAAATTCTCGACAGTTTCCCAATATATTCTTGAATATTTACGTGTACTTATAGTCAATTTTATATAATTTTATATTTTTTGTTTCGAGTCTCTGTACATGTAAATGCTTTTGCATATATTTTGAATCTCAATCGGCTTTCTCTTTGTTTAAACAGAATGCTAATATAAGCAAAATGCAGGAATGGTTATCTACGACTGAAGAGCTAGAGCTGCAGATAAAAAAGGCAATCTTTACTACGATGTAAATTCAGGATGTCTGGAGTCGAAAAGATCGGCTATAGATTACTGCATTTTGCTTATATTAGCATTCTGCTATATAAGCAAATCTGCTATATAATTCTGCATCGGCTGTAGATTTACGGGTACTCATAGTCAATTTTATATAATTATATATTTTTTGTTTCGAGTATCTATACTTGTAAAGCCTTTTGCATGTATCCCTCAGTTTCAGGAGTCGGAAAGATCGGCTGTAGATTACTGCATTTTGCTTATATTAGCATTCTGCTATGTAAGCAATTCTGCTATATAATTCTGCATCGGCTGTAAATTTACGGGTACTCATAGTCAATTTTATATAATTATATATTTTTTGTTTCGAGTATCTATACTTGTAAAGCCTTTTGCATGTATCCCTCAGTTTCAGGAGTCGGAAAGATCGGCTGTAGATTACTGCATTTTGCTTATATTAGCATTCTGCTATATAAGCAAACCTGCTATATAATGAGGAATTTGCACATGTGGGGAAAATGCTCATTTCTATTTTTTATTAACAGATTGATTATTAAATTGTTCGAAAACATCAATTAAAACGTACATATAGATCTAAATAATACAAATTTTAAATTTAAAATAAGCGAAAAGTGTTGAAAAATCATGTGACCTCAAAACGCTACGTGATTGGTTCTGACGTCACTATGCCCCATGCTTCAATGTTTACATTTTTTTAGCGCGAGATTCTACGTTTCCTCCTCTTAAACTAACATTTTAAATTAAAATTTTATTCTAATTTGGTTCAATTTTTCTAATTTTAGTTTGTGGCTATTGTTTATTACCCTTTTTTTAAAATTATATTCTATCGTCGTCTTTATTATTAGTTTTATTTCTGTTTAGTTTACCATGGCGTTATTACCCGGTTTTGCAAAAGGACAATCTGACAACCTGCCTAAAATGGATTCATTTGCAGTGTTTTCCTTTTTGGGAAATAATCCAAGTTTTATGGGAGCAAAAATACGAGGATTTGAAGCTCAGAGGTATGTTTATACATGTTTGCATTTATTATTCTAGTTATGTAATGTAGATTGTAGAACGCTGACGTGCGTTGTACTTTACACAAACTTTAAAGTTAGACATTGTTTATACATATTATTAAATTAATCTCTTACTCTAAAAGTTTAATAAACAGATTCTATTATTATTCATTCATAGTACATGTTTAATTTTGTAGAATTAATTAGCACTGCAACATTACAAGTAGTGTCTGTTATAAGATATTTAGTAATTTTAATTGTCTATTAAAAAGTTGACAGAAATTAAAAACACTACCAAATTTACGAATGTGTTCAGTGTTCTGCATTCATATCATAGAAATATGTGTATTTTAAATGGTAAAGGAATTATAATAAATCTGAACTATGCATGATAATTAAACTTTATGTAACGGATGTTACATAAAATGGAACATCATTTGTACTATAGAGTCATAAGATAAAAAAATCTGTGAATCTATTATGTAAATTTGTTCAAAAATTTAAAAAATAACATCACAAGACATGCCTGTAATTTATCAGAACCTTGACATAAAAATTCAGTTATTTTTTTCTGTAATAAAATATTTAAAAAATATTTGTAACAGACGTTACATATAATACATGATGCTGCAACTGTACCCTTAACTAGGCTATTTATATTCAAAACAGTCACAAACATGCATTTATTTTACTTTTGTAGTTTTTACATTAATATTAAATTTACTCCAATTAAATTCAGTGGCATAATTTCCGTAAGTAATAAGGTATAAAAATGACAATTTTACTTGCTAAACATCTTACAAATAGATATTTTCCCATTACTTCCCCTACAAAACAAACTTAATGTAAGGCAAAAGCAATAATAGGTTCTAGTTCTAGAGGCCATAAGCTTTCCAATGATATACTATAACACTTAAGAATTTGTTTAAAATGATTTTCTTTCGTAATGGTTTCATGTTAGGTGGAATTTACCATCTGGAGAATATAACTCATAACAAAACTTGTATTTATTTCATATTTGCTGCAATGATTTGGCAAATCATCTGTATCACATTAAAACCCACAATTATAACTAAATTAAAAAATTATTGAATGAAGATCCACTTACTGAGCATTTAACTGTTTCAGCATCAAAGCTATTATCAAGTAACTGTATGTAATATACTTTAAGAGTTGTATATTGCATATCTCTGCTGTGAACAAACATTTTATAGACCGCTATCCAGAATGCTAGTTTTCTGAAGTTATTCAGGTATATTGAAAATAATTTAATCTGATAGAGATAATATGGTAATTTAACGATTTTCAATTACGGATGAAAGTTTATTAATTTAATGAACACAGAAAAAAATTAAAGTCAGAAATAACAGCATTTTATTTGAAACATTTTTCATAAAATCAAAATTTTAAAGCAAATAAACATTTTACAATGATTATTCAAGTGAATAAAATGTGATATTCTCGGAATATAGTTTTCATTTTTGCATTAAATGCTAGTTTAAATTTAACCGACAATATTTTGATTTTTGTTAACTAAATTGTATATTCATATTTCTGAGGGTTTCTATAAATATATTTTTTTACAGGTGGATGTAAAAATGCTGTAGCTTTGCTTATGTGGCTTCATAGACGGAGTGAAGAACCAGCAGTGACGTCAGTTTCGAGTTACTTGAAGAAGTCAAAACTTTCTTGTGTAGGCAATTCAATAAAATTCATTAAAGGGAAAGATTTAGTAAAAAATAATTTGGAGCCTTTAATACCACAAGATGGCTCATTTCGAACAAAAGTTGTTGAAAATAAGCAGACTTTTAGAGACTTTTAGACACTGTTCTCACTAAATATTATAAAATGAAAGACCGGTTCATTACCGGTATTTACCGTCGTGCTTGTGCAGCAAGGTACTATACAATATTTAAAATTTGCTTTAACACACTTTGACATCTTAAAAATAAAGCAAAAACACTAGATATCAAACTCAAACTACGCAACACAATCCAAATACCGAAGTAAACAAATTTGCTATGGAGCATTGTGACGTCACATGTATCCGCGTAGGAAAAGTAGCGTTTTTGAGATGAAGTAAATAGTGCGCGATTAAAAACAAATTATGTTAACTTTTAGAGTTCTAAAACTAAAAAAAAAAGATGCTTTCGATCATATTTTTCTATTTTCTATATCATAAATGCAAAATAAAAAAACGTGCAAATTCCTCATTGGACATGCGTGTTTTGGATACTGATTCTCGTACACGTTGAAGTAACACGTGCTTGAAATAGGCCTAACCTTTTTTTTTCTGCACCAAACTCCAGACAAAGAAATCAGCTCTTCTTAAAATAAAGAAATTAGTACAGGTATGATTTGCCTATAATTACTAATGTTATAAATACAATCACGACCCACTTCACCACACTTCTTATACCGGGATTTCCGGTTTTTAGCGTTCATCCATACATAAATAACAGAAATGCATGAATAACAAGAACTGAGATATAAACCCTGTCTATCACTTTTCCACTGTACACAAAGAGAAAGGAAGGGAGAAAGAAATCAAACAGGCTATACATATCATCAAACATCAAGTAGATATCATAAAATAATAGATATCACTCAACTTATTGAACATTAATGGGAAAAGGTTTTGTACTCAAGGAAAAATTTGACTTTGACTAGTATTTCTAAAAGTAAGAATCCATTAAAAGCAGCCCGTGTATTTATTAGGATACTTTCAATTACGTATGTTATTCATAATGTAAAAATATTTAATATATCTTCTATTTTATTTTTCTGAACCAATAAAAAAAGTCTGTATCTTCAGGATTTCTCATAACGTTGTGTTTTCTGCTAACGATTAAAAGTATTACCGGTTCGTCCTTAAAAGGTGAATTAGACCAATAGATGTGTACAATATCTAAGATTCTAGAATATAGATTAAGCAATATCGTTTCGGGTTCAGAGAAAATAAGAATAAACGAAAATAAGCCGTATGGAATGAGAATGTGTTATTGTATATGAATTAGAATTTGATTCAACACTATCGCATTTTAATCTTTAAAAGTTAGTTATTTATTAATTTATATTATAAAATAGTAAAATTAATTTTGTTTAAGCTCATATATAAGAAAAAATAATTTAATGTATTTTTACATTTACCAATATTAAAACTCGAAATGCTCATAGTAAATAGAAACAAAAGTAATTTTAATATTATAAAATAGTAAAATTACTTTTGTTTTAGTTCATATATCAGAAAAATAATTTAATGTAACTTTTCAGTTATCAATATTAAAACTCGAAATGCTCATAGTAAATAGAAACAAAAATAGAAACTATAGAAACAAAAGTAATTTTAATATTATATAATAGTAAAATTACTTTTGTTTCAGCTCATGTATCAGGAAAAATAATTTAATGTAACTTTTCATTTGCCAATATTAAAACTCGAAATGCTCATAGTAAATCGAAACAAAAGTAAATAGAAAGAAAAATAGAAACTATAGAATCAAACGTAATTTTAATATTATAAAATAGTAAAATTACTTTTGTTTCAGCTCATAGATCAGTGAAAATAATTTAATTTTACTTTCATTTGCGAATATTAAAAGTCGAAATACTCATAGTAAATAGAAACAAAAGTAAATAGAAACTATTGAAACGAAAGTAATTTTAATATTATAAAATATTAAAATTACTTTTGTTTCAGCTCATATATAAGAAAAAATAATTTAATGCAACTTTCCATTAATCAATATTAAAAGTCGAAATGCTCATAGTAAATAGAAACAAAAGCAAATAGAAACTATTAAAACAAAAGTATTTTTTATATTATAAAAAAGTAAAATTACTTTTTCTAAGCTCATATATCAGAAAAAAAAATTTATGTAACTTTTCATAAATTTTTACCAATATTAAAATTCACCAATATTAAAATTCGAAATGCTCAGAATTCTGTGTGTATTCCCCATACATATAAAAATCAAGCCTTTCGAGATTACCAGTAATATCCCTAAGAAAAAAAGCCATACTGCAGAATAGGATGCAATAATTTCACATCATTTAAAACAACTGTTTCGGTTCAAATCCAAATACTTGTATTATGTTTTGTTTTAAATTTATTTTACATATTGTTATCTAATATGCGCCTAACCCTAACGGCACAAAACTTTTTCGTATGTATGCCTTATCTGTAAGTTTTAAATAATTTGATCTGTGAGTAAGAATAGTAGTTTTCAACTTTTCTTTTTTATTTCTAACGTACAATACTTTTCATATAGAAACTAAACAATTTGTTAATGAAATTTCAAAAACATAATTATTACAAACGTAACTAAAACAGATTCTATTGAAAACATGTCTTGAAATAATACAGATGTGTTTAGTCAATTAGTAGCTTTTAGTTAAACACTAAAAAGTAGATAATTCTTAAAACACTAACTTCACAAATTTTCAAACAGTGTATATAATATATTTATAAGGAAATAAATATATTTTTAAGAGAAAAAATAAAGGTTTTCCATACTAATTTTTCTGTTTTAAATTTTCTAAATTATCTCCAGAAGAATGGGACATCATTGCTGATTTCATTAACGATTAAAAAAATAAATGAAACCAGCATATTTTTTTATTAATTTTTCTCAAAACACCCTGTAAAATAAAACATTATTGTATGTGGTTCTGAAAAGAATTCAAACAAACTATAAAGTTAAAGGAAATTGAAAGTAACATTTAAACAAGAATATAACTGCAAGTAAGAGATAGTATGAACAAATTGGATTAAATCTTTCCTACAGGATGGCCGAAAAAAAAAGTAACAATTACTACATTTTTGATTTTATTTCAGTGTTAAAACCAATTAGTAGAATTTAATCTAATTCTATTATTTTTTGCTCCAGTGGCAGCCAAATCTTGTTAGTATAATTTTCTAGAAGAGGAGGCAATGTTTCAAAAAATATTATTTGCCGAAGAAATTCCCTATTCATCAAAGCTCTTCTCTTAAACATGCAGGTGGATTTCTTTTTCTGAATATATCTTACCAGGGCGTAATTAGTGTGAGAACTTTCGTTTAATTTTAATTGAAAGTACTTAATTGGATAGTTAATTGGAAAGATATCCGATTTAGCACTCATCGATTCTTTGTACTTTTTCAACGAATATTTTTTGCTATTACGATTATACTTCTATTTCATTATTTTTACTATTTATTTTCCACAGAGAATCATTTTCCCTTTGCAAGTGTTATTTAAAAGTTTCATTGGCGTTAATTTCTTTTCTGAGCCACTTATTACAGCTTAGATTTTCGAATAATAAAAAGAACGAGCATATGTTTCTAAAAGCTAGACTTAAAAGACTTTTTTTATTATTTTGTAAATTTTTACGCTTTGATAACTTTCTCTAAATTATTGAGTTTCAAAGGAAAAAAAAATAAGATATTAATTCTAAATTATCAAAAAAAGATGTGTTTTCTTCGCGTATTTTAAGAAATATTCCTCGAGGTATACAATTTAAAGATTCAGTTTTCCTACCGTTTTATCTTTTTGTTTGTTTGACAATATTTAAATTTCCTCTGAGAATGGGATATTTTTTTTAAAAGTTACTAATTTTCAGAAATTGTCATATGCATGCATTTATTCACCATATTTTTGCTTATTTATTGTTTTATTTTCCTATATTTATTTAACTTATACATGTTCACGTCATTGTATGCAATATGTATGGTGTGATTTTTTTATTGCATGTCACAACTTATTAAAGAAAGTACAGAACATTAAACATTGCTGATTCTTAATATGATTACACATTCTGAACAAGTTTTTCAAACTCCAGTCCGGTCCTTTTTTTCCATTTCTTAATTTTTCATCTTTTAGACAGAATGACACTTAAGACTTTTGCATATGTACTTTTTTGTATCTTAAATGCTCCCGTTTGAGTACTCCTTATAATTGAGAAGACTTTAATTCTACTATTGGCTTTAATTCTACTATTTACTGCTTACATTTTTTAAAAAAATTAAGTTTTCTTTCGTTTAATTTATTTCTCTCTCTTATCTAAACCCTGAGATGTATTGAATATGCGATTAAAAAACAAAGACAGATTAAGGGCCTCTTTACTTTGAATCCGTCAGCGGGAAAGATTCCGTTGGTGCTGATTGGTTAAATGGGTCAATGATTTGTATATGATTGGTTAAAATGTTAAACATTTTTCTCTGACTAATTCTATGTGAACAGGCCCTAAATATAGGAATAAGTTGTTATTAATTGTTTATTAACTGTAATTAGCTGTTATTAACCGTTTTGCCGACACCAAATTTCCTTCCCCCTTTTTTTCGCCAACACGAAATTTCTACCCGCCCTGTTTTTCCCGTTTAAGCTTCCCTTTTGAGATAAAATAGGCTTATAATATGTATAAGAATATGTTTGATCAATAACCATTGATTTGATGCCTTTTATTCATTTACCGAAGGACTTTTGTTCCTTAATTATTCCCTTTTTTTCATTTATTAAAAGCTTTCTTGTTTTGGGAAAATAGATTTTCAAAAGACAAATGTATATGTATTTCTATGTATTCTTATTAATTGTAAATCTATTAGAAAACCATCAGTAAAAAATCTGAAACAAAGTACACTGAAGTGCCACTGAATTAGGGATAGCAAAGCCTATGCAAATTGTGTAGCGCTGCGCATCATGTATGCGCAAGTGAGGGCGCTGTGGTAACTGCATATATAGCGCGTACTCTGGTTGTTCTGAATTAGTTGTTGGAATTGCCAGTATGGGTAAACTGCCTGATTTAGACGCCTTCGATCGCGGACAAATCGTAGGTTGCGTGACGCATGGGCCATTCAATTTCCGAAATCGTCAGACAGCTAGGATTTTCAAGGTCGACAGTGTCAAGAGTATACCAAGAATACATGGATGGTAGAAAAAAACTACCGATCGGGCAAACTGCAAAGGACAATTAGCCTTGACAGTTCGTGGTGAGAGACGGCTCAGGCGTATTGTACGTAGCCAGCGAAGCCAAACATTAGCACAAATTACCACCCAGTTTAATGACGGTGCCAGTCGTACAGTCAGTAAACGGACTGTGCAACGCTCGCTTCACCGTATGGGTGTCGGGAGCCGTCGACCTACGAGAGTACCATTGCTCTATACTCGCAATCGGGCTGAACGTCTTGCCTGGGCAAGAGAGCACAGAGACTGGAATGTAGAGGACTGGAAACGAATAGCATGGAGTGATGAGTCTCGATTCCGACTACTTAACGCCGACGGGAGGCTGAGAATATGGCGTCAGGCTCGTGAAGCCATGGATCCTGCAAGCCTGGCTGGAATTGTATAAGGGCATGGTGGCTCAATCATGGTTTTCGGTGTTTTTTCGTGGCACAGTTTGGGATCTTTGGTGCGTGTACCAACCTCCCTCAATGCAATTCGGTACGTAGAGTTGTTGGGTGATCACCTCCATCCGTTTATGCTGTTCTGTTATCCGCACGGTAATGGAGTTTTCCAGCAAGACAACTGTACCTCTCACAAGTCCCGCTTGGCTACTGGCTAGTTGGATGAGCATTCCTCTGACTTCTCTGTCATGCATTGGCCACCTAGAAGACCAGACTTAAATCCTATTGAGCATCTTTTGGATGTTTTGGAACAAGGCGTGAAAGGCCATCACACAGCACCAAAGAACCTTACTGAATTATGGACAGCTTTAGCCAACATTTGGCAAGCCATTCCCGTGGAACGTTTCCAGAAACTTGTTGAATCTATGCCTCGTCGTGTGGCAGCCGTTATCAAGGCCAGAGGTGGCCCAACTCGTTACTAGGTAGGTATCCCTAATTCAGTGGAACTTCAGTGTATTTTGTAACAGTTTCCCAAATAGATGGCACTTCAACCAATTTTGCTATGCAATTTTTGGTCTCTAAAAGTTTTTCTGGAAGTTACTTAAGACATCTAGATTTATTCTTTATGAGTGTTTATAGTGTATTTCGTAATTAAATATTTGTCAACGAGAAGGGAGAAGGAATGTTTCTGTCGGTGAAACGGGGGCTCTGATTTTCCTCTTTTTGGAGAATTTGTCAACGAGAGGTTGAAGGAAATTTCAATTTCGGCGAATCAAGGGGTGAACCGTTTATTATCCATTCCCGAAGAGCCACCTAGAGCTACTGGTGTAGCACCCTTCCGTTTGGCCACCGAGCTTGATTATCTACATAGACACCTACACAAAGTTAGCATGATAGGAACTGCCACAATATAACCAGTAGGATGTGCTCTAAGTAATAAACTCCAACCACATAGGTAAAAAAAATCTCTTCCTGTCAATGCTAATTTAAAATCTTAACTCTTGCGTAAACTCCTCTGTCTTAACTTTTTTGATGACTTCAATCCAACTTGCTGCAACTCGTTGAAATATTATTTCAGGAATAGGATGAGTCTAAAGCCGATCTTTCCGACTCCAGACTTCCTCAAGTTACATCGTAGTCAAGATTGCCTTTTTTATCTGCTAGTCTGGATCTTCCATCGTAGATAACCTTTCCTGCATTTTGCTTATATTAGCATTCTGCTTTAACAAAGAGAAAGCGGTTTGAGACTCAAACTGAGGGATGCAGGCAAAAGGCTTTACAAGTATAGATACTCGAAACAAAAAAATAAATATATATATAAAATTGACTATAATTACCCGTAAATTTATAGCCGATGCAGAATTATATAGCAGAATTGCTTACATAGCAGAATGCTAATATAAGCAAAATGCAGTAATCTACAGCCGATCTTTCAGACTCCTGAAACTGAGGGATACATGCAAAAGGCTTTACAAGTATAGATACTCGAAACAAAAAATATATAATTATATAAAATTGACTATGAGTACCCGTAAATCTACAGCCGATGCAGAATGAGGAATTTGCACGTTTTTTTATTTTGCATTTATGATATAGAAAATAGAAAAATATGATCGAAAGCATCTTTTTTTTTTAGTTTTAGAACTCTAAAAGTTAACATAATTTGTTTTTAATCGCGCACTATTTACTTCATCTCAAAAACGCTACTTTTCCTACGCGGATACATGTGACGTCACAATGCTCCATAGCAAATTTGTTTACTTCGGTATTTGGATTGTGTTGCGTAGTTTGAGTTTGATATCTAGTGTTTTTGCTTTATTTTTAAGATGTCAAAGTGTGTTAAAGCAAATTTTAAATATTGTATAGTACCTTGCTGCACAAGCACGACGGTAAATACCGGTAATGAACCGGTCTTTCATTTTATAATATTTAGTGAGAACAGTGTCTAAAAGTCTCTAAAAGTCTGCTTATTTTCAACAACTTTTGTTCGAAATGAGCCATCTTGTGGTATTAAAGGCTCCAAATTATTTTTTACTAAATCTTTCCCTTTAATGAATTTTATTGAATTGCCTACACAAGAAAGTTTTGACTTCTTCAAGTAACTCGAAACTGACGTCACTGCTGGTTCTTCACTCCGTCTATGAAGCCACATAAGCAAAGCTACAGCATATTTACATCCACCTGTAAAAAAATATATTTATAGAAACCCTCAGAAATATGAATATACAATTTAGTTAACAAAAATCAAAATATTGTCGGTTAAATTTAAACTAGCATTTAATGCAAAAATGAAAACTATATTCCGAGAATATCACATTTTATTCACTTGAATAATCATTGTAAAATGTTTATTTGCTTTAAAATTTTGATTTTATGAAAAATGTTTCAAATAAAATGCTGTTATTTCTGACTTTAATTTTTTTCTGTGTTCATTAAATTAATAAACTTTCATCCGTAATTGAAAATCGTTAAATTACCATATTATCTCTATCAGATTAAATTATTTTCAATATACCTGAATAACTTCAGAAAACTAGCATTCTGGATAGCGGTCTATAAAATGTTTGTTCACAGCAGAGATATGCAATATACAACTCTTAAAGTATATTACATACAGTTACTTGATAATAGCTTTGATGCTGAAACAGTTAAATGCTCAGTAAGTGGATCTTCATTCAATAATTTTTTAATTTAGTTATAATTGTGGGTTTTAATGTGATACAGATGATTTGCCAAATCATTGCAGCAAATATGAAATAAATACAAGTTTTGTTATGAGTTATATTCTCCAGATGGTAAATTCCACCTAACATGAAACCATTACGAAAGAAAATCATTTTAAACAAATTCTTAAGTGTTATAGTATATCATTGGAAAGCTTATGGCCTCTAGAACTAGAACCTATTATTGCTTTTGCCTTACATTAAGTTTGTTTTGTAGGGGAAGTAATGGGAAAATATCTATTTGTAAGATGTTTAGCAAGTAAAATTGTCATTTTTATACCTTATTACTTACGGAAATTATGCCACTGAATTTAATTGGAGTAAATTTAATATTAATGTAAAAACTACAAAAGTAAAATAAATGCATGTTTGTGACTGTTTTGAATATAAATAGCCTAGTTAAGGGTACAGTTGCAGCATCATGTATTATATGTAACGTCTGTTACAAATATTTTTTAAATATTTTATTACAGAAAAAAATAACTGAATTTTTATGTCAAGGTTCTGATAAATTACAGGCATGTCTTGTGATGTTATTTTTTAAATTTTTGAACAAATTTACATAATAGATTCACAGATTTTTTTATCTTATGACTCTATAGTACAAATGATGTTCCATTTTATGTAACATCCGTTACATAAAGTTTAATTATCATGCATAGTTCAGATTTATTATAATTCCTTTACCATTTAAAATACACATATTTCTATGATATGAATGCAGAACACTGAACACATTCGTAAATTTGGTAGTGTTTTTAATTTCTGTCAACTTTTTAATAGACAATTAAAATTACTAAATATCTTATAACAGACACTACTTGTAATGTTGCAGTGCTAATTAATTCTACAAAATTAAACATGTACTATGAATGAATAATAATAGAATCTGTTTATTAAACTTTTAGAGTAAGAGATTAATTTAATAATATGTATAAACAATGTCTAACTTTAAAGTTTGTGTAAAGTACAACGCACGTCAGCGTTCTACAATCTACATTACATAACTAGAATAATAAATGCAAACATGTATAAACATACCTCTGAGCTTCAAATCCTCGTATTTTTGCTCCCATAAAACTTGGATTATTTCCCAAAAAGGAAAACACTGCAAATGAATCCATTTTAGGCAGGTTGTCAGATTGTCCTTTTGCAAAACCGGGTAATAACGCCATGGTAAACTAAACAGAAATAAAACTAATAATAAAGACGACGATAGAATATAATTTTAAAAAAAGGGTAATAAACAATAGCCACAAACTAAAATTAGAAAAATTGAACCAAATTAGAATAAAATTTTAATTTAAAATGTTAGTTTAAGAGGAGGAAACGTAGAATCTCGCGCTAAAAAAATGTAAACATTGAAGCATGGGGCATAGTGACGTCAGAACCAATCACGTAGCGTTTTGAGGTCACATGATTTTTCAACACTTTTCGCTTATTTTAAATTTAAAATTTGTATTATTTAGATCTATATGTACGTTTTAATTGATGTTTTCGAACAATTTAATAATCAATCTGTTAATAAAAAATAGAAATGAGCATTTTCCCCACATGTGCAAATTCCTCATTCTATAGACGCTCTCCAATCTAATACACCTAATTCTGTTTTTCACGAATTTGATTTAACACGAATTCAAAAAAAATATTTCATTCTCTTTTTACGCGAGTCATTTTGACTTAACACGAGCGGTCCAATCCAATTTCTCTCTTTTTTTGTCTAAATTCTAAGAAAACAAAATTTTGTTTGTGGTGTATTATTTTCGACGATGGTGTATCCAGTTGTGTTTTGATTCAAGAATTCTGTCCGCAAAAACATTTTCTTCTTTTATTCTATCAAAAATGGAGAAAATTACTGAAAATGATACTGATCTAAATGCAGATTTAATTAAAGAAGGTCTGGAACTGGCCAAAAATTTGGGAAATCATTTTGTCAAACATGACCCTAATGAGGAACGCGCTGGGAAGTTTCAACGTGAAATGAAGTTGTTGACAGCCTCTTACAGAGAACGTACTAACCAAAACACGAACAAAACGGTTAATAACTGAATTCGTTCGTAAAACCGGTGAATCACGAGCACCCAGGGCCTTTTTATCGCATGGGCAAATCGGGACTTTGCAGAGGGCCCCCTGATGCTGGGGGCCTCTAAAACCCCCTTGGTATATGCACCTAGTACTTCTAATAGTATGTATAGCCCATGGATAGTTCTTATTTTTATAATTGTTCGTAAGGGGGGGGGGCCCAAATAGCATCTGCCCAGGGGCCCCCAGCGTTCCTAATCAGGCCCTGTGAGCACCGAGGAGACTCGTGCTGATTTTGCTCAAGAGATCACAGAAAGAATTTCGTTAATAGAGGAAGAAGACGATGACCACAACATTTGTAGTGATAGCAGTGATATTCCAGTCGTACGCAAACGTATGCTCCGTTTATTGTTAGAAAGTGAAAATGAATTAAAAAAATTATGTGTAAAACAGATTTTTTGTTGTTGTTGATCATACGTATTGTACGAATGTTACGTTTGCTTGTACGAATTTTTTTTCATTTTCATTACATATTATTACATGTCTATTTTACTGAAACTAAATATTAAGCTTAAAACGAATATGTTCACATTTCTTTTTAAAATTATTTTGACTGATTTTTTAGACCCGGAACCAATCTTCTTTTTGGAACGAAGTTCTTTTACGCAGCTTACAGTAGAGTGAACTGGCAGAAATCGTCACGTAAGGAAAAAACGTTATGCCCCCTCCAGGCGACCTTTCCCTCCCTTTCTCTTTTTAGTGTTTTTTGTATCCTCGGGATGGCGTGGTGCTATTGGCTTAGTCTGGAGTGTGACAGTTCTCGAGTTCGGGCCTCGGCAGTGCTGTCAGGTTTATTGGTTGATTACTGGTATTCTTGTGTTTGGGCATTGGTTATTTTGACTAGATTAATATGTTTGCATTTAGCCTTGTTTGTTTGTTATTGTTTTAATTCACACGGGATTGTGTCATTATTGCAATTTTATAATGGAAAGTCGAGAAACAGAAACTGCAGCAAGTGTAAATAATGCAAACTTAGAAAAGTAAGTGAATAAATCATATAACTTAATACAAGTATTTACTGTTTATATTCATTTTATATACATGTGATTCGAGTGTTTACTATTTACTATTTACATGCATTACAGAGAAATAATGGTGAAATCATATGCTCAGCGTCAAAAAGAGTATCGAAAGAGAAAGAAAAGCCAAAATCAACTTCAGAGTGTGAAAATAATACCAAAAACAAATGCTGAATGTCAACAACTATTCCGGCAGAATCAAAATAAAAAGTACAGCAAAATGAAAAATTGAAGCTTGCTAGGTATTCATTTTTAAGTCAAAGTTTAAAAAATCATACCTTAGATTTCATGGATCCAGTTACGCAAAATTCTAATCTACTATTACTTTCTGAAACGTGGATAAGAAATGAAGAAAAAAGTGTTCTTCCGAATTTCAATTGCATTTCTCGTTATAAGCGAGACAATGTTCATGCAGGTGGAATCGCAATATACGATAACTCTGAAGAAATGTGGGCGGTATGCCCACATTTGTACAGAAAATATGAGAATATTTTTGTCTAACGTTAGTGATTTCAGTCTAATATTAGTGATTAGGCATTCATCAGTTGGTGACATTTGTTCAGTTGTTTGTGAAATGGGATATGATGTTAAAGTAGTTATGGTAGCTATTTATACATCCCCAAATAAAAAGATTGAGTATATAACATTATTTATCCATCGATCGTTGTCAGAATATACTGAGGGAGGTTCTAAATTACTTGACCAAAATTTTCATAAACTTCCACTCATATTGGTTGGAGACTTAACGTTAACTTCAATAATAAAAAAAAATTGAAAAGCTCACATCTTTTTTATCAAGTACATTTGATTTAAGTATCAATAATCACCCAGCGCAGTTCACAACGAAATACTGTACAACCGTTGATGCTGTTTTCTCGAGATACTTGGATAAAATTGAATCTCAAACATATGCATCTTATTATAGTTACCATAAGCCAATAATTACCATGATACAATATAATGATATAATTTAAAAATAATTTTTTCTTATGTGGATTTTTTTATATATAATTTATAATTCACTATATTATATTTAATTTTTAATACATGACTATTTTTTCTAAAATATTAAATAAAATTTATTCATTTAAATCATTACTTTACATTTTTGCTTTGAAAAAATGATCAAAAAAATATATATATACAAATTAGACAGAGAGAGAGAGAGAGTTGGTTGAATAAAAGAGGACTGCGCTTTTTGGCGTGCCAAAAATACACTAATATAATCAATAGAAATCTACATATTAAATCACGTTTAGAGTTGAAAAAATAATGTAAGGAACTTCGTTCCTGAGGGGGGTCCCCCGACCGCACAATTTTTTCCCATAGATACAATGTCTTTTTTATACACTTTTTTTTGGTACGTATTCTTCAGGTACGTATCTATCGTGTAAAAACAGAATTAGGTGTACTCGAAATTCGCGCCCAGAACAGGTGAGAAATCTCGCCAATTTGGCGCTCGCCACAAAACCCGTTCTGATAGAATAGCGCAATGCAACTAGTCAGCGGCGATAAAATGGACAAAAGAAATTCGCTAAATACAGGACCGTGCTTAGGGGTGGGCGAACTGGGCAACCGCCAAGGGCCGCTAAAAATTTAGGGCCGCCATTTTTAATTCCTCATTGCAACACTTTTCTAAATGTTGCAGGGTTTTTAAGCAATCTCTCATTTTTCGTGGTTTCTATAATTCAACTTATAAAAAAATTTATGTTTCGATTTTTTTAAAAGAATCGTAGAAAGAATCTTAATTGACAAACTACCCTTTTGGTTTTTAGTATCGAAACGTAATGAATTAGAAGCAATAATTAGTAAAATCAGTAGTGGATGCATTTTTTTGGGGGGGGGGGGGCGGGGGGGGAATCGGGGTTGTCTTACAGGATCCATTACTCAGTACGTAGAGAAATTTGATTGCCAGTAAATGTGTTTCGCCCAGGGCCGCTAAAACTCTAAGCATCGCCCAGGGCCAAATATGCTAAGTGACTGAATCTTTATAACTACCAAAAGGGGCTGGAAAAAACTGCGAGAAATTTATATTCAATAATTAAAATTCAAAATTCTGTAGCTCTATGCTACAAAAACTATAGCGTATATTCAAAGAAAGATGGAGTATACAGGAAAACTTCAAATATCCATGCTAAATATTGTACGGGTGAGCACATGAAGCAGAAAATGTCGGATGAATTCAAAAGAAACAACACCATGAAAACAAAATATATTAAAAATAAACTATGTAGTGTAATTTACTTATTGATTGATTTGCGATAGAATAATTCGCACTGATTTTTAGTATTTCCTCAAGAAAAGTATTTTATATTCCTTTCTTTACAAGATATCTTGACATTGTTTTCGGACAATGTTAATTTTATGTCGACTTTTTTTTCCCTTTTGCATCCCATAGATAATTTACAATCAACTCAAGAATAGTCAAGAGTTTATAATGTCTGCAATTAATCATGAAAAATTTGGAAAAGTGAGCATTTCGCCAAACTTCAAATGCTTCCCTCAATAAAAAATATCCTAGAATATGCACATGATTAATCCTTATTCAACCTTTGTATTTTAAGTGTGTAGCGATTTGCTAACCATTACCTCTCTTTTACCCTTTGTAAGCATATATATGTTGTATAGGTATTTAACTCTTGAATCATAACTATTCCATATAGTTTATACTTGCAGAAATTTTGCAATTTTGAGAGAGTCTTAATAGAAGTGGAAATCCAAACCTCATTAGGAATGTGTTGTTCGTCAAACAATATATAAAGTCAGAGAAGGTTAATTATGAAAGTCATTAATGAATATCGATTATATCATTAAATAGAAACCGTTAAGTTACAGATTTTATCGTGAATCAAATTAATGGAAAATATGTTTTGTGTTAACATTGGAGACAGTTCCAATATGGTAATACTGTGATTTCATTACTTTGAAGACAGTTCTAATGATACAGATCTTTAAGGAAATTATTTTTATAGGAAAATTCTAGTTGAATTATGTATTGTTTAATTTATATGTAACAGATATTTTTTAAAAAGTATTTGTATAACGGCTTTATCTGCCATTTAAATAACAATTTCGTATTTAGTATTAGTTATTTTTTGAGGGGTGAAATAAGTTCTAATTCACTCTTACTTTTTGTGTTTCAAACAAGACTTTTACCATTTGTTACTGTCAAGAACGTTTCTAATTTGAAAACTAGCAATAAAATTGCATATAATCTAGACAGAAATTATTCTTATCTTGAAATACATATCAACGAAATTAAATTCGTTAATTTTAAGATTTTCTTTAATATTTCAGTTAACTTTATGATATTATACAATAAAAGTACTAGAGTGTATTCCAGATTACACCATTCATTTCATATCTCATGCATATAGAAGATTAGTATTAATATGAAAACAGAAGCAATTTCGCAATTTGGCAGTTCATTATACAGTGTGCCCGGGCTAAAAGTATCCAAAAGGTATGGCTTATTTTTACGGAACTGTCCATTAGAATTAAAAAAAATATATATAATTAAATAGAAAGAACATCTCACCAAGTTTTAATATCAATCATAGATTTCGATCATAGCATCAAAGATTTCGATGTGTGTGTGCATCTTTTGTAGCACGACAAACGTCTAAACGGTAATCGAGTTCTCTCCAAGTGTTTCATAGCTTATCTGGAGTTACTACACGAATTGCTTGAATGATACGGTTCTTCAACTCATCCACAGTTTCAATTTTTTGTTTATACACAACGGATTTAATGAATCTCCAAGCAAAAAAGTCTAATAACGCCTGATATGCTATGAAACACTCGAAGAGAATAGGATTACAATTTAGACGTTAGTCGTGCTTCAAAAGAGACACACATCGAAATCTATGATACTATATATTTGACTCTATGATATATATTAAAACTTGGTGAGATGTTCTTTCTATTTAAATATTTTTAAAAAAAATCTAATTGGTAGTTCCGTAAAAATAAGTCATAACATTATTTTTACGGAATACATGGATACTTTTAGCTCGGACACTCTGTACATATGAATTTAATATAACAAGCTATATGAAATCCGTTTTAACCCATTTTAACAAATTATTCGTGTTATTTATATAAACATTTTACGCTGTACGCTAACGAAACAAAAAAAAGAACCTTAAAAGTTTTAGCAACAATTCAGAGCATTCCTTTACCGCGTTTCCTACTTTGGGTATAATCTACGGGCAAAAGAATGTTTTACTTCATGAACTCCCATGAATTTACATAAAAAAGATTTATAGATCGTTTCTGCGTAATCTGAACTTTTCTGTGTTCGTAACCGAATACTTCTCCTGAAAAGCTTGGCCAAATCTTGCCCTTCACTTGCTGCCGCAGCCATAAAGATCGTTTTATACCACGTTGTATCACAGTTCCTTTACACTCGAGTTCCGTTTTATTAGTAATAAAAGTTGCTCAGGGGGAATTAGAAGGTCAAACCGAGCGAGTAAGTGTCAGAGAGGGTTCTAATCAATATTTCCTCTTGCTTCTATTTATATATCTCCTGAGTTAAATCCCGTAATACTTAGATATATGTATAAAAATTTATTATGTTCTCCGAACGGATGACTATAAATTAAGTCGAGCAGTAGAGTTGAATGATACTTCTGCAATACGTACATAAAATTTTGAGCTGTCAAAAGGTCTTGAACTGTCAAAACTACTTTTGACAGATACTTTAGACAGATTTTTGAGCCATCAAAAGTATCAGTCCTTGCAATGGATAAAATATATGAGTATACCCAAAAGTCCTATACATTTATCGATAATATTTATGATACTATTCATATAGAAGTTGGTGAGAATCAATTTTTCATGTAAAGTATATAAACTTCAACGTCGGCAAATTAACCCTAAAAGCAAACTTTCATTAAGAGTAAATACTGAATTCCACATTTAAGAACACGAGATTCATGGAACTCTGCACGTAGCGGGTGATCATCCATTTACGTTTGAAAGTGTTGAAGGAATGCTATAAACTGATGACAACAGTCCAAGATATCACATGTTGGAAAAGGATGAAATAGTGGAGGCGGTGTTTGTGTGTGGGGGGGGACTATAACGAGCTCTGGAGCTGAATTAGAAGAATACGTAGATAGCCTTTTGCCAAACAAGTGTCTGTTGTTGTAGATGTTGTTGTTTCTAATGCAATCTGGTCGAAATTTATTCCAGACCAGGTCTATATAGGCTAGCGGGTGCAGGGGAGCGGCTCCGGTTTTATAATGGCACCACAAGAGTCGGACTCCGATCTAAAAAGCTGCCACCTAAATTTCAAACTAGTATCCCCCAGGAGCGGCACCTGGGGGGTCGTACATTTCCTGCCATCTCTGACCTCATAGAGGCGATTTCCGGTCTACGGATTTAACCTTTAGCTTACGGGGTCCGATTCCCCCTTTAGAACGGGAAAATGCATACCCACTTTGTATGAACGGCCATTAAGGGGGTTATATAGATATACCCACACAACCACACAGAGCTAATGGTCGTCTATTAGAGCTCGGAATTCCTCCATGACATCCAGGATGTACTATAGAACTCTATAAGATGAAAAAATAGATGTCTAATAGTCATGCCTCATTTCGACGTCTATTAGACGTCTAAGACGTATTATATACATCTGTAAGTCCTCTAAGTTTCGATCTCTAATAGATGAAACCTCTATGGCCGGCGTCTATAAAAGATTGTTCCCGAGTGCAACTGAATGAAGAATTTGCATGTTTTTTTATTTTACATTTATGATATAGAAAATAGAAAAATATGATCGAGAGCATCTATTTTTTTAGTTTTAGAACTCTAAAAGCTAACATAATTTGTTTTTAAACGCGCACTATTTGCTTTGTCTCAAAAACGCTATTTTTCCTACTCGAATACATATGACGTCACAACGCAACATAGCGTTTTTGTTTGCATCTTTGACAACTATGTTACGTAGTTTCAGTTAGATATCTAGCGTTTTTTTTATTTTTAAGATGTCAAAGTGTGTTAAAACACCATTTAAATATTGCTTATCTGCCATGAAACGCTATGAAAAAAAGAATCCAGCATTTTCCACTAAGAGAACCCACTGGTGTTAAAAAGATCATTTTTCGGTAAGTTATTTCTTCATCTGTTAACATATGAAATGTAACTTTTAATGAGAATTGAATGTTGCTTCAAAATAGTGCTACAAGAAAAAATATATAATCATATATCTTTGTTCTATTATGCATATTAATTTGCTTACAATACAGATTCAAACTATGAAATTAATGCTTTACAAGATTAGTCTAACATTTTTTATTAGCCAAAGGCAATATCAATTTATGAATAAATTTGTATGATACGTTTACTGAAATTTTAAGGCTATACTGTTGCTGCATTCTGATAATTAAATATTATGTCAATGATATAGCTTATCAGGAAATAGTTTAAAAGTCTATGGCAAAGTTTTCACCATAGTGACAAACACCATGAGAGAGTTAAATTAAATCTTATAAAAGCATGTATGGTTATGCAATTAGAATACTGTATTACACTTAATTTAAACTTTGACATTTCAGAATGTATTTTTTTAGCTTTATTTATGTATGCAGTAGCGTTTTTAGAAATTCCATTTGTGGTAGGTGGGTTACAACCCCCTACCACAAGTCAGTAATAAAATGTTGTCAGTAATAAAAAGTAAATTTATTTCATATTTTTACCTTTAAGGAACTTTACCATGTTTCCTTATCTTTCAGTTGGAGGAGGACATGGAAAATTGGTAGCAGTGGCGTTTGAGAAATCATTTTTGAGCTCAGTAAGAGATTCAAAATACTTATTTGTTTCAATTTTCTCATATTTCTTAATGTAGTACTCCAAATTTGTAAAATGACCAAAGTTACATCCCTTTATTTGGGTCATCCACAAATTTAATTTTGATTTAAATGCGTTGATACATCCTATTAATTCAATAATAGTTTTTCCTTTTCCCTGAAGTTCAAGATTGAGTATATTCATTTTAGTTGTTATGTCTGTAAGAAAGGCTAAATCACATAACCAGCTATGATCACTAAGTTCTACATAATTTTCGCTTCTAGACTCTACAAACTGTTTTATCTCTAGAAGAAGCTCTAAAAATCGTTCCAAGACATTTCCCATACTAAGCCACTTTATTTCAGAATGTAACATTAAAGTATTAATTGAAGCGGAAGATTAATTTTTGTAATATGATTCTTAATAACTTGGTATATGTCGTACCCACATGTATTCCCTTTTAATGGCAAAACTGACAGTATATCTTCCTTTGCTGAGCAATCTTTGAAAACTATCCTTATAAAAATATTTATTTGTGCTACATTACAGATATCTGTTGATTCATCACACTGTAAACTTAGAAAAACACATTTTTGTAAATCATCTTTTAATTGTTCTCTGATATTCACAGATATTGCTTCTATTCTACGAGCTACTGAATTTCTGGATAATTGAACTTCCTGGATAGCTAACATAATTTCATTCTTATTTTTAAATTCTTGAAATAATATCTCTGATGCAGCAAGCATTAATTCTTTAATTATGTTACCATCCTTAAAAGGTTTTTTGTGCATTGCAAGTATATGTGCAATCTTAAAAGATGCAATAGTAGCAGCTTTTGATTTATTCACGGGCCTGGTAAACAAAGATTGTTGGGCAATAAATGCGGTTTTCATTTCTTTCAATTTACATTTTCTTAAATTTCTGTTAGGACGATATTCAGTATCATATTTTTTATGAACTGTTGTGAAATGTCATTCTATGTTGCATTTTTTCCCAACAGTAACTGTTGAACCACAAATCAGACAAATACATTTCTTCTTAAAATGTATAAAAAAATATTTCTCTTCCCATTCTTCATGAAAATTATAGTTATATACACGATTTTTCTTTGGTTCCTGTGCTGACATGATTAGGGTAACTACAAAGTAATTTCAAATATATAATAATGACTAACTTAACTAGAACAATATTTTTATATCTGGATGAAACCACTTATTAGTTCATGCACACCTTCTGATAAATAAAAGTTCTGTATATAAACGTATTCCAAACTCAACGAATCTATCTCACTGCCCTCTCCGTAGCTTATGACCAACGTCGCGCATTAACAAGCCGGCATCGTCACATTACGAAGACCGCTTCGGGTGATGCCGTTATGAAGAGAAAATATTCCTGGTCAGTGGCGTAACAATTAGATAAAACCGAAAATTATACAAATAATCAACCAAATTTATACCTACAGTTAATGTATTTTATCTATATACATATAACTATTAAACTAAAGAAATGTCTGAACAATTACGGCCATTAACAGTGGTATTGTATTTTATAGATAGAACAAATAATTTTTTAGACATTTCATGCCCAAGTCATAAACCAAGTCTAACCCAACAGATAAAGATAGGCCACTGTTCTTTTTAATAAATTCATTGCATAATTTTAAAAATATAAGAAATAACTGGTTGAATAAAAAAAATCAGGCAACTATTAGAGTGTGAAAAAAAACTAAGGTTACAGTCTTGTATTAAATTAGAATTACTGTTAAGTTCTAGAGTGGTTCCACTTACACATTTTGATGGTGAAAGCCTAGATATTAGGTCTTATTTTAAAGAGAAGGATGATGGTTACAAGGCATTACCCCAGATAGACATTAATGAAGCTAAAATGGCTAAAGAGGAGATAAAACTGCCTCTTCAAACGTTGGAGGAGCTTTCAAAGCTTGAGCAGGAGCTACACAATAATGACACCAAAGAACTGTTGGATAGTATATTATTATTTTATTATTACTCTTTAGTAAGATAAATATTTTAGATCAGACTTAATATAAAATACACACTCACAAAATTAAAAGATTGCCTGAAGAGAAATTTACTGAAATATCAGTGAAATTGTAGATCAGCAATATTTTCCTATTCGAGTTCATAGAAAAATTTTATGGTATAGAATTAACATTAATTGTTCATTTTAATAGACAAGTTTTTGAATGTTATGAAATATATTCTAGTAAATATATTGTGTATGTTTTGTGAATTCATATTTATATTCTAAGTTTAATTTTTTTTTTAGTATGAAGTAATTACTCAGACTAGCGGAATAAGTCTGAGAAACAAAGTACGGCGGATGCTGTCAAAAATACTGACGAATGAATTAGCAACAAAAATTAGCTGGTTGAGCGCAAAAGGAAAAGCTTTCTGCAGCTTAAAAATTTCTCATCTTATATTTAGTAAGCAAATATTCAAATGTCTATTCGTCAAATCGTTTTCATCCTTTGAGTTTATCTATTTTTATTTATAACTAAAAGTATGTTTCATTTTTAGATTTATATTATATATATATATATATATATATATGTATGAAATATTTTAGTTATATTAAGTGTATGCATTAAGTTAAAACCCATCTCACAAAATGTGAACGATATTAACGTAAAGCTAGTGATATTTTCTAACGAATTAAAAATTTATTTATTGTACTTCTAGGTGCAGCTAGGAGAAATCCATTGTACAAGCAGGTGACTGACTCAGAAATTGAAACCGTCGTCAAAGACTGGTTAAGGCATGCAAATGCTAGGAGTTCAAAACAAAAAGAAAATTGCATGGGGGAAATTTTATGATTTTGTATTCAATAAACCCTTTTATTAAAACATTTTTTCTTTCTTTCTTTCTTGCAGTATTAATAATATATTTATGTTGAAGAATGTGAACACAAACAATTCTGGATTAATTATTGAAGAAGATAATTATAATGAAAATCCAACTGAAGCTTAAAAGCTTTTATAAAAATAAATTATGATTTTCATAGATATACTTTTTGAAACTTAATTTATCATGTCCTATTAAAGTTACTTTTATAAGTAATGATGGCTGAAAAAAGAAAGAGATATGAGATATCTATATATTCAAACAGTATACTGTTGCAGGGTTGGGTTTTTGACATTACAAACATCCAAAACTGGTTTAAACTGTTAAAAACCTATGACGAATAAATAAGTCTTAATCACAATAGCTATTAAAAAGGAAGAAACTTGTCTTCAAGCAAATTTAAACGGTAATTCAATATTCAAATTATGTTTTAATTGTGAAATGTATATTTATTAATTAGAACAATTATATTTAAAAATAAATTATATATGCACTTATAATAGTTCAGTTTTTCAATTGAAAAATTAGCATTTTGGTTAATTTTCTTTTTTTTCTAAAATTTCAGAATGCATGAATAACAAGTTTTAATGTAAAAATATTAGTTTTATTATTATAATATTTAACATTATAATTACTTTTAAATATTTTTACATTAAACATTATTAATAATATTATTATTTAAGTAATATATATTTAAGTAATATATATTTTTTGGCAGTTATAATGTATGATAATTGTCATCGTAATAACATCAAAAGTAGCGGTAAATATTAATATTTACTTTTTATTTTGGATCTAAATTTCTTAATTAATTTATAAAAATTAATTGAGCTAATATATTTCGATCAATTCGCATTCTAATAGGACATTTTTATGCAAAAATAATAGCTACAAAGATTCTAAACCTATAAGTAAATTTACGGAAGTATAACAAAGAGTATAAAAATAATAGGTAATAATACATTTACCACTATTATTTTTATACTCTTTGTTAAACTTCCATAAATTTACTTATTTTTATGCTCTTTGTTAAACTTCCATAAATTTACTTATTTTTATGCTCTTTGTTAAACTTCCATAAATTTACTTATTTTTATACTCTTTGTTATACTTCAATAAATTTACTTATAGTTTTAGAATCTCTGTAGCAATTATTTTTGCATAAAAATGTCCTATTAGAATCCAAATTGTTCGAAATAAATTAAGCTTAATTATTTTTTCTTAATTTATTATTAAGAAATTAAGATCCAAAATACATTGTTTTGGAGGGGAATAGTTCGTCCTTTAGAGGTCTAAAATATCTAAATCGCGTACCCTCCACATCGAAATTTTCGCTCTTATAGACGTCCTATACAGCGCCGCTTAGACGTCTTATGGATCTCAGAGAGAACACCTAGGAGCTCTTATAGACCTCCATTCTACGTGATGTGGGTATTTTTCGACGTCTTATAGAGGTACGAGTTTTTATGAGGTGAGGTACTAAAGACGTCTAATAGAGATCGGTGTGTTGTGTGGGTACACACACACACACACACATATATATGTGTATGTGTGTATGTATATATATATGTATACGTATTTATATATATATATTTATATATATATATATATATATATATATATATATATATATATATATATATATATATATATATATATATTCTTTCTTGGGCCCGTATTCTTCGGATACATGCTATTCCACCCCGTAAGGGAAATTCTAACGTGCTCATATCCTGCCTAGATACGGAGATATTTGATGGAGCTTGTCAGGATTCGATCCGAGCACCCCCAGCAGCGAAAGCCAGCGCGGTACAGCTAGGCCATTTCGGGCCCAAGAGAATTCTTAAAGGTATTAATAACCTGACTAGACATTAGCAAAAAGAAAAATGGACTTACTGAAAGTATGTGGGATAGTTATGATAGCGTAAAGTGGTCTGTCAATAGAACGACATGCTTCATAATGCTTTTTTTAAACCAATGCAAAGGTACTTGAAGTCAAACATTCACCTATACACAACGCCCCAGTTTACTGTCCATTTAATTATGTGGGCACCATATAGGCGGACAGCATTGCCCCCTATGAATTGACTATACAAATGGAAGCAATTTTCGTGGCGTAACACCGGGATTCGATCCGAGCACCCTCAGCACCGATTATCAGTGCGCTGTACCACACCCGCTTTATAATGTAACAAGTCGCTGCGCGACCAGCATGGTCGCTTTTAGTTTTATTTTCTTTTGCAAAACAACTCAACTGATAGTAACATATGTAAGGAATGTTACCATTACCTGCCATCGTAAATGTACGTTGTTAAGGGGTATTCTCTATAAGGCTTATTCTAAAACATTGTGATTAAAAAAATGTGAATTTCCATTACTTCAGAACAGAGTTAAAGATAAGACTGAGAAACCCAACACCAACAATGTTAAAAATTACATCCCTCTCTAAATGTACTATTTTTCAAAATTAAGATATCAACAATTTATCATTCCATCAAATAAGAAATTGTTGGAGAAAATTTTTTTCACTTAAAAAATGGAGTAAAAATTCAGCAAGTACTAAAATATAGTGTGGATTACATCACTCCCTGTATGTAATACTATTCACAATTCAGATATCTACACTTAATCATATCAAATAATAAATTGTTGGAAAAATTTCTTCACTTATAAAATGGAGTAAACATTCAGCAAGTACTGAAAAAAGTGCAGAAAATTAACTATTACTGGCAATCGGTTGCTATGTCGGCGACGATTAAGCCTAACCTCGTGATCATTTATGCTCTCTATTTTATGCCTCTCTCTTAATGAATTATTTCTTCTTCATTAGAGAACCTTTTTTCTTGAGACTGTTCCCCAATTTTCACTTGATCGTGTTACTCGCTTTCGATCATTCCTGATTTCAGTGCGTAAATCCATGATGACATGCAATTGCAAATTGCGGGCGGCCATTAATGCTTACGTCTGGTAGTTGCAGCCGTTGCCATTCGGAGTGTAGAAATATAGTCGATTTTTGTGCCGCATACCTACGCGTTTTATATATATAGATAGTCATCAAACCTTTCACGATTACACAAGGACGCGCTTTCGATTATCATATCTTTGAGACGTGGTTTAATAGAGGTAACAAAATAAAACGAGAACGTGCGTGGCAGAAAAGTCATTATAACACACGAAAATTAAAATCAGGCTATTGAGCTCTTTTTATTTGAATATTCTGAATTATAAAAATCTAACAGACTTACTCAACATTTTTCGCTAATAGAAAATGGTTTTCAGTCATTTATTTCAATATTTACAGCTTAAAATCTTTCAGAAAAATCGTTAATTTTCTCATATCTATTAAATTTATTAAATAAATAAATAAATAAAAATGCGAATCTAAAAAATAAATTAACATTTTAATTGACTTTTCTAACTCTGTAGGAGGAAATATGATAAAAATCCTGAAATATTTTGTATGAATATATCTCCATATTAATTAATATAATGAAGCAAACGCATCTGATATAAGTGCATTACTTAATTATTTTATCATGTATTAGGTTTCATTTAAAATTTCTTGAGGAAGAGAAGATAAATACTTTTCTCTAAAACAAAATTTGAATTTATATCCCTTTTGTAAAATTAATTATCTATGCTAATGAGAATCTACTTTTATTTTCATTGGCTTAACTAGCATCATATTAATGGTATGTATACGTTTAATTTAAATAACATCATACGCTTACTGAATACAATTTTAAAATATTTTTTGCCATATTTCTTTATTATAATTTTACTTGCTTTTAATAATTGCTTCTGTTATTCCGTTATGGACAAGAAATTCAAAGAGGTGACTGCTGCAATGAACTAATCATGTTTATGTTGTATTAACATGTCTGTAATTTGACACATGTGTGCGTGGCATTTAAAACATTAATTTTGAATTTTGTAAAATTCATGCTTCCATAAATATATCTAATCTCAAAATAAATTATACAACAAATTTATTCGTTTTGAACAAATATTTGGCAAAAGATATGCGACAAAGGCTCGATTTGCAGAAACGTTTTAAGAAATCATAAATAAGTAAGCGGACAGGGGTAGTTTATCGGTAGCGCTCCGGCTTTAGGTACTGAGGATGCTCGTATCGAATCTCTACAAACGCCTTTAAGGGGACTCACAACCCTGAAATCTTTAAAACATTCGATTTTTTGAAAAAAATGTATGTTAAAGCCTGATCATTTCTGAACAAAATAAAGCAAACCGCAGGAAAATATTCCGCTTAGTTCCGGAGATATTGATATTCTAAATATTTAATTAATGGTAAGAAGTTTATGGTAAGAAAAAATTTAAACTCATTTTTCTCAAAATGTAATTTTGCATCATTCCGCAACTGATATCTCAAAAACTATGAAACATAATTCCATGAAATTTTTATCACTGCATAATCATGTTGTTTTATTGCGTCTGAACTAGAATTATTGCAATCACTGCACATTTTGTTATTTTTTCAGGGGTAAATTAATGCAAAATTTTAAGGAAATTTTAAGTATATTTTGAGCAGTTTTAAAAAAATTGAAAAAAATATTTTTTTGTTGAATGTTTTGTATTCAATTGTATTTTGAATTATTTATTTTAAATATAAAACAGGAATTATACATTTAAGTGCAAAATTAATTTCATAGTTCTACGCGCAAGCCAGTATACAATAAAAATGCTAATAATTTATCTAATAATTTAACTAATTTTTCTACTTTAATGCTAATAATATCTAAAGCATTTAAAAAAAAATTATTAAAAATTATTTTGAAAGTTGAAAATTTGTTTATTGAAATAAATATATCACTTTATCATATAGATAATATTTGGGAAAATTGGGAGTAAATTGAAATTGTTACAAAGAGTCAAAATGTATGAAAATATGCCTTATTTCCTCGACTTAAGGGTCGTGAGTCCCCTTAAATACCTTCGTGTCTAAGCCTGATATGTTCGCGTTAACTCCGTAGTGCGGAAAGTCCTACTATGAGGTCAGTTGGACGGGAAGGTACAATCCCATATGTCGCCCCAGAGGGGTGCTCGGTCAAAATTGATGTGGCATCTATTCAAGATAACCACCGACCCATTTGGTGTTATTATAAATCGGAGCCGCACTACTCATCTCGAAGCCTATATTAGGGATGCGACATCGTCAACAAAACATCAATGTTTTGAAAAATCGATACTCAATATTAATATATCGATGCTAATAAAACATCGCCCAAAAACCATTGATGATTTTAAACATCGATGTTTTTGAATATCCGTTTTTTAAAACTGGTTTAGTAACCTCTAACATAAATGTTACTTCGGTTAGTCGGGGGGGGGGATTTAAATTTACTCTCTGATTGGGCTGGCACAAATGACAAAAACTTGACTGCTAGAGTCAGCGCATATCGCAGAATTTCCATCATACATTTTATTACTTTTACGAGAAAATTGGGGAATAAATTATTGCTATAAAAACAAATAATGGGACCAAAGCATTAAAGAAAATTTTGTGATGTTTTCTAATTTAAATTAGTTGAATGTGAAAAGTTATTGTAAATATCAAGTCCTATTTATTTACTAGTTGGAGTACATATTAATTTACAAATTTTCTTCCAGGAGGCTTAAATAATTTAATAAAAAAATTCTGAAGTTCATGACTATAACAAAGGAGAAAAGGATTGGTTTTATATAAACAGAGTTTAATGCAAAATCATTTAAAAGAATTTACGCAAACAGTGGAAGAAAGAGTGGATTCTACACAAACAGTGTAAGAAAGAGTGTTGGAGTCATTTGATGTATTTGGACAATTCATAAAATATTTTTGAAATCAGCATCACGTCAGCAGAAGAATACCGATTATTTCTGTATTAAAACAGTAAGCAACAATTACGTAAAAGTAAAATTAATTTATTTCCGTCTGTCTCCATTTTTAGTTAATTTAATTAGTATTATTTCAGTTTAATGTAATCGATATTAGTCAATTTAATTCATTAATGATCATTTTTAATAGATTTTATCATTTTTTTAAATACATCATTATTGAATACACATAGCAACTAATAAATTATACATTTTGTGAACTGCATCAATTTTCTTAAAGGTTCGGATATAGCGAATAAAACGTTTGGTCCCTTGAAGTTCGTTATAAAGGGGTTTGACTGTATATATATATATATATATATATATATATATATATATATATATATATATATATATATATATATATATATATAATTAATTATCCAAGGGAGTAAAATGTGAGTGGTTTGTCTTTTAGTTTAAAAGCAGGAGCTATGAAGTAAACTGCAAGTTCGAGCACGAAACTACCAGTATCAAGTTCCTCCAACAGCTTCAACCTCTTTCTTACGCTCCAGTTATCTTCAACCATCTTGTAGTAATCCTCCAAAAATCATTGTCTGCAAAGAATAATAAATACATACATGTAAATAACATTGTTCAGTTTTAAATTTATTTGGAATATCTTTGAAAAATTTATTTACCTCGAGAAAAAGCTGGTGTTGGAGACAATCGTCCGCCCTCAAAATCCGATAATGCAGTCTCTTCCTTGATATCATTATTAAACTTTCTGATCCAGGTACCCAATACAGCCTTGTCTTGGAAGTGAAGATTTTAAAACCATGGATCCAATAAAGACGCCATTGCAAAAAAATGGCAGCTCTCAATGCTACCAAATTTCTTATTGCACTGAGCTAGGACACTTTCTTTCAACTTTTTTTCCTAGCTCTGAACCACACGACACTGCATTTATTTTACTATGCATCTTTTTACTATCGGTATAACACAGCTTGTTGTCATAAACTTTTCTCCTGATGCTCGTGCTGTTGCGAATTCTATATTTTGGAATAATGTACAAAATTCTTGTAAAAACTCAATGTCCATGGCTGAGAGCTTTGGCGGAGCTGATTTATTGAAGTTAACAATACTTGCAACAACCTCAATCAACTGAAAGTAAAATTTTTCATTATTGTAAAATGTGGAATTCCACCTTGTCGATACGCTCTGAATCAGCATAAGTTCTGTTTTTTAAAAATTATTATTATTTTAGTTCATTATTTCCAGCCACGCTATGCTTGAACTATTTCACAATGGTTATCACTCTACCTGGAATTTAAACAGCGTCTGGTAGGGATTCATATAATTTTTGTGCCATTAAGTTTAGAAAGTGGGCAAAACAGTGGCTATTATTTTTTTCCGAGATGCTCACTCCACCGCACTTACAATGTTATTTCTCCCATCTTTAACGACAGCTGTACTGAGCACGCACCTGTGATATGACCAGCCAGATTTCGTGAAGTGTGATTTTCATGTAGCTCATGAACTCCGAGAATTTCAGACTCGGATACACTCAATTTTCTATAAAATGAGCTGTTATTGCGAGAAAGTTTCTCGCTCGGTAAGTTTCCGTCCAAATATCTGTTGTGAGATATACATTTGAGACATTGCGCAATCGCTCTTTTCACATAAATGAGATTGTTTCGTACTTATGCTCTATCATTGAGTCTATTGTTCTTAGAGATGGAACGGTATATAAACGGTATATACATTTAACAAGTGTTTAATATCCTCATCTTCAATGACTGAAATCGGCTGAGAATCTCTACAAATCATGTAAAGAATAGCTTGAGAAACTTTGCTGGGCATATCTCCACCATCTTTAAAAGAAATATCATTTGTGAAGCTGTTTTTCAAAGTTTTTTTATGGATTCTAGGAATCATGGAATACGAACTTACGGATTTTTCTCTTTGTTTGGGATGGCTGGGGCGGCAGCATCTCGATTAAGTGATTTACTTTTTGTCTTGGGATTCATTGATGACTCAAAATACTCGTTGTAAATATCGCCATGTTTTGCCTTCAAATGTCCAGATAAATTCGTGGTATTGCCAGAAGTTTTGAGGGACTTAAAGCAAATATTGCATTTTCCCAATTTGTCAGAGGTTTTGGAAAAATATTTCCAAACGGTACTTTTGGGAGACATCTTACTAATAATATTAACGCTAACTTATATAAAACCAGAACAAAACAAATACTTAAATGACCGCTCTCGTATTTATACTATTTATAAAATAAAACCCCATAGAAGGTTCTGGAGTGACGAGAACATTCCAATCGCTCTGACTGGTTCATCGGTTTTTGATTGCCATTAATCTCATTGCTAGGGAATCGTTCTTTAGTATTCGTCGTTTTCAGAATTCAGACTTACATTAACTGAGTTTGAAAATTATGCTACGTGGTTAATTTTTTTTTATTATGGGGCTTTTCAATTATAAAATAAACATCGAGCACAAAACATCGATGTTACAAAAATCGGCTTCAATAAATCGATGTTTATATCATCGATGGTTTGAAAACATCAACATGGATGTCCCATCCCTGGCCTATATGGACCTGGTCTGACACTTCCGACTAGAGGGCATTGGGAACAACAACATAAGTAAGTAAAATGTACAAATTACTGAAATGTTAATTAACCTCGATGGATCGTTCCCCGAAAAATCGTTTTCCTGTATGTATCGTTTACTTCATCCAGACCAGATGGTAATATTTCTTTGTTATATTCCCGCATCTATAGTTTTCATGCATTGGTCGTTTAGTGCAATGGGTCAATTTAAAAACGATGGATCAAAGTTCCATTGTAAATAAGTAATTCCAACGTTTCCTTGCACAAATTTTACATGTTTGGTATAATTTTAAAATTTATTTAATTTTTTCATAAAGTTTTGTGACTGAAAGATACATGGGACTAAGAAAACACATTTACTCTAAATAAAAGAGGATTACAAATTTTCTGTGTCCAATACTTTACAATACATTAAATGTAAGCAATAAATTAAATATATTTTTGTTATTTCAAAACGAAACAAAATCATACATTTAATAAAATTACAGTTAAAGAGGCAAAGTTGTCGCCTTATATTTATAAAAGGTTACAAAACACGGATACCAGTCGTGGGGCTAGGGGTCAAGTATAGGGACTTGGTATTAACATGTGCTACCTGAACTAGGCGGCTACGGATGTTATTTAGAAATTATTTGATTATATATATATATATATATATATATATATATATATATATGTCAGAGATTTTCTAACAGGTTAATATTTAAGGGGTCACAAATGGGTTTTAAATACGGGAAGTATGATTTAAAACGTTAAATGCCATGATTATTCCTATTCAATAAGATTTCGCGGGTATACGGATGAGTAAGCTATAGGAGTTATTAATAGAATTGAAGAACCTTGGGGAGAATCAAGAGATGAGAATCGCAGGCCTCATCATGTAGAGAGTTATTTTTAGAGTCTAGACAGGGTTTCGCGCGAAAAAACAGCGAACCTCAGCAAAGAGGATTCTAGAACTTCCCATGCAAAGCGAAGCAAGTATTACTAGATGGGCTTAAAAATACAGAGAACTTGAGCGACATGCAGACTTTCAGAGGAGTAGGATGTGTCCGTCACGGGGACAGGACGATTCGTGATGAACATGAATGACGAGATGCTTTTAAAATCGTTAATATAGTGGTTCTAAGTTTTAATAATTATGTTGGGTGCATTAAACCGCATAATTTGCCCCATACCTAATTTTCTGAAATAAAAAACCTTTCACAAGAAACTAGACTTGATGAGGCTAACTAAAATGCCTTTATTTTTCTTATTTTACATAAAAACATAGTAAAAAGGGGATCGATTTGATCCAATAGCTTGGAAGAAAAATATTTACAAAAACTTAACCATTAAACAAAAAAGAATACAGATAAGAGTGTCATGAATGGGCGAAAATTAACCTACTTAAATTTTGTAAAAAACTACTTAAACTGAATGGTAAAGCTTAGGATAGGTATAGGAAGAAAGAAGGGATACAAGTTTAATGGTTCGACAATTCGTCGCAAACACATCTAAATATCAAACTTGCTGCGAAAACAGCTACTCACACTATGGCTGAAAGCCCCAACTCACTCGCAGAATAGTTACTGCTTAAAACCCCACTCGCTGAAAAAATACGTACATCTTAAATACTTCTTGTATTTACTTGTACAAACCCCATTGGCTGTGACGCGAGAGCTTCGCAATTCCAGTCCTGCCTTCAAAGTTGAAAAATCTGCATATTATTTTATTTTTATTTTAAACCATCCGTTCATGACCCGTTTTTAAATATCGCGTTTTCCGACGAAGAGAGAACAAATACTACAAATTAATACTCGAAAAATATAGGGTTTAATAATGGATTCGAGAAAATTTAGGTTAGTGATTAAAGATTTTTTGGAAAATTAACAAGGACTTTTTATTGCCACTCGGATCATGATGACTGACTGCACCTTGAAATATTAATATTCCAGCCCATCGACTGCAATATCAAAATGGACTAAGCTGGTGAATTAGATGTTTTAGGAAGGGCATGAAGAAACGTACGTGTCATATATATATATATATATATATATATATATATATATATATATATATATATATATATATATATATATATATATATATATATATATATATATATATATATATATATATGAAACAATAACGTTTCCCTCCATTAACTTTGTGTTACCGCAACAGAACATTATCCCTCAATTTGATTTTGATCTAGATATACCAAATTAGTTATTAGTTTTTCCCCCTAAAAGCCACGTGCGGCCAACAGTTATATAAGATCGAATCTCGTGGAACATTCGAAAAGATCCCCCCATACGACGCGTTAAAGTGATATGTCAATTTTTAACCAATTAAAAGTTCACCGAGCCCGTAATCAGGGCTTGAACCTAGAGTTGGATGCGTCTTCTGTGTTCGGCTCTAGTACGAAAAACATGTCGTAAAATTCGCTGCAGGTTTTATATTGCTATGTGCTGTTCCGACAGCCCAGAACGACATTTCCTATTCATAAAGTCCTATAACTATTAAAACTGAAACTTCAAAAGTGTACCTGAGCCAGTAGAAATTTACTTTATAAAGAACTGTGTAACCAGCTATGTGGAGTATTATGTTTTCTCGCCTGGACTTCATACCTACGCCAAATCAGCCATTTCCGACGACTACATCTGGGAGTTTTCGGTTACCGGCCTGTGTTGAGAAATTTTACGCAAATTTTTCTGATACTTCTTATTTACTCTAAATTATTTTAGTTAACCTAAACATATGTTCAATCGAATAAAAAGTATGCATTTTTCTTGCGGGTTTGGCAACATTATGATACCTAAACCACAACAAAGCCTCAGAGAATCACCTAAATATAATTAGGAACGTTTGCTTTCATGAAAGAAGAAATTTGGGATTAGGAAATGGTGTCTCCCTAAAGATAAGGAATTTAATTAAAATAAATCACCCTAAATCAAGGATATAAAAGTCATTAAAATGTCATTTGGTTTAAAAGAAGCAGAATTTTTCAGAAACTAACTTATTTCGATACACATCATAATTGTTCAGATTAAAGTATAAAGTAAGCAGCTTTTGGGATTCTTAATTACTTAATGTGAAATTAGAGAACGCATGATTTCCTTCAAATCTAAAGGGATATTTATATGGTAGATGTATACGACTGGTTAATCTTCACATTTTGAAATTTTTCTGATGAAAAAAATGTTACAAATGTATTTGAAAAGCGGTATGAAATCACTCTTTAATGATTATAATCTCAGATAACATTTTGAAGCATGGAATTGACTTTAGACGCATATCTGTCAAGATGGCTATAACATGCATGCGCATCAATATAAAAATAGTTTCGTATTTCAGCATATATTCATAGTGATTCAAAAGTGACAGAAAAGTGAAGATTAATTATTTCGTAAAGTATATACAGTAGCACGATGCAGTTTTCATAGAAATGCACAGAAAGGCATGAGTTTTTTTAAATAATAATGAAAAATTTTACTGTCAGAATAGTTACATTTGTCACCGACAGGTGGCACTGTATTTTTCGGTACGCAGACGAGTTGATTGTTGGTAACGGAGTTCCTGGGTTGTGAATACTTTATTTCCTGTATCAAGATGATAATTTCAAGGTATATGTGCTCAGTATTAAAAAAAAGTTAAAGATTTGATAAGTTGTAAGAATAGAGAATAAAATTAAAAAAATAAATTTAGAGTTAAAAGAATTAAATTAATTTAAGAGGTAGAACAAAATTGAGAGAATAAAATTTAAATTAAGTATTTAAAAATATTGAGGTATGGCAAGTAAAAGATAAAATTAAAGAGTAACAAATTAATAAAATATTAAGATATAAGAAATGACCCAAAGCAGAAAACAAAATTTAAAATAAAACGCGTGACATTAGGAATTGCAATTAACATAAAAAAAATAGGTGCTACCTGTTGCTGTTTAAGCAGATTCGCCGGTCGGTTCACAGGCGAGCGTTATGCAGAACTTTTATGAGACTGCATTATTCCCTCCTTGCCAGATAGGCAAGCGCACCATAGTGTAATTTTCATGCAGGTTGGAGCCCCCCCCCCCCGGGTATTACAGACACTTCCCAGCACATGATGCAATCAACATTTAGCGATGACCGTGTCATCAGTAACTCTTTCCTGCACAAATAAACCACTAAGGTCTCCATGTTACATGTTTTGACTTTTGGTTATGGGCCTACTTGAAGTCACATTTGTACAAAGGTCGGCCGACGCAATTGGTCATATTGAAAGAATCTATTCGCCAATATTTTACATCAATTACTCCTGAAACCCTCTTCGATACTGTGCAGAATGTCGTTCCACGTATGACGACCATTCTCATGAACATTTGTAATCCTTCCTCCGTTAGGAACTATGCCTCACCACCCTATAAAACTACTAACACAACTGAATCGCCACCTGTGAGTGACCAGTAAAACTATTTTGGCAATAACATTTTTCGTTATCAAAAAAATAAATAAAAAAATAAAAACATTATATGTATTTCTGGGAAATCAGTATCATGCTGCAGTCTATACTTGTCGAATTATTGAATTTTTACTTTTTCTGTGACTTTTGGATCCCCCTCTACATATATAAGGTGTTAAATGCAACTTGTTCCCTGTATTATGAAATTTTTAGTACTTATAAAACTTTAAATTTCATAGTATTTATTTAGAACACACAGGTGAGGCAATATTAATCTCTGTCACTTATTTCATCTTCATCTATTCTAACAAGCATGACTTTATTCCAAGTAACAATTGCATCACTGAAGAAACATTTACAGATTTGAATTTCTGAATCAAGACAGGCCAAGTCATCAGAACTGATAGTGATGATTAATAGCGACGATACATTGCGAATGTAATGAAAAAATAAATAATACTAAAATTTATGCCCTATTGTATTCACGATTGCATATTTAGCTATATTTTGTAATTTAATTACACCAAATAAATCTTTCAAGTCCCGTAAGTAGGTTAAAAAATAGGATATTAATGAAAGGGTTTAATATTTTTGTCCATATAGTGATGCTAAATATCCTTCTTTTTCAAACCATTTTATTCAGGTATGTAAAACTGAATGTAGGTTTATATTGACATATAGGTACAATTTGTTAAATTGTGGACATCGATGGGAATTTGAAAAACCCATTGCATTTGTGACAAATTGTTGCTTACAATTTCAACGTATTTAATATACTGCATCATAGCACCACCGCCAACTAAAGATAAGGGTAGAAATCAGTTAAGGGTAGAAATCAGGTGAGTTGTCAGTTGGATGTCTAGATTTTGACTGGATGAGAAGTCAATTCTCTGTAAGCGTATGTTATAATAAAGTGTCAAAAACGAATTCCACGTGTTATTTTTTGTGCTCCCGAAGTTCTGTTTGTACTGCAGCGCGGGTATCTCTTCCTTCCCAATATAAAACGCTGGAGAGGAGGAATGTACTTGAAACAGAGCCATGAAATCAATTAAAATGCAAATAGGTCTCCCTTCCAATGAGTGACAACAGACCAATGCAGCACACCTTGATGATGATTGGACATTAAGGAATGTCCATAGAAAGGGAGGAATAAAAATGTCTGACCAAATTCGACTGTAATGTAACCATCTCCTGCTCTGGAGTTTTTGAAACCCGCAAAACCCTGAAAATTGTTTGACGCAGTTAGCAGTCAGATAATGAAGAGTTAGATTTTTCAAAATTTGAGAAATATCTCTCTGATTGGCAAATTCAGGAATGTTTTAGCTCAAACGGACATCCCATCGAAATCCAGGGGTATTCAGAGAACTTGACCGAGATATCTGTAGGGCTTTGTAGAGCCTTACTGCTTTGCATGGTATGAATTCTTTTGTTAAGGTATCGATTATCCATATATATATATATATATATATATATATACAGTCGAACCTCCATATATCGAACTTCCCTATATCGAAATATTCTATATATCGAACTCTTAGCAAATCTCCAGGTTCATTACATAGAAAAACTGCTTCTATATATCGAAAAAATCTCTATATATCGAAATTTTTTTCACGACATATTGGGAGATTTTATTCCACATTAAAATAAAATCTCCCAATTTTTGACGTTTGAAACAATACTTCGTGAACTTCAATGCGAGCATTTCTTTGATGAACTTTCCGCAAAACTGGCTGTTCAGCAAGATATTCGTAGTTTTTTTTTTAAAGAATGTAACTGTGATCACTGTAACCACTAACTGAACTATTGTTATTTTTTAAAGGAATATAGTACTCAATAAATCTTTCACATTAATTTATTTTTTAGTTATTAACTTTCATTTAATGTGATTCACATATAAATTGGAAATAGAGTTTCGTATACGAAAATTAGCTTTAATTTTAATGGTTTAGGAGAATTATGATAAAACTAAGATCAATTCTATATATCGAAATTTCTGTATATCGAATTTTTTTCCGGCATTTTGCTACTTCGATATATGGAGGTTCGACTGTATATATATATATATATATATACTGTCCGACCACGGAAGCAAGGTTCCTGGAAGCTGTTACGCGTGCGCGAGAAAAGCTAGTCTACTTAGAAAATAGGGGAAAACGTCATATTTTCGGATGTGTTTGTTTATGAAATACGGAATGTATTTCAGACTGCTTTTTGTCCGCAATTTTAAAGTTATTTTTTAAAACTTTATTTTTGATCGAATATGTGAATAATAATTTCAAAATAATAGAAAGAAAGAAGCAAATCTATTTAGAAAATAAGAGTGTTTAGGAGTGGATATTTTCGGGGTGTTTGTTTAAGAACTGCGAAAGAATGTTTTCAACCAAATTTCTTTTTCAGAATTTTTCTTTTGATTGAATGTATAAATAAAAACCGAAAAACATATTAAAATTAAGGTTTGAAAAATTCCATTTTTAAGTGATATATTGTAATAACATAAATATATATATAATGCAATAAAAATAACATATTTGATTCGCAGTTTTACAATTTGCAGAAATAATTAGGATATGCAACTCAAAATTTTCAATCTTTTGTGATTAGCAATAAAAAATTTAAAATGAATTTAAGATAAAACTTTCTCATAATTTTATAAATAATTGAAGTGTGAATATAAGATACAAATTTATAATTTCAGTCTTCTATGATAATTAAAAATCTAGATTTAAAAAATGCATTTTATTGTAAATTAAATTAATTTAAAAAATAGTATATTTACATTCACTGTGATATTTATAAGAGCTGCAGAAAAAATACTTCAGTTATCGGTAAAATTTTTGTATCAAAAACTATCAAATAAAATCAATGAAAAATCTAATATTCATCTGATGAAATATCCGAATCACTGTCCGTGTCTGATATATCTATTTGTAGAGGATCAACCAAATCTTCAATCACACCATCCCTTTTCCAATACATATTTTCTAATGAAACAACATAGAGCTATTGTTGATACTATTGAATTGCTGGTACTATTTTATGGACAGCATAAAATTCATGAATTGTTCTTCGAATTACATCACAATCAAAATTATCTAAAGCTATGTTTTCGGTGGTTCTTTTTTCCTGACGTTTCCTCGGAGATTCAAATTTTGGAGTTTCTTCACCCTTTGCTTCTCTGCGTATTCATTTTACACTGGACATTGATATCCCGGTCATTTCACTAGCTCTCTTTAGGGATTGCGAAAATGGAACAATAACATTTCCTTCTAGTGCTTCTTTATCACACAATTTAATTACATTGTGTATTATACGTTTACAATCACTACGGAACGGCTTATTCCGAGCAGTTGTGTTGGGTAAAGGATCCATTAATTTTAATATAATAATCAAAATAACAGACGAGGAAAAAGCAAGCAAGCGCAGTTAGTAACCGATTCTAAAGAATGTCGAGAGAATACGAGACTTTTCCCCCTTCTTCCTCAGCAGCCTTACATACAGCGTGAATAGAATCGTCTTGGCACTATGCCAACCGTGGTTCTTCGTACTGTGGTCGGACAGTATATATATAATTACAAATAGTTTAGTACTTTAGACCAAAATGCGTTCGAATTATTCTGTTTCTTATATTAAATCCCTTTCCTTTAATAAGACAGATATAACTCTATGTTAACGTGTTTTTACCGTAATAAAAATCTCCCATACCAAAATAAATAATTACCAGAGAATAGGTACCGAAAAGGTACTTGATGTTTAGTCAATCTTATGATGTTATCAATGTGAATTTTATAATGAATATAAAATTACCTTTTTTGAGTTTGTTTGAATAGAAAAAGTTAAAAATTATCTGTAAGAAATTGATATTTTAGTTATTTAATTAAAGCAAATAATTAATATTTTTTAATTCTCTTCTAAAAAATGTGTTAAATCAAGGTGTATTCACAAAAAAAAGCAGAATGCAAAGATAATATTTAAAAAATATTATGTTATTTCTAATTTTTTTTTCTGCTATATATCCAGAATAATTCGAAACAAAGCAACAAATCCTGCGTAGAAAACAAAAGAAAAATGAAAAAAAATTAACATATTTATCTCAAGTAATTCCCTAAATACTATTCTAGAGGAAAAAATATAATTTTCTTATGTTTAAAACTCTAGGGTTTACATTTTTGAAATCTCATAAGAATATATCATCTCATTTCAAAATCTCATGTAGAAATTAGAGAATTGACGATGCTTTAAAATCACGGAAAAAAAAAACAAATCTTTCTTTGAAAATGATATCAAATTACAAAAGAATGCCCTTTTGAACAAAATATACTAATCCAGTTTCCGATCCGTCGAGAAAAGTACGAATTTTTTCAGATCTTGAAGATCATTAAGATTTCAGCATCGAAAGGAATAAGATTTTCCAATTTTTCAAAATCCGTTTGCTTTGCATATGCAAGTTATTCTTTCATTTAATTCAATAAATACGTCAGAAGCAATATTTATGAGCATGAAGTATCTAATTCAAAATTCAGTTTAAAAATTATAATTTTAACAGTTTTAGTGTATCTTGTCCTATGTGACTCCATTTGTATACATCATATAGTAAATTATAATTTAGTTAATTTTATTACTAACCGGAAAAAAATTAGTTAACTGAATTCAGGTTTATGATTAAATTAAGCTTTTTGCTTGTAAGAGTTAAGTTTTATGTAGAAAAATTATTTATAGATTGTTCCGCATAGAATGTTTTTTTAAATGCACTATTTGTCGTACGTTTGAGTTATGAAACTAAAATTTTCGTAAACTGTTATCAGATTATGCTTCCCTGTCTTAAAGTCAAATCAAGCATACATTGAAATCTAATTATTGATGTAAATGTGTCGAAAATAAAATATACAGTTTTATTTCATATATAAACTATATTTTTCTTGTTTATCTCTATAGATAAAACAGTTCCGTAACTGACTGACTGACTGACTAACTGACAGATAACGCACAGACCAAACCGCTGAACCCAAAGGGCTGAAATTTTGCATGGCGATTCTTCTTATAGTGTAGGGGTGCACTTAAAGAGATTTTTGAAAAATTCTTCTTAGATTTTTTAAAAATTAAATTTTAAAGTTTTTTTTAACATTCTTTAAAGTTTGCTTGTAAAGTAATAATTTGAGGGTCATAAAATGTATATCACGAGAAAGAGCATAAAAATTCCTTTGAAATGAAATCTTTTTCGAATCTTTACCTCAATTTTCTGATTTTTGTTGAATTTTTAAAGATTAATTTATAGACTTTGTAAGGTATACACAAGATTCGATTCACAAGAATCGAACTTTTGAGTGAATTAAAGAAGCTGCTTTAGATATGCTAATTTCGGCATACGCGCTTAGTATAAATACCACGCAGCCTCATTAATGAAAACAAAGGGGAGGTTGTTAAGGTTGAAAAGGTGTTATCCTGCGCTAGTGCTTAGCGGGCCAGAAGTTTACGTGGCAGTACTGCTGGTTTGACTTACTGTTCGTGAGTATAAAAATATATTGTTCTTGAAAGCTGTGTTTAGACATTCCGTACAAGTAGTACGCATGCTTATTGCTGTAAAAGCCAATTATATGTGCAACGAATTCAATAAACATTGTTTCATGTATAAACTGTGTTTGCTTCAAATTCAAATAGAGTGCCACTTCAAATTATATACACCCAAGTCTGGGTAGAAGTGAGCAAAGATTCTCTATACTGGCGCCCGAAATTATATATACCCTGGTAGTTAGCGGTACATTTGTAACGAACAACATAATTGAAATTAAAAACTGTGTACTGTGTACTTATATTGATAAAATTGTTGCAAGTACTTATATACTATTTAAAAATGAGTGTTGTAGAACAAAATCCTGCTGGAAATTTTCCTCGGGTAATTATGGTTCAGCAAATTGCGCCATTCGAAGCCACCTTCAATGGCGGCCCCTCAAGCCAATTCTTAAAGAAAATTGAGCATTACTTTCAGCAACAATGCACCCCAGAGGGGGATAAACTTAAAATTGCTCTAGCCGCTTTAAGAGGTAGTGCATATCAGTGGTACACGTGTATGCAAAGCAGTAATCTGATTTTTGACTATTTGTCATTCAAGCAACAGTTTCTTAGTGTTTTTCCAAAGACCTTTAATCAAAGTGAAATTGAAGCGGAAATTTATTCGCTAAGGCAACGTGAAGGTCAGTCTGCGTTAGATTTTGCTACGGAAAAGATTTCCAAGTGTGAGGAATATTTAGAAGGGGTGACGGAAGCGATAATCTTAAAAATAGTTATCCAACGTTTGAAGCCAAGTGTTCAAGATTTTTTAGATAATCAAACAATTACAAGCAAGGTTACCCTCCTTCAAGCTTTAGCTAAACATGACAATAGGCATTTCTTCGCTACCCCGTACCGTCATTCAGGTACGAGAAGTTTTATACAGCCGCGCCAAAATTTTTCGCGAGTTTCAAACCAGCAGCGTAAGCAGTACCGCAGGCAAAATAATAGAAGCGCACGGCGTTATAATGAAATTAGTGCACTTAAAGAAAATAATATGCAAGCACCTTACTTGCACTGGCAAGTTGATTCACATGATATGGTTCAACCTGTTGAAACTGTTTGGTCAAATGTATTATTTTGTCCGAGCAGTAATCATTATTTTGAGAATAGTGAAAGTCGGGGTATTTTTGTGGCTTATAAAGAAAGTGAGTCTAGCTGGAATGATGCGGTAATTCCAGTACAAATTTCTGAAAATAGTGCCGATACTAATGCTAGTGGTTTAGAAAATAAATCATCGGACACTTCTATTAATGCTATACCTGATATTATTAATGCTATACCTGATATTATTGATGCTATACCTGATATTTTAGATGATATTCACACATCTGTTAATGAAGGAAATTTAGTAGATGACGAAGTATGCGTTACGGAAGTTAGTGAATACTTATTAGTTGACGACAATAAAAATTCTTTAAACGATAGTAGGAACTCGCTAGGTAATGATGATATTATTTCAAGTTTCCATCCGAATGAGGATGCTGTAGGCCAGGTTGATAATATGGTTTTAAATAAAGTACATGAAAACCATACTGAGAGTCAGGATGAAAAGTTGACACAGAGTTATACTGTAAGTAGTTTAGCTGATGCTTCGGAAGTTATAGACGCAGGTTGCATTAAAACGCACCAGTACGAAAAGCTTAATCTTCCTAAAACTGAAGCAGTGTTAAAGAATTTAAATGATAACGATTCTGATATCGCAAGTTTCAAAGAGACTTTTTCGTCAAAAGAGGATAAAACTAAAGTTAAGGGGGATAAAAAACGTGAAAAAGCGCCTTCAGGTTCCAGCATTAAAACTGCAAATACTGAAGTAATTAAGGCGGTAAACAAGAAGTTGCATAAGCACCAATACCAAAAACAGAGTCAGTTTGTTGAAAAACATGACACAAGTAGAGAGATAAAGCCAGTAACTAAACACGTTGGTGCGGCGTATAAATTTGACAAAATAGAATCTGCATTAAAATCTAATACCGATACAAGCAAAAGTACGAAGAAAGGTAAAGTGTGCACTACAAAAACTCCATCAAAGGATGAATGCGTCGCTGATAAGGTACACAAGGTTATCAAAAGGAAGAATGACAATTTTAAAGTTCCTTTGCATAAGTACAGGAAACGGAAGATTTCTGCCGCCCAGCAAGGTTGGCCTCCTCCCAAGAGACCTCCTGTCCATCGTCAAGCCGGACCAGCGCCTCAGCACCTACGACCTGCTGCACGAAGGATGCCCACACGGTCAACGAACCCCTTTACTAGGACTGCGACCATCAAGAGAGGTTCAACGGATTGGACAGACTGGTGCAAGGAAGTTGCTGCATTCACGAGGAACAAGTCTTGTATCAATTCTCTTATTCTAACTCCCACCCTTTAATAAAACCGAACCAAATTGGTTTGAAGTTCCCCATTGTATATACTGTGTAAACATTTTGAGGGGAAGGAGTGAGCCACTGAAAAAAAACGGCATACTGTTGTTTCATAAATTTTTGAAGGGGACATGTAGTGACTAGAAAAAAAAAATACATACTGCACAATATACCAATTAACCACTAATGTACTAACTTCACAAAAAAATAACACATGTACATTATAAATTGGGGGAGAGCAGATACAGTCAAGAAATGTCATGCTGTGCAATTGTGTTGTCACTTTTAATTAAAATAGATATTTTAGGGCGCAGTTGGCAGCCCAGTATCCGCAACTCTGCAAATCCACTGTTTGATGGTGTCACCTGGACCCTTCGGTGTTAGTTTTGTAAAATGGTAGTGGTTTTTTTCCTCCACACAACGTGTGGAAGGTTTTTTTGACTTTGCCACCCATTATGTAAAAAGTCAGACCAGCACGCGTTTTCAATTAGTTAACTGAAGCCGTTCAGACCTCAGTTACCTAATTTTTTTTTTCGAGGGAGGCCAGTGTAAGGTATACACAAGATTCGATTCACAAGAATCGAACTTTTGAGTGAATTAAAGAAGCTGCTTTAGATATGCTAATTTCGGCATACGCGCTTAGTATAAATACCACGCAGCGTCATTAATGAAAAAAAAGGGGAGGTTGTTAAGGTTGAAAAGGTGTTATCCTGCGCTAGTGCTTAGCGGGCCAGAAGTTTACGTGGCAGTACTGCTGGTTTGACTTACTGTTCGTGAGTATAAAAATATATTGTTCTTGAAAGCTGTGTTTAGACATTCCGTACAAGTAGTACGCATGCTTATTGCTGTAAAAGCCAATTATATGTGCAACGAATTCAATAAACATTGTTTCATGTATAAACTGTGTTTGCTTCAAATTCAAATAGAGTGCCACTTCAAATTATATACACCCAAGTCTGGGTAGAAGTGAGCAAAGATTCTCTATAACTTTAATTTATTAAATGTTTATCACATGGTTTCTTTTCTTTTTGTGATACTTTAAAATATTTTGCGTCACGTGCATAACAGCGAAATAAATTGACAAAAAAATATTAAAATGCGATAGAAGATAAAATTTAACCACTAGACTAATTGTGAAGGAAGTATTTTATGAATTTAATTCAAATTAGTATGTTTTATGGATATTATACATAGAAATTAATTGCAAGCATTGACCGTTGTATTCAATTTGAATATTTCCTTCTACATTATTTTGTCTATAAAAATATACGTTACGATTTTTTTATAAATATTTTTTTGGAATGAATTGCATACATTGTCCGTTGTATTTAATATGAATTTATTCCGTAGCGAAGCGCGGGTATTCAGCAAGTATTAATATAATATTAGTAAAGTACAAAATGGGAAATTTCTAGCATTCGAATTCCTTTGATTGCTCTGTTCACACGGAGGAAAAATCACTACACCTATAGAAGGTATCATTTCACCTTTAAAGTTCTCATGCGTATCATCCTGATCTCAGAAAACTAAATTAAACATTGCAAATGAATAAGTCTTAATCAAATAGTAAATTTGCGAATTAATATATATATATATATATATATATATATATATATATATATATATGAAGAGAGAGAGAGAGAGAGAAATAAGAAACCTTCATTCAAAGCCATTGAAAAGTTTTAAATTTTGATATTCCACTGAATCTAAAACTTACACAAAAAATTACCCAGAAATGCCTACAATATTATTTTATTGGAAAGGGGAAAATGTAATAAATTTTTCCCTATAGATGTCGAGGTACAAAATTGATTTTGAATCTTCAGAAATGGCCGCATAAAAAATGTTGCTACAAGTCAAAACTCACACGCAGGTATGTGGTTTAATTGCTATTGCGTATCTCTTCTTTCCGTGTTATTTACGCAAGCTAGAGTCCAGACATGTAACTAAAACAGATATTTTATTATCACAAAAAAAGGTACAATTTGATTCTTGGATATGTTGGCGTTGATTCTAGTTTCGCTGGACGTTAACTAAGTGAAATACAAATATTCGTTGCTTTTCATGACTTTTAGATTATTACGCGTTCCTAACAACTACATGCCGTAATTATCGATAAAATGTAATACGTAAAACAGTCTTTTGTGATTTTAAAAGATGTGTGGATAATGGTTTGAATTCCAAAATCCTCATTCTCCTAACACGAGTAAATTTTTTACGTGTGCTTACAGTTCAAATGCAACAGAACTGCTTGCCCATAGCTGTTACTTATGCATTAAGAAATATAATTTTTTTTTCATCTCTTCGTACCACCTCCTGAAGGGTCAGTTTCCAAATCTGCAAAAAATTAATGCTTTCGATGATACAAATCTACTTTGCCTCTCTTTCAGGAATGCGGACGAATCATTTCAGGAAATAAGAGCATCATAATCGGATTAAGAGAAGATTGCAGGGGAGTGAAAAACAATATTTTGCAATTACATTATTGTCTATTTCTCATAGCATGAACTTGAAAAGTGTTTTATGCTTAGCCATCATATTATGTGACTGCTACTTTTATACCTTTACAATTACTTAGAATTTAATATCGTAGAAATTTAATTTATATCCAAGGTAGGTTTGTAACGTAAAATTCTTTTGTAGAATCTTTACAATGGAAACAAACGAAATTTAGCAGTGGTAAATCTGTAGATACAAATATAATTAATTCATAATAAAATATTAAATCTGAATTTCCTAATCCAGTGAGAAAAATAGGGATTAATATATAAATTATGGAGTATCATTATAATTTTGCAATATTTACGGTAAACATGTGAGCAGAGAATCGATTTTTAAAAAAATTCTAAGAAAAAGGAAATTTTAATTCTAGTGCCTTGAAAGTTTGAGCGCATACCAAATGTCACTTCAGGAATTTTTTCGGGATAGTCATAGTCCATTCACAGTCATCTTCCATGGTTGTATCGATACATCTAGAAATTTTGTCTCCCGAAAAAAGTTACATTTAAGCATTTTGTTACTCCTTATTTTTCAAAAATTATTTTATAATTTAATGTAACCCCCCCCCCCCCTATTTACCTCTGGAGGTGTGGGGTGAAGTGTTCCGGTCTCGGACTTAAGGTGACAATGGACCATGAAAAGCTTTTTTTTTATTTATTAACCAATTGCTATGAAATTTTGTATACTTATATAGTGTTGTTTAGAAATGGCAATTCTAAATTTTAAAAAAATCAGATTGTAATTAATTAAGATATTAATTAAAATCAGTTTCTTAATTACTGTATTTAAAAATGCTCCACGCGCATTAATTTTTGTCTCAGATAACTAATTTTCTCTCTTAAGCTAGCTTTATATAGTTATAATAAAAATTAGTAGCAATATTTGATTTACAGTCATATTTATAAAAATTAGAAAGGAAATCGATAAAAATAGGTCATTATATGCAAAATTTTATTAATTTTTTTTTATTGTAAAAATTATAAGTTTTTTAAAAATAGTATAAGAAACTGATTACTAAGTTTTATTCTAAAATATATAACTAATCATTTTGGGAAATTTTATGAAAATTCAAGAAAAATTATGACGCATGGAACATTTTGAACTTACCGAAACGACATGAAAACTTATTTTGAGAAAATGACATTTAAAGTTTTAATTTGACTAAAATTTCTATTGTTTACGTTTGAAAAAAATACTTATAACTCGGTTAATAATGATCGGATCAACATACTTTTTTTTAAAATTTAAAGCTGATGAGTTGCAGAATCATTTTCTGGAAGAAAAAAAAAATCGTTTCGGGTTCATATTTTTGTCAATCTGAATGTCCATTGTCGTCTTAACTCGGTTCAAAATTACGGGACCGGCCCATAGGTGGTAATTCTGGCCCACCAATACGGTGCTCCCAGAATAGTGGCCAGCAAAACCACCGTGTCATAATGTCCAAGAATACCGTCTGCCGCATTGGAGAAAAATAATAGAAAAAATGTAACCGTTCACAGGGTTCAGTTGCTAGTGTCGTGAGCTTCATCGCAGTGGGCTTGGGTTCAAATCCGGAACAAGTCTTGGTCATTACTGTGTTGCCCCCTCATCGGGAGCAGTGTTGTCTCACATAAATGGTCCTCGCATAATACATTGCCTCACGACAAGTGTCTCCGCATTAGAAAAAATTAATAAATAAATGTAAAAAAATAAGGATCGTAAACTTTATAAAGATATTATTCTTTATGTTGTTTCTTTTAATTATTTAATTTAAAATCCTATCTAGATAACTTATGAAAAAAATAACTAATTTCATAAAAACATTACTGTTCTCAGCTCGGAAAAGCTGTGTTTATAATTAAAGGAAAGCTTTAGTTATAAACACAGCATTTCATTGAAATCTAGTTTATAAACAAAATTATATTTTACAGCGTTTACTAACCCAGATCGAATACTCAGGCCAAAAAGCACACCACTTAAGGCTGCTGCGTACTAACCCTATTGGATTCGCTCACCTCAATGTTAACCTATGGAAAAAATTTGTCTACTATTTACAGCTACATAAATGCTGACAATACAATAAAAATGGTATTTTCAGATAACCTGAACTTTAATGCATCTTGCAACAGGGTTCATTTTAAAAATTTCGTCCGCAAAAAGAATTTAGGGGCGTTTTGAACACAGTATGTCAGATTATCCCTCCGAAAAATTTATATTTTAAAATATTACTTGCATTAAAAAAAACTGAAAATTCCCCAATCTGCAAAATGTCCTTCTCTATTACGGAGTATATTTTTATTTTAAATCTTAAATTCCAAGTCGGCAAACCTTGGACACATTTATTCCATAGGTTAATATTGAGGAGAGCGAAACCAATAGGGTTAGAAAACAGCAGCTGTAATTTTAACCATTATAATTATTCCTTGCTCCACGTTTTGCTGGCCCAATCTCTGTAGTTCCCTAGTTTGAAATTTAATAACTTAAACTAAAGTGTCTTGTTTTGTTTCAGTCACTTTTAATATATCTATATCATAATTCGTTCTCCTCAGCAAAGAATAACCGAAAAGTACACCTCACATAAGGGGGATTTCTTAAAGTACCTGGGCACGACGCCTCAGCTCCTGTACTTAATTCCAATGCAGGAGCTTTCATATGAACATTTACATCATTGGACAGGGACAAAAAGTAGAGTTACACACAAAACGAGATAGCACGAAAGCAGACAGAAAAAGCACGGGAACAACGTTGTTCGACCTTATATACCAAGGGTTCATGACTCTTCCACTTGATGTCTAAAATTCCACTTGATGTCTAAAATTAAGTGGCTGATCATGTGGTTATGAGTCGAAATCGTACGATTTTTCGAAAGGGGAACAAGATCACGGGATTCTGAATCATGTCTAAAAATAATTTTACCGTGCGTACATTGAATATAATAGAATATTCGGTTATTTCGTTTTTGAATTAGGGCTGTGCTTTATTGAGGTTGAAACAAGGATAATTTAGAATACGTGCTAGATTTATGACAATTAATAATAGTGGGGCGTTATTGTTTCTTACTTACTTACACACACACACACACACACACATATATATATATATATATATATATATATATATATATATATATATATATTAATTAAAAATACAGTAACTTCTACTTTTTTCCTTTTAGATTAAAAATTAACAGGTTAATAAATTTAGAGAGGCTATCTGTTTCACATTCAAAAGTTTCAAATCGTGAAATCCAGAACCTATTTGTATATATAGATTATAAGGGTGAAATGCACTAATCGAATTTAAAATCTACTTTACACCGAAACATCAATACGGAAAATAAATATTTGTCAGGATACGCAATTTAGTACACAATACATTTTCCCATTCAATTTCCTTTCTTGTTCACCAGTTCCACGTGTTGGCCTGTTAAGAAAAAAAATGTAATTGGAAAGGAAACGCAAATTTGCTTACTCGCGAATTTAAGAAACTGGAAGAAAAACTCCTTTAAAATAATCGTGTCATGAAAATTCCCTAATTAAATGTGTATGCAAAAGGAAGGAAACGTTTTTGTTCTAAGCGTACTCATTTAGTGGTAAAATCTTTACATAGAAAGATTTGTCGGCACTTTGGAAGTGTATAGAAAGAATGCCCATACAAAGACTTGCTTAAAAAATTTACAAGTATTAACAACCGGAAGTATTCTTGAGAACAAAAATGTACTAATCCGATTACAAAAGGAATTCAGCAAAGCAATAAAATATCTTGCCATCTCTTCGAGGAAAAAGAAACTATCGTTAAAAAATAATTAGATTTTGAAAACATATTTGCGACCAATTTTTTTTGCATCTCCATATGTTTAGCTCTTTTTATGTTTTGGGATAAACGGATTTATTCAAAGTACGTGTTAGAAGCTTATTAAATTTGAAAACCTCTTACGTTTGCAATAAAAGGTAGCATTTTATCCTACATCAGGGAAGAAACGAATTGCTTGGATAATATATAGCATTCGTGTTGTTAAAAAATAAAATATATTCTTAAAGGGAATTCTTTGATAAAAAATTCACTTAAAATATCCATAAGAACTTATTACGTAGATAACAACAACATACAGAATTAGAAATATAATACATTATTAATTTCATCTATGTACAGTACAGAGGATAATTCAAACGTATTCGAAAAGATTCGACTGCTAGATTTTCCTAATCTCCAACAGCACGTGAATATAGTCTAAGACACACACGCACACACGCACACACACACACACACACACACACACACACATATATATATATATATATATATATATATATATATATATATATATATATATATATATATATATATATACAGTGGAATCTCGATCGATCGTTCCCCAAATTATCGTTTTCTCGTATGTGTCGTTTATTTCCCGAAAATCATATTTCTTTGTTATGTTCCTGCATCTATAATTTTCTGCATTTATCGTTCAGTTCAGTCGGTCCCTTGAAAAACGATAGATCGAGATTCCTCTGTGTGTATATATATATATATATATATATATATATATATATATATATATATATATATATATATATATATATCAATCATAATTTCGCACGTATGCGCCACACCCACCGTAAACGCCGCATATAAATTTTTCTTAGTTACCATATCGTAACCAAATATTTAGACATCAGCAGAGATTGTAGGTTATTTCCGTAGTAAACTAATGCATTTTAATGCAATAAATTCAATATAATGCTAATTTTAAATATTCTCTTATAAAATTATACTCTAGCACTAGAAGTGATGAATGACACCCTATACCTATAAGCGCCGTAGGCAGTCATTTTCATCACTATTTGCTTTATCTAAAGCTACTTTTTTTAATGAAATGTCACGTACTGCTACGCGTCTACCGTAGTACGATGCAAAACAAAAGAATAAAACTTGAAAGGGTACTAACACATTTTTATTTCACAGAAATACATCATAAATTATAAAAAAATGAAAAAATAAACGTAATAATGGAACATCAAAAGGGTAAAATACATAAAGCATACAAGTATGAATAAATGTAATAAAGACATTAGGTAATAGTAATAACCATCGAATTGAAAATATAACATACACTGGTAAGAATTACCAATCAATCAAAACCATCAATGTCCTCTTTTTTCGTATCGGAATTGAAAAGAGACAAAATTTTTGGATAAATTTTTGTATCTGGATCATCTGGATCTTCCTCGTTGGAAGAATTGTTGTCATCAGAACTGTCATCGTCGGCGACATTGGGAACAATTATTTCTGTCTTTCTAAATCTAGAGTTAGCCTTAATGGAGACACCTCTCCATGCTTGAGAGATCCTCTTCGACTTCTACGAAAGTTGCCTTTCACGTAGTTCCGGTTTTTGTGTAGGAATGTAGACTTTCAGTTATCCACGTTTCCCAGAGATTTCGCATTCGGCACTTGAATACTTTGTTCACAGCCAAATCAAGTGGTTGAATTGATTTTCTCAAACCTCGGGGAAATATCGCTAAATTTGCAGACACAGTCTTCGCTGCAACTTTAACAGGCTCTGACAAGTGGGCCTTCATCGAGTCCATTACTGCATGGTGAGTCATATATGAATCATACCATTTTCGACTAAGCTGAAACCAAGGTATTTAATATTTGCCGCAACTGCATAGCTTGCCATATCTGCCTCAATCCGAACTACCTTTTATCATTCATTTTTGATAGTAGATGGCAGCACATATGTAATTTTATGTCCTTATGTTCATCTATTCTGTTGTTTGAATGATTTGTAGAATTCCACGTGGGGAAGCAGTATTTATAAACTGAAAAAGAATATTAAACAAAGGAAAAAAATATTCAGTCTATAGCTGCAAGTTATGTCTAATCACACGTTATGATAATTTCAATTTGAGCGATTTTATATTTATGTTTTGAACAGTAATATGTATGATTCATATGTGCATTTTTATGCATTGAGGGGATCACTATTGAATTCTGTCGTCAAAATCAATTCTTTGCGGTACAACTGATTATGCCTCTAATTTTGTAATTTACTCTGGTTGTGAGCATGATCTAAGGAAAAGATTGCCTAAAAAAGTTGATCTAGGAGCTTCAAGTAATGTTGTGGTAGGATTGTGCAGAAACATTCCTAGAAATAAGAACTACTAATTATATTTTGATAATTACTATAATTCTCCGCAACTTCAATACTATATGGCTAAACAGGGTATTTTCAGCATAGGTACAATTAAACGAAATCGTGTTCCATTATTCAAGCTCACAAATAATAAATAGATGTCAAAACAACCTCGAGGCACAAGTGAGGAATATGTCACATTACATGATAATATAGAAATTTCAAATGTTTCATGAAAAGACAACAGAAACGTCATGTTTATATCAACATACATCGGAGTTAACCCAGTAGAGAAAATAAACATATACGACAGAAAGATTGAAACAAAAGTTAGCATTGACTGTCCAGCTGTAGTAAAATACTAAAACATGGGTGGTGTAGACATGTTGGACAGTCTAATCGGGCGCTACAAAATAACTCTGTGGCATAACTCTGTGCCTCAATAAAGAAAGAAATTGTTTTAAAATATTTCCCAAGACTTAATACCGCTATTTTCTTTTACTATGTGATTGTAACTTGTGTTATCTAAGTTTATGGTAAACTTCTTTAGAAAGATTTGAATTGTCATTTTAGTGTAAGAATTATTTTTAGCGTTTTCTCAAAATGAATTTTTTCATCATTTTTCTTAATGCAATATATCCTATTATAAAAAGGTTACGCTTAAAATGCCTTAAAATTTTGCATACTTTATCTATATATATATTTATAAAGGGAATAGAGTATGCTCATGATTGGAGATTGATTAGTTTTTTGTTTACATTAATATAAATTGCAAGTGACAATGAATTTTAAGTGATTTTTATGAACATCATTACTTTAAGTGCTATAAACTCTGAGATACACATAGTTTGATCTTGAGAATAGTCTATTCCCCACAGATTATTATTATCTTCATTCAGCAATTTATAAAATGGTAATATATTTGTTTGTTTTTGAGTTATAATGTATTGTAGAATGTCAAATTTTCACAAATTTTTTTCAGCTTTTCCCCCTGAAAAAATTATTTTAATGTAACAGCTAAATTTTATGTATATTTTCCCAAGTTTTAACTTAAATGTCATTATAAAAAATACATAAAAATACAAAATTTCAAAAATTTCAAAAAATCACCTCCGAAGGTTACAGATACCTTAATGCATGCTGATTTCATATATGAATCAAACGGATTTTTTCTATAAAATAAAAATTTGAAGAATATTATTTTTTTCAATATTTTTTCCAATCTATTTGATTAAAAATCTATCACTAAAAAGAGTTTTGTTTGATTTAAAAAATCATGCAGTGTAGGGTTAAAAGTAGCTGTTTTGGATTGGAAAAAGCCCCTTTCCTTTTCCGCCAGACTTCGTTCAACCAATCTCACATTGCTATTTCATTCATCCATCCTTTCTCGTTCACGCGGATCACAACGTCATTAAGAAATTCTCCTTTGGGGAGAGTTTTCTTTTAAAAATCAACAGAGGTTTCAGTTTTTCACCGCTTGCTGTGCAAGACAAGACACAAGTAAATGACGTTTTCTAGTCACCGGTACTAACAATATTCACTGTAGTTTTGCCAACCTTGTTGACAGTCCTCCTTGGAGGACAGTCGAAAGTCAAAGGTACCTCGTCCATGTTTGATCACCTTATCGGTGGAAAACGTGTTGTCCTTTAATTGGGCCCCTATAAACTTCAGGAAAGAAGATTTCTTTACCTCTCAATCAACAGGCAATTTTTTCCCTACGTTTGTGCGGACCTGAACGGAGAGGGTTTATGTTTCATGAATCGGTAGCACCAGTTGGATCCAGCTTTGAAATCGTCTATTTCCATGTTAGCCGCCATAACTCTGGTTTGGAAACGTATCTTTACTGTTGATATTAGAGTACACTTACTTCTCTGGGATAAAATCCATTTCTCAAGGTTAGTTTCCAGTTGAGACCAAACAGTTTTCCCTCTTCTCCGTGCTATCTTACTTTTTGGCATCTTTAGTAGAACTTTCTTTTTGGAGCGCCATCGCCAATCACAACGTTCATCAATACTGAACTCTCTGCCAGCTACTCGATTTCCGATATATTCTGCTTTGGCAATTATATTCAACTTAAAATTAGCACAGTAGCTTTTGTTTCTGTGTTTTAGAGCCATTTTGAAAAATACAATTATTCTAATCATCCGTTCCCCTCCACCTCCGTCAAATCGTCTAATCACCACTGTAAATGTTGTAAATTACACTTAATAAATCCAGTTTATTGCAGCACAGTCTATTGTATTGTGCTTTTATAGGATAAATATCATTTATAAATACATTTTTCTTATTTAAAAACATACCACAATTTTTTGGGGGGGTGGGAGCGGGGATGGTGGTGTGGTGGAACGGATAATGGCATTTCAGTTCATTTCAACGGGATAATTGATTTGACATATGAGTAATTCGAATTACGAGCTCTGTCACCGAACGAATTAAACTTGTAAGTCAAGGCCCCATTGTCTGTCTGTCTCTCTCTCTCTCTCTCCCTCTCATATATATATATATATATATATATATATATATATATATATATATGTATGTCAAAACATTAATTGAAAATTACAGGAGGCTTAAAAATAGCGAAATCCAATATTAAAATAATTGGCAAAACGGGAAAAGGGTTTTTTCCCCTGTTTTCGTTAGTTGACCTCGATTTGCGATATTGAAGTTCCCTGGTGGGAATTTATTTTTAGATAGATGTACAGGGCTGGGCGGGAAAATTATGCTTAGATAAACAGAAAGGGATTCTAGAATTGTCCAGGTAGTGCTCTGCGCATGTGCCATAAGGGGGGACGCGTTAATGAAAACTTGAGCTTGGGATGAAACGCAGAGCTTGGGATTAATTCGTTGATAGTAGACGTGTGCTAGCTGGGTCCGCTAGTTTGAAAATGGCGAGCGCTGAAGCGTGCGTACCTTGGAGAGGTGGTTTATGTGAAGTTGAAACGAATAAAGGCTAATTAAATTGGACGACGCTGAGTACTTATTTTGAGTGTCTGCCTTCCCTCTGTGCCATGTACTGTTAAATGAAGAAGACTGCAAATTGATATTTTATAGTAGGCGCATATCAAATGTCTGTCATATATATATATATATATATATATATATATATATATATATATATATATATATATATATATATATATAATTATTATATATACAGGGTGTCCCATAAATACCACCCTGACTCTGCACAGCCAGATTCCTCCTTGGGAGTACATAAAAAATGCCCAAAGAACTGTTCTTGTACGACCCATAGTTTTGGAGAAAAATACGAAAAACAAAGTATGATGTCACATCCGGTGGAAGGAAAAAAACACTTTATTTGACACATCAACAGCAGTATTTGCATATCTTTTCCGACGATAATGTTCAAAATGTTCACCGCGCATATCGCGTCATGCATGTGCGTGACGTGGAATGACGTTAAGCCGTCGTTTAACTCGAATTTAAAAGTCTGCATCTTGTAGCTACCGGTATTCTTCGCATGGTGATCACGTATTCCGTTCGAGAATATTGCGACTTGGATTTGATCTACGGCGAATGTAATGACCTCACGAACTGCTAGGGGGTATGCCCGTCGATATCCGTCACGCCGTCCTCTCGATGCCAAAGTCATCCGCAGGCTGGATGACGGACTGCGGAATACTGAAAGCTTCTGCCCGACACACTGTCGTCACGATGTTGGAAGACAGCATAGCCTGCCTTGATATGCACGGCGGACATTTTGAACATCTGCCTTTATGAATATTTTCAAATACTGCTGTTCATGTGTCAAATAAATTGTTTGTTTTTTTCCTTGCACCGGATGTGACGTCATAGTTTGTTTTTCGTATTTTTTTCGAAAACTATGGGTCGTACAGGTACAGTTCTTTGGGCATTTTTTTTTTGTACTTCCAACGAGGAATCTGGCTGTGCAGAGTTTAGGCGGTATTTATGGGACACCCTGTATGTAAATGTATATACATATATTCAAATATACAATTTGTCGTTAACTACAATTTAACTAGGCTGTTCTGCTCCAGTTTTATCATGTATCCTACAACATAGGTATGTGTCCTTCCAAAAATTTGTAACCATGTAAATT